>VMYD01000311.1:0-428240 GCA_007663325.1 Eucalyptus pauciflora | reverse complement strand
AAAAAAGAAAAAAAAGAAAAAAAAGAAAAAAAGAAAAAGAAAAAGGAAAGAAAAAGGAAATTAAAAATAATTCGAATTAAAAAAAGAAAAAGAAAATTAAAAAATAATTCCAATGAAAAAAGAAAAGAAGAAAAAGAAAGCGGAGGAGGAAGTCAGGATTTGTAGAGGTGTAAGATAAGATAGATTAAGTGAGGAAAAGACTTTTTTCCTTTGATGGAAAACATTTTTTCTTAAGGAATTCATTTTCCGTGAAACGAACACCGGAAAATTTGGAAAACGTTTTACCGGAAATTATTTTCCGCAAAACGAATGGACCCTTAATCTTGAGAGCGGTGATGATGAAGAAGTTTTTCGTCTCGGATTTTCCCTTGCTTAGTGAGTTTGGCGAGGGAAGCTCATCTGTCTAACGCTTTTTTCTTGACTTCTTTGGGAGTGCGTTGGTTAAGAAATGAGATGCCCCATTTTGAGATGTTCCCTGAATAAACCATAAAGCCAAGAGAAATCATGAATCATAGGATCATCCATCGACAAAAAGATCACCCGTGACTATTGAGAATGGAGCAAATAAGATAGTTCTAATTCTCAATCTTTTTGACTTGCTTCTATGGCAAGTCTTAAGCAGCTAGAGCTCTTGTGGGACTTTTTGCGACTCGCCACGATTATTATGCAATTTCCCAAGCAATCTCAAATATCCTTGATCACATTACATGTTGTAATATAATATGGGGAAATGATAGGATCATGCAATTTACATATTCATAAATTTACATGGTTCGGTCTGAGTATCATCCACAGGGAGAGTCAGCAACAAATAATCTATTATAATCGGAAAATCAGAGTTTACAATCGCTCACACGCTCGAGTGTATCTCACACCTAAATTTAACTCAAAACCCAAAGTATTTATAAATAAACAATTCACTTAGACATAAATTCACTGCACAAAATTACCGCATAAAATTACTGCACGTTCAAGCTCAAAGTAAAACGCTTTACGTACGCTAAAATAAAAAACTCCGGCGTTCATCTTTGGTCCGCGTACGTACGGCTTCACACGGCTTCCCGTGGCTCTCAAGTCTTGCGGCTCCACGTTTTTTTCTTCGTGCGGCTTCTGGAAACTTGCGGCTACTCTTACGTGCCAGCTCCTTACGTTGATAAAAGAAACCTAGCCTTTTTATATTGTGTGCCCAAAGTCAAAACTTTGACTTTGGGCCCCACCATGGGTTCTTTTCTTCAACATGGATTCAGATACGGGAAGAAAACCTTCCTTATATTTCCTATTTTGTCTTATAGTGATATTTTGCACATCCAAAAATATGTCCAATAAGAAAAAAGATTTCTTCATCGGATTTGTAATCCATTTGAAAAACTCTTCCTCAACAAAATTCGATTTAACAAATTATTATCCGAATTCAAACTCGAGAGATTAATTTAACAATACATATAAAAAGAACCAAAAATTCCGGCCCACCAAGCGAAATCGGTGGTTTCTTGATCACTTTCTATACCTGTTTCATAACTCAAAAAATTTCTCTGACCCTTTGTGGTACTAATAAAAAAGACAGTTGTCATTACTGGAAGCTTTCTCTAATCCCTTCTCATCAATGGACCCCCGAAGTATATGAATGAGTCGCGGCCGGCCAAAGGAACCACCCAGGGCGAAGTTCTATACACTTGCTTCTCATAACTTCAACGTTTAGCTCTCCATTTCGGGAACAAAATTAAATGATGCATCTTATCCTATTCCTAAACATGTGTAGGTGGAATTTGATCTATCCATACGCTAATGGTAGGGGAGGAAAAGAATGAAAATCCTCCAGCTAAATCTCCCCGGGCTCTCCCCAAAGTCGTACCGTTATGGAAAAAGAATAATTATAGTATTCACATCTCTCCACTTTCTCGTTCTCATTGATCAATACCGATGATTCTGTATGAAAGGGCGGAAATGTCAAAAGTACATGTGGAAAGAAATACCCAAGAAAATGCACGCGTTGATTTGATTAAATCTGGAGTCTCCCGTGCCGATATCCTGTTCGTCAACCGCCTTTATCGTGTCGTTGTGTGTACCATCTTAGCTTGATGGATCATTTGACTTTTGGAGGATACGTCTTGCCAACGAGAGCTCTAATAGCTTCGTTACTACCTACATATATGTTCAGCTTCATGCAACTTGATCAGAACTAAACCGTGTCATCTCTCACTTGGCATTTGAATTTGCTATAATCGTGTATTACTCCTTATTGAGACCGGAACTAAGAAGAATGGTTGGGCTAACAAACATCCATCTCGTTTGTATTTTGGATACCCATATAACCATCGAAGATTGTTAAAGTGATGAATTCCTCGAATTTAAATGGTGTGGGGGACAAATAAATTGTTGAAGGTACCATTTTTTTTTTTATCTAGTGTCAATCCATTTGATGGAAAAAAATATCTTTTGTTGGAAGGCTGGCTAGAGAATTCTTGTAAAAACACTAGCACCGCTCAGTCAATAATGAGAATATGTTGATCTTTTTTTATTCTATGTATTATTATCATTATGCACATAAGGGAGGAGCTGTATGAAGTAAAAATCCCACATATAGTTCTGGAATGGAGATTCTTTCAATCAAACAACAACTGTAACAGATGTCGGCTCAATCCAAAGAAAATTATGCGGAAGCTTTACAAAATTATGTGAAGCTATGTGACTAGAAATTGATCCCTATGATCAAAGCTATATACTCTACAAGATAGGCCTTACCCACACAAGTAACGGAGAACATACGAAAGTCTCTTCGGCTCTTCAGCAATGCTTATGCACAATGCTAACCCTTGCTCGCACCAAATGATCATGTACTAACCTCAAGATAAGGCCTTCCGGTTGCACTATTTGCCTATGTTTGTCAAGTGACTATTCCAAGTGCGGGTCTGCAGCCTGGCTTGCTGAAATTATTTTCCTATAATTACTAACTAATTTGATATTGTTCTTAAAATTTGATAGTTTGTACAAAATTATGGAACTGTATTATTAATAAACAATATTAGAATCAGAACATCATTTGTGAAACCGTACAAAATTTTTGCTGTTTCATTATACCAAGGCCCAAACAATCACATTACCATCGCTTGTTTCATTACGACCACATTATCTCGTGCGACCGCATGGCTACTTTAACCAAATGTGCAATGAGAATAGATATCCATAGAGCAAGTTTTTAGGCCGGCCTGATATATTACCCTCATTGGACATCGTACGGTTGTGCTCTCCTCCATTCCTGAATGGAGAGGGGAAAGTTCCTCTAACTAAATCTTTAATAGGCACACGGATATCATCCACAATCGAATTGAAATAAAATAACATAAAATTATAAATGGGAGTGATATTTATATTTATACCAGTCACATGATTGAACGAGCAATAAAGGAAAATATAACGATGCCGAGTATTTCAAGACGGGGGTGCTAGAATGGGTGAACACGGATTTCATTTCCTCAAACGAATCAGGATAACATGACGTCTTAAAGTTTGGGATGTCTTTGATTATGTCGGCGGAATTGGGTCTCTCTCGTATCTCCATATCTTTTTTGACTTTTCGTGGACTCCACGTCACCACGCGGTTCTCCACTTCCGGGGAAACGCGTCAGCAGCTGCTACGTCTCACCCCCTTCTTTGCCCACGGGGAGTAAGGAAATTCGTATTTCGCCATTTAAGAAAACGCGCGCCCCGCGTGAGGCATTTCTATAAAAAGATCCATGGTTATGGCCTCCCAACATCATTCCACAAAATTCCAAAATTCCACTTTTGAGCGGCTAAACCAAATACCAACAACATCAGAGCTTTCCTCTTTGTCTTGCCATTTGCACTGTGCGATACCTCATTGGAGGCCCGGCCATGACCAGCATTCTTCGTGGGGACTACGCCCGCTACGGGGTCTCTCTCGACTTGCCCGCCGCTATGCGCAAGTTTGCCAAGCGATGGCATCTAGCCTTCGTGACCATATATTGCTCCCGAGCCATCACTACCTTCGCGAAGAAAACCAAGAAGTTGTCCCCACGAAAATCTCCTTCCTACACTTCTATTCCCATCCACGATCTCTCTGATCACCCCAGCTCCTTCAACATTGATCAGTCACAGCTCACCAAGCTGGTCAAGGACAAGGACCTCGGCCACCTCCAGGAATTCGGCGGGGTCCAGAAAGTCATCTCAGCACTCGAAACTGATGTCTCAACCGGAATAAGCGGTGACCCAGACGACATCTCTTGCCGGCAAAATGCGTTTGGCATCAACTCATACAAGAAGCCACCTGCCAAGGGCTTCTTCCACTTCGTGGTCGAGGCTTTCAAGGACCTCACAATCACGATTCTTCTTGTTTGTGCCGGGCTTTCGCTCGGGTTCGGGATCAAGGAGGATGGGGTCAAAGAAGGCTGGTATGATGGTGGCAGCATATTCGTTGCGGTGTTCCTGGTGATTGCCGTGTCCGCTGGGAGCAATTACCGCCAAAACCGGCAGTTTGAAAAATTATCTCAGGTGAGCGATAATATTCTCATTGATGTGATAAGGAAGGGTCGGCGGCAACAGATTTCCATATTTGAGATCGTCGTCGGAGACATCGTTTGTTTGAAGACGGGCGATCAAGTTCCGGCAGATGGGCTGTTCCTGGACGGGCATTCCTTGCAGGTATGGCTGACAATTTGTACTGGTTTGACGCTTTAGATTTGCATATTTAACTCAAGTTCAGAAACATACGTAGTATTATTATTACCATTTTCGAGCATGAGTAATTAGTCCAAAAAATTGTAGAAGTGTATCATATTCTGCTTGACTGGGCAAACTGTCATTTTCAAAATCTTGATTCTGTGACAAAAAGGATAAGGAATGGTTTTTATTCGTAGTTCTAGTTATAGTAGAAAAACTTTGTTAAAAAATTCTACTTTTAAAACGTAATCCATTTGTTCTTATTTCCTATTTGTTCAAGTTTCATTTTCTTTGCCTCAAGTGAAGACCAGAACGCTTCGTATCGTGTCATCCTAGCGTCCCTAAACCATGAGTGACGTTTGTGTTGTCAATTTAGGTTGATGAATCGAGCATGACCGGGGAGAGTGATCACGTAGAAGTGAACTGCAAGGAAAATCCATTCCTGTTCTCAGGAACAAAGGTTGCTGATGGGTATGCTCAGATGCTGGTTACATCCGTCGGCATGAGCACGACGTGGGGCGAGATGATGAGCTTGATCAGCCGCGACAACAGCGAGCAGACCCCTTTACAGGCTCGGCTCAACAAGCTCACCTCGTCGATTGGCAAAGTAGGCTTGGCGGTTGCTTTCCTGGTTCTCGTGGTTCTGCTGATTCGCTATTTCACGGGAAACACACTGGACGAGAATGGGAACCGGGAATTCATTGCAGGCCAAACCACAGGTAACGATATCATAAATTCTGTGGTGAGCATCATTGCAGCTGCAGTGACCATCGTGGTGGTCGCGATTCCGGAAGGCTTGCCGCTTGCAGTATCCCTCACTCTCGCTTATTCGATGAAGAGGATGATGGCGGATCAGGCAATGGTGAGGAAGCTTTCGGCCTGTGAAACGATGGGGTCTGCCACCACTATTTGCACCGACAAGACCGGCACTCTCACTATGAACCAGATGAAGGTGACGAAATTCTGGGTCGGCCAAGACTTTGTGGTGGAAAACACCTGCTCCTCTGTCTCCAAGTTTGTCCTGGATTTAATTAAGGATGGGGTTGCTTTGAACACCACGGGCAGTGTCTACAGGCCATCTTTGGGATCGGAGTACGAGTTCTCGGGTAGTCCCACTGAGAAAGCGATTCTTTCCTGGGCGGTTTCGCTATTGAGCATGGACATGGAGGAGACAAAGAAGAGCTGTGAAGTCATCCGAGTTGAAGCCTTCAACTCGCAGAAGAAGAGAAGCGGTGTCCTAATAAGGAAGAGCATGGACGACACATTCCATGTGCACTGGAAAGGAGCGGCAGAGATGGTCTTGGCAAAGTGCTCGAGCTTCTACGAGGGGTCGGGGATAGTGAAAGATTTGGATGAATATGAGAGGGCGAGATTCGAGCAAATTATTAAGGGGATGGCAGCGAGCAGCCTCAGGTGCATCGCTTTCGCTCAAAAACAAGTCTCCGAGGAAGCGATCAAAGAAAGAGAAGATGGGAAGAAGATCCAAGAGGATGGCCTGACATTACTAGGACTTGTCGGTATTAAGGACCCGTGCCGTCCAGGCGTGAAGAAAGCAGTCCAAGCTTGTCAGGACGCGGGAGTGAACATCAAGATGATAACGGGAGACAACATCTTCACCGCTAAGGCCATTGCCACAGAGTGCGGGATTCTCAGGCCCGGGGATGATGCCTCCAACGAAGCCATTGTGGAAGGAGCTGATTTTTACAATTACACGCCTGAGGAGAGGCTTCGGAGAGTTGAGAAAATCCGGGTCATGGCGAGATCCTCGCCTTTTGATAAGCTCCTGATGGTTCAATGCCTGAAGCAGAAAGGCCACGTGGTTGCTGTCACTGGGGATGGCACGAACGATGCACCAGCCCTCAAGGAAGCAGACATAGGGCTTTCAATGGGCATCCAAGGCACTGAGGTCGCCAAGGAGAGCTCGGACATCGTAATCCTCGACGACAACTTCGCCTCCGTGGCAACGGTGCTGCAGTGGGGTCGATGCGTCTACAATAACATCCAGAAGTTCATCCAATTCCAGCTCACGGTGAACGTCGCTGCCCTCGTGATCAACTTTGTGGCTGCCGTCTCTTCCGGCGATGTTCCCCTGACGGCTGTCCAGCTCTTATGGGTGAACCTGATCATGGATACACTCGGCGCCCTTGCCCTGGCCACGGAGCGGCCCACTAGGGAGCTCATGGAGAAGCCCCCCGTGGGACGGACTGAGCCGCTCATAACCAATGTCATGTGGAGGAACATTGTTGCCCAAGCAACGTACCAAATGGCCGTCCTCCTCACTCTACAGTTCAAGGGCGAATCGATCTTCGGCGTGGATGAGGCGGTGAAGCGGACGCTCATATTCAACGCGTTTGTCCTGTGCCAGGTCTTCAACGAGTTCAACGCGAGGAAGCTTGAGAAGAGGAACGTGTTCGAGGGCATACACAAGAACAAGCTGTTCCTTGGGATCATTTTCGTGACGGTGGTCCTCCAGGTGGTGATGGTCGAGTTCCTAAAGCGGTTCGCCGACACGGAGCGGTTGAGCTGGGGACAATGGGGCGCATGTGTCTGGATTGCGGCCGCGTCTTGGCCTATTGGTTGGGTCGTCAAGTGCATCCCTGTCCCTGATACACCAATCTTCAACTACTTGGGATTGAAAAGCAAGAAGCTCGTGAGGAAAATTGGGCACAGAGAACAATAGCAACACTGAGTTTAACTCGATTCTTTTTGTTGTTCAGGTATATCGAATCCATTATTGATGCAGCGTGATTTTTTTGTTTTTGTTGGAGATATGCGAGGATCGATTTGTATCAGTCTTTATTCTTTCATTGGTTGTATATCCATTGTATTATAAATAGGAGCATTCTCTCAATTTCTTCCTTAGTTGTATATCCATTATATTATAAATAAAAGCATTTTCTCAATTTCTTCCCTCCTTTCTTTTTGTGAACGAACCTTATCGTGGAGTACCTTCGGCTAGTACAATCTTTCGCCCCATCACTGTCCGAGGTAAGCATGCAACTTCTGATAAGAGGAAGAAGAAGGACGAATTCCAGGAGACGCGTGACCTTATTACATCCAAGAATGTGAAGAACAAAATCATGAGAAAAATGTGCAGTACAAGAGGGCTCAATCGGTATGAATCACTTAGATCGACTATGTCAAGGCAAGGAACAATTCCCTCTTCGGTCATATTTCTAACTAACTCGAATCAAGTCGGGTCTTATTCTTATTTCGTCCTTCATTCAAGGACTTTTTGGAGGATGGATATTGCCATCGAGAGCTCTGGTAGCTTGGATAATACCTACATCAATGGTTCATCCTTCGACTTTATCCAGCCTAAAACGTGCCATATGCCACAAGGCATTCTAGTTCGTGATAGTCGCCTACTCCTCCTTTCTTGTCCTCTCTATTTCACGAACCCCTACATCTCCAAATTTTTAGACACACTTTGAACATACCGGACTTGTCAATACACAACGCTAAATCTTCAATAACTTTGCAACTACAAAAGGTGACGTTGGAATTCTCAGTCTTAAACTCAATAGCATGACGTCACTATTAGGCCCTCTAAATGACGGTGACTTTATGATCGCAGAATCTCAATCTTAGCTAATTGGCAACCGGAACATAAGACCAAAAGACAACCTTTCAAATATTAGTATATGTTGCCAAAAATGCCCTCAGAGCAATTCTCGATTATCAAAAAGGAATGACTAGAAGAGTTTAAATTCGTCGAGATAGATTTTTTTCTCTTATAATAGTTGCCTCGTGATTTCGTTGTTTATTCATTGGGATATTTTGATGTGTTTGGTTAAGTTTTCCCAAAAGACTTTCGGCCAAAATAAATTCCTTGAGGAAAATGTTTTTCATCAAAAGAAAAAAAGTCTTCTAAAGAAGGGGAAAATTTTTTCTATTTTTCTTACTTGATCTTTCTTATCTCACACCTCAGCAAATCCTCACTTCCCCTTCTCATTTTTTTTTTTCATTCGAATTATTTTAAAATTTTCTTTTTCTTTTTTAATTCGAATTATTTTTAATTTTATTTTTCTCTTTTTTTCTTCTTTTATTCTTTGTTTCCCATATTCTTCTTTTTTGGCTAGTCGTCGGACCAGGTGAACCTTAAGCTCGTCGATCTCAAACTTGCACTCATCGATTTGGTGAGCCTTGATTGACGCTCGCGCTCGCCAATCTAGTGAACGGAAAATATTTTTCTTACCGAACACTGGAAAATATTTTTCAAAATATTTTTAGGTTTTAGCCAAACACCAGAAAATATTATCATTTTCCTGGAAAATGACTTCTGGGAAAATATTTTCCTGAAATGGACAACTTTTTCGCAAAATGAACGGGCCCTAAAATTAGACTTTTTTCCCAAAACTATCCTAACCAATTTGTTAGTTCTCTGATTTTGCCCCTTGTGTAATTGTTCATCTTCTTTGTGCGACGGTGGCTGACGAAGCCAGATCTTGCTAGCAAGGGGCCGGTGAAGGTTGTTCGACCTAGGCGACCTCTGCCAGAGGTCGCATGGCTTGAGTCTTGCGACCTTCGACAACCTCGCTCGAGGTTGTGCAACCCACGCGAGGGTTGCTTAAGGTCACGTGACCTTAGTCGATGGCCGTTGATGCCAAATCTAGCTTGCCGGCAACTGTTGCCCTTCGCTGGCTCGAGCGAAGTGTTTATTTATTTTAATAAAAAAATATAAAAGCTATAGCTAAAGCTCATTGTAAAAGGTTTTTTTACCAAACATTCATTGAATTCAAAGTCCATTTGCAAAGAGTTTTTACCAAACATAATTTGCATTACCTCAAAGGGCTTTGGCTTTCAGCATTTGCATTACAGTCAAAGCCCATTTGCAAAGTTGAATCAAACGTGCTCTTAGTAGCGGAACAAATTTATCATATGCTAAAGGCAATAGTTGGATTGATAAACTCTTCAGGTAAAAAGTAATTTTTGTGGGTCTCCTTTTTAGAATAGATAACATCATTGGTGAACTTTGTGGGTGACATGTTTCATTGGAGTAAAATAGATATAAAATGATTCATAATGCTAAAAATTTAAAAGTATTTACCTTATTAATTAAGAAATTAAGAAAATTTAATTCTACTCATTATAGTGTGTTTTTTTTTTTTTTTGGCACTGGGGGTGGGCACTGTGGGTGTGTTCACACCAAAAATGAATTTATTAATGCTGAAGATATCCTTGGATGGAATGGAAATTATTATAAGTTGAATTTGTATTTAAAAAATACTCACGAATTACCAATATTGCTCAACATCTCTTTTTTTGTGATTGATCACTAGTGCATACGCAATTCAAGCTTTTACCTTGAAACCGGATGAACGAGTCATCCACTTTTCAAGTAAATGTGCGTGGGCCACATAGATGGCTCTGTCTCTTTCAACAAAATAATAGAGCATTCTCCTCTTCACAGAGATCGCAAGGAAAGTTCCTAGCAAGTTCCTGGAATTACCAAAACAACATAGCCATTGCCTCTTTCCATTATAGCCGTAATAGCTCCAACATGGCTGCTTTGACCATTACCATAACCACACGTGTCGTGAGAATGGATATCTACACAGCAGTTCTCAGCGGGACATAACAATCACTTCGCTCACTCTATAAGAATAACGTTCCCGCTCCATTGGCGCATTATAGACATTGACATTGCCTGCGAACATGCTTCATAAGATATATACGTGCGCAGAATTTGTATTTATTATCTACGGGCTGATCGATTGAAGGAGAAATGGAAGAAAATAGGACGGTAGACCATGTGTTCGAGATGGTGGACTAAAATGTCCAAACATAGGATTCCCTTTCTTAGAGGAATGGCATTGACGACATCAAGTTTGGACTATCTTGATGATGTCGTGGTAGCTTAATTGTGTATAATAAACAACATCTCATTGGATCTCCAACAGGCTCTCTGAAAATTCTAGTTCTAAATGGGAAACCTCCAAATAGTCAGAGTCAGAGTCAGTAGAAAGAACTAGAGATGCTGATGCAGTTCCCAAAATATTACCAACCACCCAAACCACACCAATTATTTATTTTTTAAAATTTTAATTTTATTTCTTAAAATCTTTTAAGCAATCATTTTAACTTAAATATTCATGGAATGAAAGTGCCTCAACTCAATGCCTTTCTTAGTGCTGTTGTGCTACCAACATCACGTTTGAGTATAGCCAAGAGAGCAAGGAAACTCTGTCTCGTTCCTCGCTACTCAAACAGGCAACCTGCCTGCTAACCTCTCTTTGCAGCCGATGTGGGACTGAGCTCTCTATAGCTGTCACACATTTAGTCCCTGTCTCTCTCTCTCTCTTTTCCTCTTGCAGATCCAAGGCAAATTACTATATGCCCCGCTGGAAAATGATGGTAGTGAATAAAACCTAATAGAGACAAGCCACTTCAAGAGTCCCACATCAAACAAACAAAGAGCGCAAGAGAGATTGTGAACAAAAGCCAAGCCAGGCAACTACATTAATCATGCTTTCTTTTGCCTTTTAGCTACGGTCAAGTGTGCTACTTGTATAGTGTGGTTGATGTTCACACAAACCCTGAAGTTGTTTAATTTTTTGGCACGTGCGAACATGTGTCTACCATCGGTTCCTTTGAACCGGGAACCGAACTACCTGGGAACAGAAATGAATCGACTAATCCGATCCTATTCGGTTCTAGGCTCCTTCCGATTCAATTTAGTTCTAGGCTCCTTCGGTCCAGTGGGTGGTAATCGGGATTCTATTCGGTTCTAGGCTCCTTCGGTCCAGTGGGTGGGAATCGGTTTGCCTAGGAATTGATCAACCCGATGGTAGACACAATTGAAACTTTCTTACGACATTCACCAAATTCCGACCATGACACCGAAAAGAAGTTTGGATTCCATCACATATATTTTGGCATTCAAAAATAACAATTTATCGCAAGTCAAATTTTTATACATGGACTTAAACTCAAGATATAATTTCAATATTTGGGTTGCACATGACAATCATTCTATTTCTGCTTAGATCTATTTTTCTGTTCTAGGGAACAAGTTTGGAACTTAAATCTGTTGGATAATACAATTTCATTATTCTATTTATGGAAAAAAAAAAATTAGTCCAAAAATAGGTCTATTCCAAAAATAGAAAAGTAATTTTTTTTTTACTTTTCAACTCGCCATTGCTACTAGCCGCTCACCCATCTGCCTCCCCTCATCAAGCATCGAGTGCCAGCCACTGTCTACCATCCTCCACCATCCTTTGCAACACACTGCCCAACTAGAAGGGAGAAATTTTGTGAATTACTATTTAGGAATGTAAAATTTGTATTGTTATTAAACGTGTATTTTTACTTAAAAATTCATTCGGAGAATCAAAATAGAAAACCTATATTTTGGATTAGAAATTGTGTCAAAAAACAGAATAGTTATTATTCACTTTCTTAATTGTCCATTCGCGAGCAAAATTTAAATGATGCGTCTAATCCTATTCCTAAAAATGTGTTGGTGGAATTTGATCTATACGCTATTTTATTTTTATTTTTATTATTATTATTATTATTATTATTATTATTATTATTATTATTATTATTATTATTATTATTTATTATTATTATTATTATTATTATTATTATTATTATTATTATTATTATTATTATTATTATTATTATTATTGTAATCTATACGCTGATTGGTAGGGGGAAAATGACTGAAAATCCTTCGCTAAAATGTTCCCGGGCTCTCCCCCGAAGTCGTACCATTATGAAAGAGACTAATAGTATGCACATCTTTCGACCCTAGCGTTCTCATTAATGAACACAGATGTTTCTCTGTATGAAAGAAGGAAAATGTCAGAAGTACGTGTGGACAGAAAAATCCAAGAAAATGCACGTGTTGATTTAACTAAATCTAGATTATCTCTCGTAGCGATATCCTATTCATTGACTGCCTTCATGGTCTCGTTATTGTACATATACATATACATGCATGTATGTATATACATTCATATATATACATGCATGTATATATGTATATATGCATGTATGGTTCACTTTCGTGTGACTTGATTAACTCAGATGCGTCATCTATCTTTTGGTATTCAAATTCGCTATGATCACGTACTACTCCTTTACATCCTCTCTATTTCAACCCGATCTCTTCGGCATTGCTCATGCATAGTTCTAACCCTCGTTCGCACCAAATGATCACGTACTAACCTCAAGATAAGGCCTTCCGGTCATAATATTTGCCTATGCATATCAAGTGACTATTCCAAATGTGGGTCCAACAATATGGCTCGCCAAAACAATTTCCGTCTAATTACTATCTAATGTAATATTATTTCATAAAATTTGATAGTTTGTATGAAATTATGAAACCGATTTGTTAATAAACACTATTAGAATCGTAACATCATTTATGAAGTAATAAAATTTTGCTATTTCATTATACTAAAGCCTAAACAAACACATTACCATTGTCTATTTAGATGTGACCACATTATCTCATGCATGGCTGCTTTAACCAAACGCGCAATGAGAATTGACATCTATAGAGGAAGTTTTAGGTGGGCCTGATATATTGCCCTCACTTTAAGACGTGTACTTTGTACCATGGTGAGAGGAAAAGTTCCTCTAGCTAAATCTTTAATCGGCGCATTTTAAATACAACCATCATTGGCAATCAAATTGAAAAAAAAAAAAATTGAATGCGAGTAGTATTTATATTTGTAATTTACCAATCACATGATTGAACGAGGAATAAAGGAAAATATATAAAGATACCGCGTATTCAAAATCGGTGGGGGCTAAAAGGGTCAACATAGCCTTCCTTTCCTCAAACGAATGAGAGTAACACCGTGTCTAAGAAGAAACACCGCAGCATTCCGCTTCTCTTGTATCTCCATATCTTTTTGACTTTTCGTTGACTCCACGTCACCAGCTTGAAAAATATTACATAGAGCTCGTGTAGCTACCTCAGTAATACACAAGAAGTCCATTCGGAGAAACCCGTGAGCAGCTGGCCCACCATCCCGTCGTCCCTCAATTTCTCTGTAAATCTGACGGCGACTCAAGATATAATAACACGAAAAAAAGCATGAAGTCAATTCACATGCCGCCGTCATCGTCAAGAAACGCGAAGATACAAAAGCCAAAAAAAAAAAAAAATCGACGCGCCGCGTAAGGAAAGAAAAGTTGCTTAATCCCTTGCGCAAATGACGAAAAATCTAGTCCTAGTCCTATAATCTTTTTTGGTCGGAAAACAATTACACAATTCAGTGGACACAGTTTTCGAGGAAAAAAAATTCTTAGCTAAGTATTTCCAATCTGTCCCCAAAAGTTGAAAGCATCACGGAAAGAGAGTAATAATCTTGCACATCCCTCAACTTGAACGTTCTCATTGATCAATAAATTGCCGAAAATTAAATTCATTGAGACACAATCTGCAAATGTTAAAATGAATTACTAAAAATACTCTCAAAGGGATTCTCGTTTATCAAAAAGGAATAACTAAAACAAATAAATTCACTAAGGGTTCGTTCGTTTTGCGGAAAATAATTTCTGGAAAAAGGTTTTCCAGATTTTCCGGTGTTCGTTTCACGGAAAATGAATTCCTTGAGGAAAATGTTTTATGTCAAAGAAAAAAAGTCTTCTAAAGTAGGGGAAAATGTTTTCCACTTTTGAAAAGTGGAAAACATTTTCCTCACTAGATCTCTCTTATCTCACACTTCTACAAATCCTAACTTCCTCCTCTCCTTTATTTTTCTTCTTTTTATTTTTTCATTCGAATTATTTTTTAATTTTCTTTTTCTTTTTTAATTCTAATTATTTTTAATTTCCTTTTTCTTTCCTTTTCCTTTTTATTTTTTTGTTTCCCATCTTCTTTTTTCTTGGCTAGTCGTCTAACCAAGTGAACCTCGCGCTCATCGATCTAGCAAGCCTCGAGCTTGACGCTCGCTCTCGCTAATCTGGTGAGTGGAAAATATTTTCCTTACCGAACACCGGAAAATATTTTCCAAAACATTTTCAGGTTTTAGCCGAATACCAGAAAATATTGTCATTTTCCTGAAAAATGACTCATGGGAAAATATTTTCCGGAAATGGCTCATTTTCCGCGAAACGAACGGACCCTAAGATGACTAAGATTTTTCTCTTACTTAGAATTTCAATTTTTATTTATTTGCATATTAGCTATTATGATAAGACAATAGTTGTATTAATTGACTATTCGAGTACAAAATAATTTATGGGTCTCCTTTTCAAAACAAATAGTATCATTACTTAATTTACTTGTGACATGCTTCCTGTGAGTACTATAAAGATAGTATGATTCACATTGGTAAAACTATAAAGTAATCATCCTTATGTTCATGTCAAAAATGCATCATTGTTAGGGAATTTTCCAAGTAATAACTAATGTAACGTAACAAGTCCGATATTAATCAGCACAATCAATTGAGAACTTGAAGAGAAATTGTGATGAACAATTACTCGAGATGAGTAAACTCTTTAGGCATCACACTTGAAGCTTCCTAAACATCACTTCTATGGTTTCTTAAGCATCACACTTAAGAAAAAAAAATATTATACAATCTCTTTTGTAGAACAACACAAAAAGATGCTTCAATCAAAGTGCAAGTAGCAAAAAAAGTAGCAAAAAATCAAAGTAAAATCGAAACCACACAAGACATATAGATATATGTGGATATCCAAATTAGGCAAAAACCATGAGGAGATAGAGGACTTTCATTATCTTCAACAACAAATACAAGAGTAAAAAACAAAAACTCCAAAAAGCCACTTGGTAAAACACAAGATCTAAAGATCTAATAAAAAGATAGAAAGAACAAAGAATGGAGATAATGTGGAGACTAGGGTTAGAGATGTGTTGTTAAACACATCACTTTTATAGTCTCCCTTCAAAAAAACCTTAAAACAAATGTGCATGTTCAAAATGCCCTTAACACTAATTTGAAAGTCAAAACTTAACAATCCCCAAGCAAGAAATTGTCATCTCCAATTAGTAATTACTCAATAATTTTATAGAGGAAAAAAATTACAACGATATATATAGACTCCCTAAGAGTTCTTTGAAATAGGAAACCTCCAAACAAGAAGCACGATTGAAACTTTCTTATAATGTTTAATGAAGCCATAAAAATAAGCTATCGGGTATGGATTTGATTTAACTCCTTGGGGGGGGGGGGGCATAAAGGCATTTATTGCACGATTTCTTTTAAAAGTGGAATATGTATTTAAAGGTAAAACTCACGAATTATCAATCTCGCTCAGCATTTTTTTTTGGCAATCGATTGGTAGTGTACATGCAATGTAGAGCTCTTACCTTGAAACTGGATAAACGAGTCATCTAGATTTTATGTAAAATTGCGTGGCCTGGATTGTTCTTTCTTTCATCAAAATAATAGAGTGTCACCTAAATATATCCCCACTTGTAAGCAGGGGTGTAAATGGCTCGGCTCGGTTCAATTTTTCAAAAAAACCGAACTGAACTGAACCAATAAGAAAGTTTATTAAACCGAATCAAAATTTGATCTGAATCGAGCTGCACTGAAATTCCGGTAGTTCAATTCGGTTTTTTGGTTTTTACTTTTTTTTTCCCCACATGCATTCCTTTTGAATTTTTTTTTTGTCTTAAAATATCAATTTTAAAATTATTTTTATTTTTATTATTTTTCTTTCTTTTTCTTGTTCTGCTTCATTGGCCGGTCGCCGACCATGGTGGCAGCTGGCGATTGGCCAGAGGCGAGCTGGCGAGGCTCAAGCTCATCGGCATTGAGCAAGCTCAATCTTGCTTGATCAAGCAAGGCTCCAGCTCGCCTTTGGCCTGTCGCCGATCGCCATCGTGGCTGGTGACTAGCCAATAAAGAAGAACAAGAAAAAGAAATAAAAAGAAAGGAAATAATAAAAATTCAAAAAAGATTTTTTTTTAAAATAAAATGAATTTTTTTTAGATTTTATCGGTTTGGTTCGATTAACTAAACTGATAAAAACCGAACTAGTTAAAAAGTTTCAATTTTTAATGAAAACTGAACTGAATGAGAACCAAATCGAAAAAAATCAAACTTTTCGATTCAGTTCGGTTTTTGACACCCCTACTTGCAAGTCAAACATTGTGAATAAGATAATCGAATGTGCTTTCTAAATGCATATTCAATATGCGGACGTAAATATTGAAAACAACATAAAGTTTTTATTTTCATCTTCCATTGTCATCAAAACGAGAGAGTAAGAAATTGCCCACGAACCAAAGGGCCCTAATTTGTCTTCAGTTTCCATCTGAATTTCTCACACACTACTTTTTAAGATTCCATCTCCTTTGGAGGGAATCACTTTTTGCTAGCCACTCTGTCCATTTCACGCCTCTTTCCATTTCACTTTGTCTTTCGCAGAGCCTAAGGAAAGTTCCTGGCAAGTACGTGGGGATTCCCGGAACCATTGCCCCAATACTTCGAAGTAAGAATCGATACCTGCAGAGTAGGTTTCAGCAGTGGAGAAAAAATTCGGTGATAATTTTTAATTTAATATGAGAATAACAATATGTTCTAAATAATAAAAAAAATGAATAATAAATAATTATAAATTTTTGTGGGATCCATTCTTTCAATAAACAAATGGAAGCAATGTTTATATTCATCATCTACCCATTAATTGATTGATGGAGATATGGGAGAAAATATGACGTTAACGGTGTTTTTGGGACAGTAGGACTTAAAGGCCAGGGCGTCGGATTCCTCTTTAGCAAAAGAATGCTAACGATGATATCTAGCATTGGATGCCCCCGGTGGCGTCGGAGAAATAATTGCAGAGCGTCAACGAGAAACTACGCGGCGTCGGGGGTTCGTTTCGGGGAAACCCGTCAGCAGATAACACCTTCCTCCATCGTCCCTCGATTTCGAAGACCATAAAGCGGACAGAGCTGTAGGTCCCCGCGTCAGGTAAAAGAAAAACGCATACCTTACAACATCGCACAAATGACGACGCCCTCTTTTTCAGCTCCCGGGTGTGTATAAAAAAGCATACCTTACAATGAAATCCATGATCTTTGTATCCATCACCACTCCACACGAATTCGAGCGCTGCACTTTTCGCGGCCGACGCAATGCCAAACTAACACAGTTTTTTTTTTGCCTCGTCTTTGCCATTGCATTGTGCTTGCACCCTGTCTCTTAAGGGTGCGCATGACAAAGTTTCTGAAACAAAAATTGATTTCTGGTCAGAATTTGATTTCTCAATTTTTATTTCAGAAATTGAGAAGTTAAAAATTCTAGTTTCTGATTTCTTCTTCAAATATATTTATGGAATAGAAATCTGTTCCAAAAATAGAAAAATCAAATTGCGTTACCAAATTGATTTCTGTTCCAAACCTGTTCCGAGGAACAGAGAAATAGAGAAATAGAAATTTTATCATGCACGCCCTAACAGGACCACGAGTCGCTAATGCTAGCAGTAGCAATACTCGAACCAAACTATGTAAATTTCCGATATCATATTATTCATCATTTATTTCTCTAATATTTCGCATTGACTTATTTATAAGATCATGTCATTTCTGCGTTAATATTACATTATTGTGTAGACCCATCAAAATGGGTCATAAATTTATTTCTTAATCCATATAACTATGTTTGGCCATCTGGATTTTTAATCATAGTAGAATTTGGTCAACTAAACAATAATTTGTGGATCTCTTTTTTTAAAAAAAAAAAGAAATAGCATCATTGATGAAATTACTTTTGACATGTTTTGTGCGATCAATATAAAGAATTTACACCACCGTCTGCAGTGGCTCAGTTGGATAAGGCTCTCCAGTGAAGTTAACGAAAATGGAGGGGGTCGAATCCCACTGGCCGCACGGAGTTTTACGCGTGACGTCGGGGTGGTGGGTTCTCCGCTAGTGTCGCCCCACGGTTTACCCGCCAGCTACCGGCTTTACGGGGTTCCCTGGGTACCAATATATATATATATAAATAATTTACTTCCTGACCAAAAATAAAAAAAGAATTTAGCTTTTCTTAATTTCCCCTTCTTAAAATATTTCAATATTAAACCACACCTAAATTTAATGACTTTAAGTGTTCAAATAATTAGTGGCGGTCACATGAAATTTTTCATAATGTCGGAAATATAGGTCTTGAGTTCTTATCTTTCCATTCTAAAAGATCTATATTGAATGCACCAGCCATCAATTACAAAAAAAAGAAAGAAAAGAAACAATGTTGAGCAACATTGGTAAATAGCGAGTATTTTTGTCTTTTTTCTTAAATAATAAAGTAAAAAGACAAAAATACTCGCTATTTACCAATGTTGCTCAACATTGTTTCTTTTCTTTCTTTTTTTTGTAATTGATGGCTGGTGCATTCAATATAGATCTTTTAGAATGGAAAGATAAGAACTCAAGACCTATATTTCCGACATTATGAAAAATTTCATGTGACCGCCACTAATTATTTGAACACTTAAAGTCATTAAATTTAGGTGTGGTTTAATATTGAAATATTTTAAGAAGGGGAAATTAAGAAAAGCTATCGACCACATCAAATCAGACTGGTGGGTAGTTGATAAAAGGCCAAATGATAATGAGACATGAATGACCGAATAATTTATAATTATTTCTGAGGCGAAACTTCCCAAGGCCTTTCCATCTTTTACACTCTTATGCCATATCGCCTTGGCAAAGAACATTTTGAATGGCCCACCCGCACGCAATTCTGGATTCTTTGCCCAATCTTTAGCAAACACCGGTCACTGTTCAGCCGCCGACGAGGTTCCTTCGTTGTTATTACTCATAGGTTTTGCCGGGGTCGTACCTTTGATCTTGAATCATGACGGGCGACTTTCCATGTGCTTCATCCCCGACCGTCCTCCATTGGTTTCATTTGGAAATGATATCGTTTAGGATAACCAAATATCATTTCTAAACGCCTTTTCAGGTATTGAATTAGAGTTTCGTTTTTACCTGAAATGAAAATAAAAATAAAAATCCCTCGAACCAAAGAGACTCCCAACTTTAAAGATTTCATAGATTTGCCTAGGCTAGTCATTCTTTTCTTCACGCCATTTTTCCATTTTAACTCGTCTTTACACTCATGATTCTCAAAATGACTCGTCCAAGATATCAACTATTTCATCACTTTGAAGTATCATCTCACATATCGATAAAACAAAAAAAAATACTATCTCACATTACTTGATAACGTTATTCAAAATACTCTTTATATTCATGCCGTCTCCCTCCATTTATTAATTTAAGTTTTTGAGTTAGGTTTGTTAATACGGTATTAGAGTCCGTGTTATCCATTATGTGAAAGTGCGGTCATCCCCATTAATAAAAGAAAAAAAAATCACGTGGCATCGAGAGCGACCTCAGCGTACTTTCACAATGGAAAGCATCTCATCAACTGTGTCTTCTTATCACAAAGGGAAAGAGAGGGGGGGGGGGGCGTCTATAGCATAAAAAGGTTTTGGAATATTGACTAGGACGATCTAGACGTGCGGTATCACATATCGAACCTAATCATCTTTCATAAACCATAAATTATTTTTCATCAACCATACTTAAATTTAATGTAATTCTTTTGCAAAGTGGTTTCGCAAACCCATAATATATCATCTTTCCTAACCCCATTCATCAGAGAAAATATATTTCGCAAGACATTTCTGACGCTATTTTGGAATTCATTTGATAAACTAGTAACATTTCCTAACATCTTTCATTAAATGTCTCCCAAATCATTTTAAAACCCATTCCATAAATCAGTTCACAATGTAATACATATTTATAAATTTTCACAACACCTTCCATAACATATTTCTCAAACCAGTGTAGTAAATGCCTGATAGAGTTAACGATCTCGCAATTCTAGTAATTAAATGAGAATCGACATCAAAACTCAATAAAATATTACCTCAACAAAAAAATGGCTATATTAAACTTAAATACTAACAAAGCGACTTGTATACGCTAACAAAACAACTCAAATATGTCCAAAAATCGCTTGTCTGAAGTCATCATTCAAAATCATTTGCAATGCCGAGCCTGAGCACGGAGATTGGTCATGCCATAACTCTTTCTACTGAACTTTGTTTTCAAACGAATTCATAGTCAAACAGAAGCCCTTTCAAAACACTAGAAGACCCACAACTCGGCTAACTCAAAATTGTGCTGAAAACAGTCAAAATTCGACTTGATAGTCACTGGATGTGCACTGTTCATCACTTGCAGCCAACTTCAAAATTTTCTTTTGGGTAAATCGTATGTCCAAATTGAGTTGTAAAATTTTATGACTTCACAATAGCCTAAACTATCATTTATGGGGAAAAGTGCCAAAAAAGTCCTAAACATTTTCTCTTTGTACCGATTTAGTCCTAAAGCTTTTTTTTTTAATGCTGATTTAGTCCTAAACATTTTTACGTTGTGCCAATTTAGTCATTTTCGGCTAATTTTGGCCAGATTTTGCTGACTAGACGCTGGCCGGCTGATGTGGCCTGATTGGCGCTAACGTGGACAACTTTTAATAATATTTTAATATTTTTGAATTTTTTTCTTTTTCTTTTTATGTTTTTATGTTTTTCTTTTTTCTTTTTCTTTTTTTCTTCTCCTCTTCTTCCTCCAGCCGGTCGCCGAACCTTGGCGACCAGCCAGAGGCGACAGCCGGCGAGGGACCTCGCTAGCCACCTCGCCAATGGCCGTGAGGGTGGCCTTGTGCTGGGCAGTGAGGGCGAGCCCTGCCAACTCGGTGCGAGGCCAGGCCTTGAGATGAGCATCCTGGGGTACCTCTTGACAACGGACGAGACTTGTGTTGGCGACAGGCCTCGGTTCCGTAAGACCTCAAGGACCGAATCCGACCGCCTCCTCGCGTCGAGCTGGCGAGGCTCACCCTCGCCGGCCATGGGCGAGGCTCAACTCTCGCCAGATCCGGCGAGGGCAAGCGTTGCTGCCTAGGCCTCGAGGGCAGCCTCGCGCCGAGCAGGTGAGGCTCGCCCTCGCCGGCCATGGGGGAGCCTCACCGCCCACTGGCGAGGTGGCCGACGAGGTCGAGGTCGACCTCGCTAGTCGTCGCCTCTGGCTGGTCGCCGAACCTCGGGGACCGGCTGGAGGAAGAAGAGGAGAAGAAAAAAAGAAAAAGAAATAGGAAATAACATAAATAAATAAATAGAAAAAAATTCAAAAATATTAAAATATTATTAAAAGTTGTCCACGTCAGCCGGCCGACGTCTAGTCAGCAAAATCCGGCCAAAATTAGTCAGAAATGACTGAATTGGCATAACGTAAAAATATTTAGGATTAAATCGGCACCAAAAAATGGTCTAGGACTAAATCGGCAAAAGACAAAAGGTTTAGGAATTTTTTTGGCACTTTTCCTGTCATTTATGTATATATACGTACCAACAACTCCTCAATTGAAACTTGCAGCTCAGAATTGACCTAATTTCGAATTTATACCCTAACTTTGAATATTATTTTGATTAACGAAAAAATAGTGGGATCACTTACCAGTAGAGGTGGCAAAATGGGTCATAGACCAATTTTGCACCCATATTTTTCACAAATGGGTCGAATGTGGGTTATGAAGTTGTAATGGGCCATAACCCACATTCGACGCATTTTAAGTTCAGTTTTATATGGGTCGAAAATGGGTCACACGTTCTGACCCATTTTTGACCCATTTTTAAAACCCAAAATTAATAACCCATTTAGACCTATCTTCAATCCATGGGCTATGGCTTTCTTTAATTTTATAAAATATTTTTTTAATAAAAAAATGAAATTATAATTATTTTTTATATTTCAATTTTTTTCTTTTTTCTTTTTTCTTTTTCTTTTTCTTTCTTTTTTTTCATCCCTTAGCCGATGGCCGGCAGGGCGACAGACCAGGCGAGGCTCGAGCTCACTGGCACCGAGCCTCACCGGCAGGTTGCCGACGATTGGCCAGGCCGAGCCTTGCCGGATCTGGCAAGATCGAGCTCGCCGGTGTCGGGCGAGGCTTGATCTCGCCGATCTAGCGAGGCCGAGGCCCTGCCCGACGCTGGCAAGCTCAAGCCTTGCCAGATCCAACGAGGCTTGCCGACGCCGGCGAGACTCGAGCTCGCCGGCGTCGGGCGACACCTTGGCCTTGCCGAACATTAAGCCTCGTCCGACGCCGGCGAGCTCGATCTCGCCTGTGGCTGATCGCCGGCTATCATCGTGGCCGGCGGCCGGTCGAAGAAAAAGAAAAAAAGAAAAGAGAAAAAGAAAAAATAATTATTAAAAATTTAAAATTATATTTTAAAAAATAAAAATAATTAAAAATTATATTTAAAAAATTAAAAATTCGATTTTTTTAATATTTTAAAAAGAATTATACAAAAATTTCATTAAATTTGTATTGCATAAAAATTGTTAAAAAATTTATATTGCATAAAAATGTTTTAACAATACTTTTTTTTTATAAAAAAAATCATAAAAATAAGCTTTTTTAGGTTTAGTTAAAATATTTTCATGTTACAGTTTTTAGTTATTCAATGGTATGTTCACTTCAAATAAGAGAAGCATGTGCATAATCTAATTCTTTATAAATATTTTAATTTATAGGTTTTTTTAAAATTTTTTTATTTTATTTACTATTTTTAATTTAATTTGAAGTTTTAATCCAATTAACATATAGTACAAGTGAGATTTCCTATAATATTAATAGGTTTTAGCAATACGGGTCAGGTCGAGTATGGGTCAAGTATGGATCGGGTCGGGTATGGGTTACTACAAGAATATGGGTCAAAACAGGTTAAATTGATCAAATATGGGTCGACCCATTTTTTACCCAACCAACCCATACCCGACCCGACCAACCCATTTGTCACCTCTACTTACTAGACGTGCGAATAGAAGTTAAATTGGCTTATCGAGGTTTCCATGATGAGGAGGGGCGAAACCCTCTTCTTTCTTTTCCTTTATTTTTCTCCCGTTCCAACTCTTTCCTTTTGGGAGCTCTCGGTCTTCTTTCTCTGCGTTGCTTTTCCTTGTAATTGAGCCGAAGTCCACACTTTTCTTTTTCTGTTGACTTTTCAAATTTTTTTCTTCTCCCTTTTGACCTGGTCAAAATAAAAATTAACATCTTTCTCTAACATTTCAGTTTAGTTTCTTTGTAGAAAATGGGAAGGTCACGGGTCCGTCACTGTCCCAAATATGACCGAGCCGTCTCCACCTTCAATATTTCTCAGGAAACCGGCTAACTTGTGTATCCAATTTTCCGGGGAAAACATCCCTTAAGTTTTAAAGGAAAGTTAAAAGTTCCCACGTTGTGAGATGTTCAAGGTGGCCGAGCTTTTAAAAGAAAGAAGACACATAGTTGGCCACAAGAAAAAGTAACAGAATAACAACAGAAAAAAGGAAGACGAAATTAGTAATCAAAACTTGGATATAATTACGGGATGCACTTTTTGGGATTTAGAAAATATCCCGATTTTTCAGATGATCTCGGGACATTTTTTTAATTTGGATGTCGTTTCAACATTTTCAATGCCATCAAAAAGAATTTGTGAAGGAATTTCTAAATTTGAGATTTGAAAATATATATTTATGTCACTTTAAGGCAATTCAATGTTCCACGGTCTTTTCTTTTCCCTCTAAAAAAAATCGCTTTTCATTATTTTTTTGGTTATGGACCTATGATAATCAATGTCTCTCTGATATAGCAAAGCTTTGATTGCCAAATGGGAATTCGTGGTAACATGACTTCGTTTGTCATGTTAGCATGCCTAATACCTTAAAAAATCTTGAATTATAGATTTTATTGAATTATGTCCTGAATTCTTCCCCCAAAAATAAATGCCACAAACTTTCACTTATGTCTCATATCTGTCCGCCGTTGTCATTTCCAATTCAGCAATAAATCCACATCAGCTGGATTTTAGCACTGTTTCATGCTTACTGTTCATCTTCTTCAGTATTCACATTAACAGTAAACTCTGGGCTGCTTTGATGAAAAGATAATTTGTTATTTTTTCGTGGGTGTCCTTTGCATATGTGATCTGGGAACGGCTTGAGGGAGTGATTTGCGGCCAACAAGACCCATGTAACTCGACGGAGAGAGCCTCGCTCGGGTTTTCAGAATTCCTGCTCTCGAGCGGGAGAGCGGTCTTGAGACGTTAGGAAGGAGAATTTATGGGAAAAAGCCGAGGGTGATGGCGAGCAATCGAGGGGTCTTCTGTTCAGGGAGAGGCTTGCGAAGACGTTCGATTCGCAAGGTTGCATGAATTTCTAGGAACTTGGCCAAGAACTCGCGGCCGAAGAAAGAGGAAGAGAAGGGAGGATAATGAGAACGGAGATGGACACAGGGAAGGTGTTCCTTTTTTGTTTTTATCGGTCATGGAAGGTGTTCTTAAGAGGGAGTAAATTTGCGGGAGGCGATTGGAGATGAATGAAGAGGAGGAGAGGATTCCAAGTCAGCTGCTTATCTGTCGGAAGCTGACGTGACAGTCTACACGTAACATATTCTCTTTTATCTAAAAAGTTTGACCGGTCAAAGAGAGAAAAGGGGAAGTGCTGAGATCTCGTAAAGGAAAGAGCCCCAAATCAAAGGGAAGAAAAGAAGACGAAGAAAAAAGAATGGGAAGGGAAAGGAAGAGAGAGCGCGTACACGTCATAAGTTAGTTGAGTTGGTACGTATATTTATTTGGTAATGTGATTTCATTATTCTATTTTTTTTGTTCTAAAGAACAGATTTGGAATATAAATTTATTTGGTAATATAATTTCAATGTTCATTTATGAAAAAAAGAAATTAGTCCAAAAATAGGTCTATTCCAAAAATAGAAAAGTAAAATGTTTTTATTTTTTAACTCGGCCTTGCCACTAGCCGCTCGCCTACCTGCCTACATCTCGCCGGCTGTTGTTGTCCTCCACTATCCGTTGCCGCCCACTTCCCACTTGGAAGGGAGAAGTTTTGTGAATTCCCATTCAAGGAATAAAAAGTTTATGTTATTATCAAATGCATATTTTTACTTAAAAACTCGTTTGGAGCTAGAAATTATGTACAAAAACATAATAGTTATCATTCACATATTTAATTGTCCCTTTGCGAACAAAATTTAAATGATGCATCCAATCCTATTCCTAAAAATGTGTCCATGGAATTTGATCTTTACACTAATTTTCTTTTTGATCGTAATCTATACCCTAATGGTAGGGGGAAATGAATGAAAACCCTTAGCTAAAGTATTCCAGGGCTCTCCCCTAAAGTCATACCATTATAAAAGAGACTAATAGTAAGTGTGGACAGAAAAATCCAATAAAATGCACTTGTTGATTTAATTTAATCTACATTCTCTCTCGTGGCCATATCCTATTCATTGATTGCTTTTATCGTCTCGTTATCCTAGTTCGATGGATCATTTGACTTTTGGAGGATGGATCTGCCATCGAGAGCTCTAATAGCTTGATTACCGCCTCAATATACATGGTTCACCCTCGTGCAACTTGATTAATTGAGATGTGTCATATGCCGCTTGGTACTCAAATTCCCTATAATTGTGTATTACTCCTTTATGTCCTCTCTATTCATCCCGGCCTCTTCAGCGTTGCTCGTGCAGAATGCTAACCCTTGCTCACACCAAATGAGTACTTAATAACCTCGAGATAAGGTCTTCTAGTCACGATATTTGCCTATGCTTGTCAAGTGACTATTCTGAGTGTGGGTCCCGCAACATTTCTAGCTTGAAAAAGTTCCGTCTGATTACTATCTAATTTGATATTAATTCATAAAATTTGATAGTTTGTGCGAAACCATGAAACTGTTTAATTAATAAACACTATCAGAATCATAACATTATCTGTGAAAATAATTGGCCATTTCATCATACCAAAGCCCTAATTGGAGAGAGGAAAGTTCTCCTACCTAAATCTTTAATTGGCGCATTATAAATACGGACATTATCCACAATCAAATTAAACAAAAAAAAGAAAAAAAAGAATGAGTGTGGGTGGTATTTATATTTATAATCTACCAATCACCTGATCAAACGAGGAATAAAGGAAAATGAAACGAGCAACGAAGGAAAGCTCCTCAAACGAACGAGAATAACGATGTCTAAAGTTACAGAGACCAATATGATGTCGGAGGACTTAATTGCAAACCGACTAAAAGGAACAAACGCAGAATTGGGCATCCCGTACCTGTAATTTTTTTACCTTTGGTCGACTCAGAAACGCGGGTCCTCCACTTTCGTGGGAACCCGTCGGCAGCTGCCGCGTCCCACGCCCCTCAATTTCGCCGTAAATCTGACGGCGACCTCCGACGAAAAAGCAAGAAGTCAATTCGTGTTTTGTTTCGACCGAAAAAAAGAAAGTAAAAACAAAATTGTGTTTCGTGTGGTCCAACTCATGACCTTAAATTGAGTCGTTTATCGAAGTCAACCTCAAACATAAAATGGGGTAATAATAATCGGGGAGGAAAATTCACCAAATATGGTTAATTCCCCCGCCTGATCCTGGCGATGCCTTCCCCGGGTAACCAATCCTGGGTGTGGTACAAGGAAATGATGGCGGCAACAAAATACAAAAAGAAAACAGCGTGCCGCGTAAAAGAAAGAATCGCTTAAATGGCCCGCGCAAATGACGTCAGCCTGCCTTTAGCTCAGGATGTTTATAAGATGTGCGATCGACGGGTATTGTTGGGAGACATCAATCCACAAAAACTCCAAAATTGCTACATTTGAGCGGCTAAACCAAACACCAACAACATCAGATCTTTTCCTCTCCTCTTGTCATTTGCATTGTGCGACCATACATCGTTGGAGGATCACTAGAGCCAGTGTGTCTCTTCCCAGCGATGACGAGCATCCTCCGTGGTGACGTCTGCTATGAGCTCTCTCTCGACCTGCCCGCCGCTATGCGCCAGTTTGCCAAGCGATGGCATCTGGCCTTCGTGACCATATATTGCTCCCGAGCCGTCACTACCTTCGCAAAGAAAAACAAGAAGTTGTCCCCACGAAAATCTCCTTCCTACACTTCGATTCCGATCCACGATCACCCCAGCTCCTTCAACATTGATCAGTCACAGCTCACCAAGCTGGTCAAGGACAAGGACCTCTGCCACCTCCAGGAATTCGGTGGGGTCGAGAAAGTCGCCTCAGCACTCGAAACTAATGTCTCAATTGGAATAAGCGGGGACCCAGAGGACGTCTCTCGCCGGCAACATGCGTTTGGCATCAACTCATACAAGAAGCCGCCTGCCAAGGGCTTCTTCCACTTCGTGGTCGAGGCTTTCAAGGACCTCACAATCATGATTCTTCTTGTTTGTGCCGGGCTTTCGCTCGGGTTCGGTATCAAGGAGAATGGGGTCAAGGAAGGCTGGTATGATGGTGGCAGCATATTCGTGGCGGTGTTCCTTGTGATCGCCGTGTCCGCTGGGAGCAATTACCGCCAAAACCGGCAGTTTGAAAAATTATCTCGGGTGAGCGATAATATTCTCATTGATGTGATAAGGAAGGGTCGGCGGCATCAAATTTCCATATTTGAGATCATCGTCGGAGACGTTGTTTGTTTGAAGACCGGCGATCAAGTTCCAGCAGATGGGCTGTTCCTGGACGGGCATTCCTTGCAGGTATGGCTGACAATTTGTACTGGTTTGACGCATTAGATTTGCATATTAACTCATGTTCAGAAACATACGTAGTATTATTGTTACCATTTTCGAGCATGAGTAATTAGTCCAAAAAATTGTAGAAGTGTATCATATTCTGCTTAACTTGGCAGTCCGTCATTTTCAAAATCTTGATTCTATGACAAAAAGGAAAAGGAATGGTTTTTATTCGTAGTTCCACTTATAGTAGAAAACTCTGTTAAAAAATTCTACTGTTAAAGCGTAATTCATTTGTTCTTATTTCCTATTTGTTCACTTTTCATTTTCTTTGCCTCAAGTGAGGACCAGAACGCTTCGTATCGTGTCATCCTAGCGTCCCTAAACCATGTGCGACGTTTGTGTTGTCAATTTAGGTTGATGAATCGAGCATGACCGGGGAGAGTGATCACGTAGAAGTGAACCGCAAGGAGAATCCATTCCTGTTCTCGGGAACAAAGATTGCTGATGGGTTTGCTCGGATGCTGGTTACATCCGTGGGCATGAGCACGACATGGGGCGAGATGATGAGCTCAATCAGCCGCGACAACAGCGAGCAGACCCCTTTACAGGCTCGGCTCAACAAGCTTACCTCGTCGATTGGCAAAGTAGGCTTGGCAGTTGCTTTCCTGGTTCTCGTGGTCCTGCTGATTCGCTATTTCACTGGAAACACACAAGACGAGAACGGGAACCGGGAATTCATTGCAGGCCAAACTACAGGTAAGTGTTGAGAATGCAGCACTGAAGCAGAAAGATGAAACTCAGCAACGAGAGTCAACTAAAACAGAGGAAACAGAGGATTGGCGCAAGGGAGTAGTGTAAAGCTACGTCGTTTACTTCAGCAAATTGAGTCTTCTTTCTGTTATATGGGTGCTGAGCTGTCATTCAGAGAGTGGTTGTTTTCAGATCTAGAAGTTCTTTCTTTTGTTATATAAAAGCATTGTAAAACAGAACAACCAATTCAGTTTTTTGAGTTCTCAGATGAATACGACCAAAAAGTAGAAAGAAGAGAATGCTCTCTTCAGATTCAGCTTCATCTACTTGCTTCTGTTTTCAGTTTTCTTCATGGTATCAGAGCCATCTCTGAGAGCTCGATGATCGCAACAAGCTGCCGGAGGGAAATTCGACGGTAACATTCGCGGTCTTCATCAGAGTAACTTTCATATCCATGGTGACAGAGAGGTTTCCTCTGCTTTTTCTTTCGATTACTGTCGCTCGAAAGCACGCGCAGCTTCCTCTGGTGTGTTGAAAGTGTAGAACCGTACGAGCTTCTTCGTCTCGGGGTCTCTGATCTCAGTTGTGTATCTCTGAGTGCTCACAATACTCATTGATTCATGGCTGCAAGAACTCCCAAATTTCCTTTTCCTATTCACGTAAACTTGAGCAATTTTGTCACGATTAAGCTCACTGAAGATAATTTTCTTCTGTGGCAAGCTCAGTTTCTTAGATTTCTTCGTAGTCAGGAGTTGTTTGGGTTTGTCAATGGTGAGATTTCTCCACCACATCAGAAGATACAAGTAGATGTCAATGGTGAGATGATTGAAGAACCAAACCCTGATTATGTTGATTGGATAAGAACTGATCAGCTAATTTCCTCATGGATCAGTGGAGCGGTGTCTGAGAATATCCTGGGGCTACTCATTGGATTGGAAACATCTTGTGAGTTGTGGCAAACCTTGTTGAACAGATTTACACATAAGTCTATAGCTAGAGAATTCGAGCTAAGAGGGAAACTCCAAGCATGTCAAAAACGACGTAGGCCATTATCTGAATACTTGAGGGAATACAAACTGATTTGCGATCAGCTGAACGCAATAGGTAAGCCTTTGGATGAAATTACAAAGGTGTTTGGAGTCTTGGAAGGTTTAGGTTCAGAGTATGAGAACTTTCGAACAACAATGTATTGTTTGAAACCTCAACCGAATTATGATGAAGTTATTTCACAACTGGAGAGATTTGAAACAAGGTTGCAAAATTACTCCTCGAATCAGTATAATCCAAACTTCGCTTATTATGGACAGAGGAATGTTGAAGGGAATCAGAATGTGGATAATGAGACAATTCAATCAAGTCTTGCCTTCGTAGGACAGAGAGGAAACAACAGGTTTTATGGAAATAGAGGTGGATTTGGTTATGGCAGGGGTGGTCGAAGTTATAGTCTTAGAGGTCGTGGTTATGGAAGAAATCAAAGCTATAGAGCCTATAATTCAAACCATGAACAAGAAGTTCAGACTTATAAACCACAACTGAATGATTCTGGCCAAGGATTTCGGCCTTATGCAGGTGCTTCACAAAGATACCAGGAGGTTAAATCATATCCTCCCCTTAACTCTGCACTTAAAAATAGTCAAGAGGAGAAAGCAACAGGAGGAGCAAGAGTGACTTGTCAAATCTGCAAGCGACCAGGACACGATGCACTTCGATGTTGGTATCGCTTTGATAATTCCTTCCAAGACCAAGACATTCCAACAGCTCTTGCAGCAGTACATCTCGAAGACTCGAAAGGAAGCGCATGGTATCCAGATACGGGTGCTTCGGCTCATATAACTGCTAATCCGGGTATTGTTTCCAACTCAGCAAAGTATATTGGCTCGGATACAGTCATGATAGGCGATGGATCCTGTCTTCCTATTACCTTCACTGGAAATGCCTTTTTACACACTAAATGTGATGTGTTACCCCTTAATGATGTGTTAGTGGTTCCAGACATAAAGAAAAATCTGCTTTTAGTTTCTAAGCTAACAGATGACTACCCTTGCTCCTTTGTTTTTGACAAATATGGTGTTTATGTTAAGGATCATCAAACCAACACAACGATGATGCTTGGAAGGAAAGTTGGGGGTCTCTACAAAGTGGACCAGCAAACCACCAAGGTCCTTTTCACTCAAAGACATAAAGCAGTTGCAGAGGAAGTGTGGCACCAGCGACTTGCTCACACTAATTTTCAGACCTTAAAGGTTCTTCAGAATCAGAAGCTGATCAACTGCAATAAGATAACTCAAGCAGTGTGTAGGAGTTGTCCAATAGTAAAAAGTACTAAGCTAGTTTTTCCACTATCTGAATCTGCAACAAATTTTCCTTTGGAAAGGATACATTGTGATGTTTGGGGACCATCTCCAGTGAGTTCAGTTCAAGGATTCAGATACTATGTTCTCTTTGTAGATAACTTTTCTCGTTATAGTTGGGTTTATCCAATGAGATTGAAGTCAGATTTATATGAGATCTTCATCCTGTTTCAGAAGTATGTGGAAAATCAGTTTGATCGAAAAATTAAAGTGTTTCAATGTGATGGTGGGGGAGAATTTTCCAGCAATCAGTTTCAGAATCACTTAAAAGCCTGTGGAATCCAAAACTACATGTCATGTCCCCATACTCCAGAACAAAATGGGATTTCAGAACGGAAGCATAGGCATGTGGTGGAACTTGGGTTATCCATGTTGTTTCATGCAAGAGTTCCATTGATTTACTGGGTGGATGCCTTCTTCACTGCAACTTATATTATAAATCGGCTTCCTGCTCAAAATTTACAGATGGAGTCTCCATACAGTAAACTCTTCAAGAATAAACCAAGCTATGAACATTTACGTGTCTTTGGAAGTGCGTGCTATCCTTGTCTTAGATCATATACACAACACAAGTTTGATCCTCGTTCACTCACTTGTGTTTTTCTCGGCTACAGTGATAAACACAAAGGGTATAGGTGTCTTGTACCTTCGGATGGCAGAGTTTACATTAGCCGAAATGTCATCTTCGATGAGAGCTTCTTCCCTTTTACTAAGAAGCTCAATGCGGTTTTTCCACACTATACTGCCTTGTACAAGAAATGGGTTGCAGAAGTTGAATTTCTAGATCCAACCCAAGCAGAACGATTTCTTGCTGCTGAAGCTAAAACAGAACGACTAAGGCAGAGTCCACAGACTACTGCAGTTTTTCTACAAGAACCTGAGTTACTTGAACACACACAGATGCATGCCCCAAACACCACCACTGCTACGTCACAAACATCTTCAGTTCCATCTTCACCAACTATAACCGATGTATCACCCCTCTTGGAGACAAGTGGAGATGGTGCACCTAGTCAACCAACTGCAATACCAGTTGACAACTCCCAGCATCAAGACAGACAGGCTTTACATCCCACTATGTCGACTGGCACATCAATACACTCCATGCACACCCGTTCCAAGTCAGGTATTGTGAAACCAAATCCTAAGTATGCTTGTCTGGCTGAATATCATGTACCTGCAGAACCGAAGACAGTCAAATCTGCATTAGCTCATGAGGGATGGCATAGAGCAATGATCGAAGAGATACATGCACTTCATGAAAACCAAACCTGGACATTGGTTCCAAGAACTGATCATATGCATGTGATAGGGTGCAAGTGGGTTTTTAAAACTAAACTGACCCCAGATGGCAGTCTTGACAAGTTGAAAGCAAGATTAGTAGCAAAGGGCTTCCACCAGGAGGAAGGACTTGATTTTCTTGAGACATTTAGTCCAGTCATAAAACAAGCAACAATTCGGATTGTCCTCTCAGTTGCTATGGTAAAGAGGTGGTCGATACATCAACTTGACGTCAAAAATGCCTTCTTGCACGGCACATTGAAAGAAACTGTCTATATGGAGCAACCCCTTGGGTTTGCTCATCCTATTCTATCTGATCATGTCTGTTTACTCCACAAGTCTCTTTACGGTCTACGCCAAGCACCACGCGCATGGTTTGAGAAGTTTAGTAATTTCCTCCTTGAATTAGGTTTCTTTTGCAGCACTGCAGATCCATCACTCTTTGTGTTTCATAAAGGGCAAGACACAATTTTACTTCTCCTCTATGTCGATGATATCCTGTTGACAGGTACTTCTAAGCTTCTACTTACACAACTGATTACATCTCTAAGTTCAAAGTTTCACATGAAGGACTTAGGATGTATACATTACTTCTTGGGTATTGAAGCCAACCACACACCGGAAAAACTCTTTCTTTGTCAGACAAAGTATTGATCTTCTTGAGAGAGCAAACATGAAGGACTGTAAACCTATATCCACCCCACTGCCTCAGAAACTATCATATTCCTCTGATGATGAAGTCCATCTTGCTCAACCACTTGAGTACCGCAGCTTAGTTGGGGGTCTCCAGTATTTGACCATAACAAGACCAGATATTGCCTATGCTACCAATATGCTTTGTCAGAAAATGCAGCATCCTACAGTTGGTGACTTTAACAGATTAAAACGAGTTCTTAGATATGTTAAAGGCACTGTAACCTTGGGACTTTTCCTTCACTCCAACAGTTCCTTAAAGCTCTATGGGTTTTCTGATGCTGATTGGGCTGGTTGTGTTGAAACAAGGCGTTCAACAACTGGCTTTTGTACCTATCTTGGGTCCAACATACTCTCCTGGTCAGCCAAGAAACAAACTACAGTCTCTCGATCATCCACTGAAGCAGAGTATAGAGCTCTGGCTTCTACTACAGCTGAACTCACATGGATAAGTTTTGTTCTTCGGGACATTGGCATATCTTTAGCTTCACCTACGGTACTCTTCTGTGATAACCAATCAGCAATCTCTCTTACCACTAATCCTGTCCTACATGCCAGGACAAAACATATCGAAATTGATTTCCATTTTGTTCGTGAGAAAGTAGCTCTTGGTTCTCTAAGTGTACGATATGTTTCCACCAACCACCAACTTGCTGATATTTGTACTAAAGCACTCTCTAGGCCAGATCACTACATCATACGCACCAAACTGGGTCTTGGATTTCAACCCACACCCAGTTTGCGGGGGGATGTTGAGAATGCAGCACTGAAGCAGAAAGATGAAACTCAGCAACGAGAGTCAACTAAAACAGAGGAAACAGAGGATTGGCGCAAGGGAGTAGTGTAAAGCTACGTCGTTTACTTCAGCAAATTGAGTCTTCTTTCTGTTATATGGGTGCTGAGCTGTCATTCAGAGAGTGGTTGTTTTCAGATCTAGAAGTTCTTTCTTTTGTTATATAAAAGCATTGTAAAACAGAACAACCAATTCAGTTTTTTGAGTTCTCAGATGAATACGACCAAAAAGTAGAAAGAAGAGAATGCTCTCTTCAGATTCAGCTTCATCTACTTGCTTCTGTTTTCAGTTTTCTTCAACGATATCATGAACTCCGTGGTGGGCATCATTGCAGCTGCAGTGACAATCGTGGTGGTCGCGATTCCCGAAGGCTTGCCACTAGCGGTAACCCTCACTCTTGCTTATTCGATGAAGAGGATGATGGCGGATCAGGCGATGGTGAGGAAGCTTTCGGCCTGCGAAACGATGGGGTCAGCCACCACTATTTGCACCGACAAGACCGGCACTCTCACAATGAACCAGATGAAGGTGACAAAATTCTGGGTAGGCCAAGACTCTGTGGCAGAAAACACCTGCTCCTCTGTCTCCAGGTTTGTCTTGGATTTGATTCAGGATGGGGTTGCTCTGAACACCACGGGCAGTGTCTGCAGGTCGTCTTTGGGATCGGAGTACGAGTTCTCAGGTAGTCCCACTGAGAAAGCGATTCTCTCTTGGGCGGTTTTGCAATTGAGCATGGACATGGAGGAGACAAAGAAGAGCTGTGAAGTCATCCAAGTCGAACCCTTCAACTCACAGAAGAAGAGAAGTGGTGTCCTAATAAGGAAGAGCTTGGACAACACACTCCATGTGCACTGGAAAGGTGCGGCAGAGATGGTCTTGGCAAAATGCTCGAGCTTCTACGATGGGTCGGGGATAGTGAAAGATTTGGATGAAGATGAAAGGGCGAGATTCGAGCAGATTATTCAGGGGATGGCAGCGAGCAGCCTTAGGTGCATCGCTCTAGCTCATAAACAAGTCTCCGAGGAAGCTATCCTGACAAGAGAAGACAGGAAGAAGATTGAAGAGGACGGCTTGACATTACTGGGACTTGTCGGTATTAAGGACCCATGCCGTCCCGGTGTGAAGAGTGCGATCCAAGCTTGTCAGGACGCAGGAGTGAACATCAAGATGATAACGGGAGACAACATCTTCACCGCAAAGGCCATAGCCATGGAGTGTGGGATTCTCAGGCCCGGGGACGATGCCTTCAGTGGAGCCATCGTGGAAGGAGCGGAATTTCGCAGCTACACACCTGAGGAGAGGCTTCGGAGAGTTGAGAAAATCCGAGTAATGGCAAGATCCTCGCCTTTCGATAAGCTCCTCATGGTTCAATGCCTGAAGCAGAAAGGCCATGTGGTCGCCGTCACTGGGGACGGCACGAATGATGCACCAGCCCTCAAGGAAGCAGACATCGGGCTTTCAATGGGCATCCAAGGCACTGAGGTCGCCAAAGAGAGCTCAGACATCGTAATTCTCGACGACAACTTTGCCTCCGTGGCAACGGTGCTGCAGTGGGGTCGATGTGTCTACAATAACATCCAGAAGTTCATCCAATTCCAGCTCACGGTGAACGTCGCTGCCCTCGTGATCAACTTTGTGGCCGCCGTCTCATCCGGCGATGTCCCCCTGACGGCTGTCCAGCTCTTGTGGGTGAACTTGATCATGGATACACTTGGCGCCCTCGCCCTGGCCACAGAGCGGCCCACTAGGGAGCTCATGGAGAAGCCCCCCGTGGGACGGACGGAGCCGCTCATAACCAATATCATGTGGAGGAACATTGTTGCCCAAGCAACGTACCAAATGGCCGTCCTTCTCACTCTACAGTTCAAGGGCGAATCGATCTTCGGCGTGGATGAGGCGGTGAAGCGGACGCTCATATTCAACGCGTTTGTCCTGTGCCAAGTCTTCAACGAGTTCAACGCGAGGAAGCTTGAGAAGAGGAATGTCTTCGAGGGCATACACAAGAACAAGCTGTTCCTTGGGATCATTTTCGTGACGGTGGTCCTCCAGGTGGTGATGGTCGAGTTCCTAAAGCGGTTCGCCGACACGGAGCGGTTGAGCTGGGGACAATGGGGCGCATGTGTCTGGATTGCGGTTGCGTCTTGGCCTATTGGTTGGGTCGTCAAGTGCATCCCTGTCCCTAATACACCAATCTTCAGCTACTTGGGATTGAAAAGCAAGAAGCTCGTGAGGAAAATTGGGCACAGAGAACAATAGCAACACTGAGTTTAACTCGATTCTTTTTGTTGTTCAGGTATATGGAATCCATTATTGATGCAGCGTGATTTTTTTTTTGTTGTTGGAGATATGCGAGGATCGATCTGTATCAGTTTTTATTCTTTCATTGGTTGTATATCCATTGTATTATAAATAGGAGCATTCTCTCAATTTCTTTCCTTAGTTGTATATCCATTATATTATAAATAGGAGCATTTTCTCAATTTCTTCCCTCCTTTCTTTTTGTGAACGAACCTTATCGTGGAGTACCTTCGGCTTGTGCAATCTTTAGCCCCATCACTGTCCGAGGTAAGCATGCAACTTCTGATAAGAGGAAGAAGAAGGATGAATTCCAGGAGACGCGTGACCTTATTACATCCAAGAATGTGAAGAACAGAATCATGAGAAAAATAGCACAAGAGGGCTCAATCGGTATGAATCACGTAGATCGACTATGTCAAGGAAAGGAACAATTCCCTCTTCGGTCATATTTCTAACTAACTCGAATCAAGTCAGGCCTTATTCTTATTTCATCCTTCATTCGAGGACTTTTTGGATGATGAATATTGCCATCGAGAGCTCTGGTAGCTTGGATAATACCTACATCAATGGTTCATCCTTCGACTTTATCCAGCCTAAAACGTGCCATATGCCACGAGGCATTCTAGTTCGTAATAGTAGCCTAATCCTCCTTTCCTCTCTATTTCACGAACCCCTACATCTTCAAATTTTTAGACACACTTTTTTTTTTTTTGTGGTCAGAAAGGAAATATTATTTATAGGGAGGCAAAATACATTGTGCGGCAAAAGCATCCGAGAGAAGTAAATCCCGTAGGAGAGGGGGAGGGTATTCGACCCAAGACAAAGAAAGGGAGCCCTTGTTGTGTGAGTGTGCGGCCCAGTCAGCTACTGAGTTGGCTTCCCTCTTGCAAAACCTAATCTCCACGCAGCGAAAGAGACGAGACAGAGCGGCTGCTTCGGAGACAAGAGGACGGATCTCCCATGGTGGTTCTTGCTTGCTGTTTATGGAGTCTACCAAAAGAAGGCTGTCCGATTCAATCTGCAGAGGTGTGTCAACGTTTCCTTGCTGCAACAGATGACAGAGAGCAACTATCAAGGCTTGGGATTCCGTCTGCAGTGACGACGACGCTTGCATAGTTTTTGTAAAGCCTTCTTTCAAAAGTCCGGTGTGATCCCTGCAAATAAAGGCGATAGATCCTTCCGTATGGCCCAACGTATAAGCTTCGTCAAGATTGATTTTCAGAGTACCTGGCTCAGGGGCTGTCCAAATAAGGCAAAGGTCGTCTCGGTTCGTCTCCGTTCTGTTCTGATAGAAGTTGCAACTCTGAGAAGATTTAACAAGGGAGATTGCAGCTTGGACAACAAAGTCCGGATCTGGTTCCTGATTCGAGAAGACGGTCCTGTTTCGAGCTTTCCAGACTTGCCAAAGAAGTGCTACAACTATCTCGAGGTCAGGTTCTGTGTTCTTCTGCAAAATACGATCTGCTATCCATTCATCTATGCGACGAACTGCTGTGTCATGACTTGGTATGCCTATGAGAGGGTGTGACCATATTGACTTGGTCCAAGGACAGAGCATAAAGAGGTGTTCGATTGACTCTGGTTGTCGATTTATGCATATAGGACAGATGGGATCAGTACTTATGTGGCGTCAAAAAAGATTTTCTTTTGTGGGTAATGCATTGTGACAAATAGTCCAGAGGAAAACCTTAACCTTTGGTGGTAGTTTAAGTTTCCATATGCTTTTCCAAAGCTGTGGAGGCTGTTGGTAAGAGGTTGAAGGTTGCTGCATGAGGCTGCTTGTTTGTGCTTGTCTGATTAAATGATAGCTGCTTCTAACTGTGAACTGCCCATTGTTTGTCGCCGTCCATATGATTTTGTCTTCGGTATAAGTAGGTCGCACTGGAATTCTGAGAATTTCTTCTGTGGTTTGGTCATCATAGAATTTATTAAGAGTAGTGACATTCCAGCTATTAGAATCTTGAACCAGTAGATCAACTACCAAGGTTGGTTCTTCTCTTTGCACAGGACCACCAAGAATGCCCCTCGGCAGCCACCTATCCTCTCTGATTTTGATTTTTGAGCCATCGCCTACTGACCACAGGAGATGAGGTAGAATGACGTCCCTTCCCGTCAGAAGGCTCTGCCATCCCCATGAAGGGCGAGCACCTTTTTGGGCATTACAGAAGTCTTGTGAAGGAAAATAGATACCCTTAAACAGTTTACTCCATAGTGAGGAAGGCTGCTGGACTAATCGCCATGCTTGTTTTGCAAGCATGGCCTTGTTGAAATCCACAAGGTCACAAAAACCCAATCCGCCCGACGCCTTTTTATCTGTTAAAACAGCCCATCTTTTCCAATGAATACCTGCTTTCCGACTATCATTCTGCCACCAGAAGCGGGCAATCTTTTTCTCAATAGATTTACATATGGAAATAGGAATTTTGAAAACAGACATAGCATACTGCGGAATGGCTTGTACAACAGTCTTAATGAGGACCTCCTTACCACCCTTAGAGATTAAGTTCTCCTTCCAACCCTCCATTTTTGAAGTCACTCTACCCAAAAGCCAAGCAAACATCTCTCTTTTCGAACGCTCCCAATCAGAAGGAATGCCTAGGTATTTGCCTGTTTTGTCCAATAAAGGGATTCGCAGAACAGTAGCCAGATTTTCCTTGAGGTTCATCGGACAGGCCTGACTAAGGAAAATACCCGACTTATTCCTGTTAATAGACTGACCCGTAGCTAGACAAAATTGATTTAGAATATCGGACAGGTTCTGACACTCTCTGATTGTACCATTTAGAAAGAATATTGCATCATCGGCGAAGAATAGATGAGAGAGAGTAGGACTCCACCAATTGATTTTTATGCCTTTCAGTTGTCCTATGTCAACAGCTTGACGAATGAGAGTTGAAAGGAGATTAGCCAATAGAATGAATAAATAAGGGGATAAAGGATCTCCTTGACGTAGTCCTCGCGTAGGGTGGAAATAATCCAGTTGTTGGCCATTGAATTTAATACTAATGGATACTGTTGATATGCACTAATAGATCCACTGAACCCATCTGGGATGGAAACCAAGTTTGAGAAGATAGGCCGTTAAAAAATCCCATTCCACCTTGTCGTACGCCTTCTGCATGTCTATTTTTAAGATTGCCGGGAAATTTCTTCTTCGTTTTCTGGTTTTGATCTGATGGAGAATCTCCTGGACGATCAGTATATTGTCCTGGATTTGTCGCCCACTCACGAAAGCCGTCTGTTCAGGGGATATCAGTTGAGGTAGGAGGGGCTTTAAACGGTTAGCAATAACTTTGGAAATGAATTTTATATGCATAATTGCAAAGGCTAATAGGACGGTAATGGTCCAAACTTTCAGGAAGAGGTTTCTTCGGGATTAAAGTAACAGCGGTCTGATTAAGCTCTAGGGGCAGCAAACCTGATTGAAAGAAGTTGCGAACCGAAAGAACTAACTCATCCTGTAAGGTGTCCTAGTTGGATTGATAGAACAGCCCGTTGAGTCCATCAGGTCCCGGAGCCTTGTTCGCGCCTAGTTGAAAGGTAGCAGTGTGGATCTCTTCCTTTGTTACCATGGCTATGAGGGAGGCATTCATATCAGGAGTTACAATGCAGGGACATTGAGCAAGTATAGGATCGAAATTGCGATAACCTACTGTTTTGTAAAGGTTGGTAAAGAAAGTCTGAGTCATCTGTTTAAGTGTGGCCTCCTCTCTTACCCATCTTTGGTTAGTGTCTAATAACATTGTAATGCGATTCCTTTGCCTTCTTTGGATGGTGGTTGCGTGAAAGAATTTTGTGTTTCGGTCACCCCATTTTAACCAACTGAGCCATGATCTCATAGCCCAATATTGCTCCTCCTGCTGCCAAAGCTGCTGAATTTCTGACTTGATGCTTGCTCTCTTTGTCATAGGGTATGGCTGTTTGATTTGTGAGCTGCTGTAGAAAAGACTGTAGTTCAACAATTCTTTTGTTGGCGTTGGGAAAAGTCTGGCGACTCCACCTGGTAAGTGCTAATTTAACTTGTTTCAAGTGATTTGGCAGATCGAGACCAGAGGTAGTAGCTTGATTCCAAGAACAAGATATAATCTTCCTGCAGTCTGGATGTTGTAACCAAAACGCCTCAAAGGTAAAGGGTCTGCAGCTTCTGGCTATAGCAGCTTCAGTATTTAAGATAAGAGGGCTGTGATCCGACCCCATCGCAGGTAAGGCACACACTTCTGCTTCGGGGAATGCTATCCTCCAATCCAGATTGCACAAAATCCTATCTAAACCCCCTTTCCTCTAGTCATGTAGAGCTTAGTTTCTACCGCCATGGTAGTTTTCCTCGACATAACCCTAATTACATTTATGCAACCCCCTTTCCTCCTTTATACCATCGCTGGACCGAATTCCACCTGCTCCTCTCTTTTAGCTTCCTTTCGTCCTCTGGCTCCTCATCCTATTCTTCTTCTTGGCTCCGCCTCGCAATTTCGGCTTATCTTGAACCTCCCTTTAGGATCGACTTTGCTTTTCTCGCATCTGGGCAGTCCCGTCTTTCTTTATATTGGTCGTACTATTGACCCATATTTGTTTTAGTTGCATGCAACAGATTTCCCTTCTGCCATCCATTCAACTTTGTTCAGCGCTTTAATCTATGGCAAGAAACGAATTAGAGGAAGAATCTCGCCTGGCCGCTCTCTGCTCCAAGTTGGGCCGTCTCTGCTCTGACCACGAAATTGAAGTGTGCGATGACCTACCACCAAGGGAGAAAATAGAGGAATGTCAGCTCTCAATCATCGGTAAAATACCCTCGAATCCTTTGATTAATTTTCAAGCACTTCAAAATACTCTTAAACGAGCATGGAGGACCGATCAAGTAGAAATTACACAACGAGATGCTGGATTATATGTCGCTACTTTCAAATCTGAGGAAGATAAGCAGAGAATTATTGAGGGCGGACCATGGTTATTTTCTAGTCACGTGATCATATTCAAGTCTTGGATACCTAATACGCCCTTACACTGTTATGACTTCTCGACATGCTCCTTTTGGGTCCAAATTTTCGGTCTACCGCTTGAATGGACTTCTGATCAGATGTTAAGGAAAGCTGTTAAGCATGTGGGCCGTATCATAGAGGTCAAAATGGATTTCAGGGAAGGTTCAACCTTTAAATCGGGCAGAGCGAGGGTGGAAATTGAATTACAGACGCCTTTAAAGACATGACACTTAATTCGCCTAGGTGGGAAAATGTTTTGGTTAGATTTCAGATATGAAAGACTTCCACATTTTTGTTATTCCTGTGGTAGGCTATGCCACTATGCAACGTACTGTCCGGAGATACCCTTCACAGCAGCAAAATTGGAGGGCAAGGAAAAAATGGCCTATGGCCAATGGTTGCGTGCAGAAGTGAGAGAACACAGTCCTTATTGGCATACCTTTTATGCTGACCAAGGCAAACCCACTGAACGAGAGGAAACAGTTCCAGAAACTCCTCATTTTCTCACCATAAAGGCTCCTGCTCTTCCCCCTATGGCTGATAAAGAGGCAACCAGCTCCCTTCTTCCTACAATGCAGGTCGATTATCAGGCCAAGAGAGCTGAACAGTTACCACAGCAAGATTCAACCTATGTACAACCCAAAAACAAAGGTATTATGGTTCCCAACTTGAGTGACAGAGAAGAGAGTTGCCACTTCACAGCAACCACTCATCCCTCAGCCAGCTTTTGAAACCCCACAGGATCTACCATTCCACCATCAGCAAAGGCCTTCTCATACAAGCTCTGTGTTACTAACACCTTCCATGGGAGAGCTGACTGCTGTCCCTGCACAGACAACGGGGATTCAAGAACAGCACATGAATAGTTCAATAGCAAGGAAAGCGAAGCATTCAAGAGTTTCAACAAAGGCAGGCCTTGCCAAAAAGCTGAAGCGTTATAATCCGTATGAATCAAGACTTAATCTTCTAGAGACTCTAGATGAGAATCAATTACTGGATGCTCCCGTCCTTTTGGCTGACGAGAATAGCAAACGGGCTGAGGTGGCTTGCCCTCAAAAGCCACCAACAGTACAATGAAGCTGCTGAGTTGGAACTGTCAGGGTCTGGGGTCTTCCCTGACAGTTCGAGCCCTCAAAGCCCTTATGGCCAAAGAAAGACCGGATCTTGTTTTTTTGATGGAGACTAAAAATAGCTCAGATAAGATCACAAAAATTCAGCATCATTTGCATTTCTCGAATTCCTTTTTGGTTAACCCTGTAGGTCTAGCAGGGGGTTTGGCTATATTTTGGAATGCACACATCTCTATCAGCGTGGTTCAATCTCATCAAGACTTCATAGACATGATCTGCACTGATTCGGGCAGTTACGTACACACTTTGAACATACCGGACTTGTCAATACACAACGCTAAATCTTCAATAACTTTGCAACTACAAAAGGTGACGTTGGAATTCTCAGTCTTAAACTCAATATCATGACGTCACATTAGGCCCTCTAAATGACGGTGACTTTATGATCGCAGATTCTCAATCTTAGCTAATTGGCAACCGGAACATAAGACCAAGACACAACCTGTCAAATATTAGTATATGTTGCCAAAAATGCCCTCAGAACAATTCTCGATTATCGAAAAGGAATGACTAGAAGAGTTTAAATTCGTTGAGATAGATTTTTTCTCTTATAATAGTTGACTTATGATTTTGTTGTTTATTCATTGGGATATTTTGATGTGTTTGGTTCAGTTTTTCCAAAAGACTTTCGACCAAATACTGACTTTGGGAAAGCTAAAAATTAGTGTTAGAACTTTTAGCATTTGGCCAAATGTTAAGGCTCCGTTCGTTTCGCGGAAAATAATTTATGGAAAAACGTTTTCCGGATTTTCAACGTTCGTTTCACGGAAAATGAATTCCTTGGGGAAAATGTTTTTCATCAAAGGAAAAAAAAAGTCTTCTAAAGTAGGGGAAATTTTTTTTCCACTTTTGAAAAGTGGAAAACATTTTTCTTACTCAATCTTTCTTATCTCACACCTCAGCAAATCCTCACTTCCTCTTCTCATTTTTTTTATTCGAATTATTTTTAAATTTTCTTTTTCTTTTTTAATATTAATTAATTTTAATTTTAATTCTCTTTTTTTCTTTATTTCCCATCTTCTTCTTTTTTGGCTAGTCGTCGGACCAGGTGAACCTTAAACTCGTCGATCTCAAACTCGCACTCGTCGATCTGGTGAGCCTTGATTGACGCTCACGCTCGCCAATATGGGGAGTGGAAAATATTTTCCTTACCGAATACCATAAAATATTTTCTGAAATATTTTTAGATTTTAGCCAAACACTAGAAAATATTTTCATTTTCCTAGAAGATGACTTTTGGGAAAATATTTTCCCGAAATGGCCAGTTTTTCGCGAAATGAACAGGCCCTAAAATTACTTTTTTCCCAAAACTATCCTCACCAATTTGTTAGTTCTCTGATTTTGCCCCTTGTGTAATTGTTCATCTTCTTTGTGCGACGGTGGCCGACGAAGCCAGATCTTGCTAGCAAGGGGTCGGTGAAGGTTGTTCGACCTAGGCGACCTCCGCTAGAGGTCGCATGGCTTGAGTCTTGCGACCTTCGACAACCTCGCTTGAGGTTGTGCAACCCATGTGAGGGCTATTTAAGGTCACGTGACCTTAGTCGATGACCGTTGGTGCCAAATCTAGCTTGCCGGCAACCATTGCCCTTCGCTGGCTCGGGCGAAGTGTTTATTTTTTTTATTTATTTTAATAAAAAAATATAAAAGCTATAGCTAAAGCTCATTGTAAAAGGTTTTTTTTGCCAAACATTCATTGAATTCAAAGTCCATTTGCAAAGAATTTTTACCAAACATAATTTGCATTACCTCAAAGGGCTTTGGCTTTTAGCATTTGCATTACAGTCAAAGCCCATTTGCAAAGTTGAATCAAACGTGTTCTTAGTAGCGGAACAAAATTATCATATGCTAAAGACAATAGTTGGATTAATCAACTCTTCAAGTAAAAAGTAATTTTTGTGGGTCTCCTTTTTAGAATAGATAACATCATTGGTGAACTTTATGGGTGACATGTTTCATTGGAGTAAAATAGATATAAAATGATTCATAATGCTAAAAATTTAAAAGTATTTACCTTATTAATTAAGAAAATAAGAAAATTTAAGTCTGCTCATTATAATGTTTTTTTTTTTTTGGCACTGGGGGTGGGCACTGTGGGTGTGTTCACACCAAAAATGAATTTATTAATGCTGAAGATATCCGTGGATGGAATGGAAATTATTATAAGTCGAATTTGTATTTAAAGAAATACTCACGAATTACCGATATTGCTCAACATCTTTTTTTTGTGATTGATCACTAGTGCATACGCAATTCAAAGCTTTTACCTTGAAACCGGATGAACGAGTCATCCACTTTTCAAGTAAATATGCGTGGGCCACATAGATGGCTCTGTCTCTTTCAACAAAATAATAGAGCATTCTCCTTTTCACAGAGATCGCAAGGAAAGTTCCTACCAAGTTCCTGGAATTACCAAAACAACATAGCCATTGCCTCTTTCCATTGTAGCCGTCATAGCTCCAACATGGCGCTTTGACCATTACCATAACCACACATGTCATGAAAATGGATATCTACACAGCAGTTCTCAGCGGGACATAACAATCACTTCGCTCACTCTATAAGAATAACGTTCCCGCTCCATTGGCGAATTATAGACATGGACATCGCCTGCGAACATGCTTCATAAGATATATACGTGAGCAGTATTTGTATTTATTAGCTACGGGCTGATCGATTGAAGGAGAAATGGAAGACTGATCGATTGAAGGAGAAATGGAAGAAAATACGACCGTAGACCATGCGTTCAGAGACGGTGGACTAAAATATCCAAACATAGGATTCCTTTTTCTTAGAGGAATGGCATTGACCACGTCAAGTTTGGACTATCTTGATGATGTCGTGGTAGCTTAATTGTGTATAATAAACAACATCTCATTGGGTCTCTAAGGGGTGCATGACAAATCAAAAATTTTGTTCCAGAAATAATTTTTCTATTCCAGACCTGTTTCTGGAATAGAAATCCGTTTGATAAACTTAGTCCATTTTTTTATTTCTATTCCAGAAATCAGAAGTAGAAATTTTCTACTTCTCTATTTCTGGAACATAAATGAGAAATAAAATTTTTTATCATCGTTCGTTAACCGATCCTTCATCCGTTGCCGCCGACTACCGTCCGTCGATCACCGGCCGCTCGCCGGCCCCCGCCACCACCGCCGCGGCCGCCGTTCGAAAGAAAGAAATTTTGTGTCGTTATCAAACAAATTTCTATTTTTAGAGTAGAAATGAGAAACCTCCAAATAGTCAAAGTCAATAGAAAGAACTGGAAATGCTGATGCAATTCCCAAAATATTACCAACCACGCAAAACGCACCAATTATTTATTTTTTAAAATTTTAATTTTATTTCTAAAAATCTTTTAAGCTATCATTTAAACTTAAATATTCATGGAATGAAAGTGCCTCAACTCAATGCCTTTCTTAGTGCTGTTGTGCTACCAACATCACGTTTGAGTAAAGCCAAGAGAGGAAGGGCGCCTTTTCTCGTTCCTCGCTGCTTAAACAGGCAACCTGCCCGTTAACCTCTCTTAGCAGCCGATGTGGGACTGAGGATGCGTTTGGGAACCACTTCCCAAAGCTCTTTGGGGGTCCAAAGCCCCTTGGGCCAAATAAGGGGTGTTTGGCAAAAAATTTTGAACCCCCATTCTCCAAATGCCAGCCTTGTGAAGGCGGAAAGCCCAAGGCAGGTGACGACCTGCCTTGGGCTTTCAGCTTTTTCGGCATGCCCACGCGGACACTGTTCATATATATATATTTCTGAAATTGTCCTTACGAACTTTTTGTTTTGTCGTCTTTTGCCCTTGTGAGGACACTGTTCATCTTCTCCACCGGTTCTTCCTGACTATGAGGGGTCGGAAATGGCTAGAGGGACGCCGACTAGAGGTGGCAATATGGGTCATAAACCCATATCATAACCCATTTTTAGTTAAATGGGTCATATATGGGTCAAGTGAAAGTTAAATATGGGTCAAAAATGGGTTTGAAAAAATAAAGCACAAAACTAAATGGGTCTAAATGGGTTATTACTAATAACTCATTAATAACCCATTTAGACCTACTTTCAACTAAATGGGTTATTACTAATAACTCATTAATAACCCATTTAGACCTACTTTCAACTCATGGCCATGGCCATGACTTCTTTAATTTTATAGAATGTATTTTTATAAAAGAATCCAACTTATATTATTTTTTATATTTCAATTTTTTTTCTTTTCTTTTTTTCTTTTTCTTTTTTCTTTTTTTTCTTCCTCCCTTAGCCGATCGCCGGCAGGGCGACGACCGGCCGCCGGCCGGCGACAGGCCAGGCGAGATCGAGCTCGCCGGCGTCGGGCGAGGCTCGATCTCGCCTACGCTCGGTCGAGGCACGATGGTGCGTGGACCGGCCGGCCGAAAAAAAGAAAAAAAAAAAAAAAGAGAAAAAAAATAATTATTAAAAAATAAAAATTATATTTAAAATAAAAATATTTTAAAAAATAAAAAATAAAAATAAAAATTATATTTTAAAAAATAAAATCGAAATATTTTTTTTAAATAAAAATTATATTTTAAAAAATAAAAATTCGATTTTTTTAAAAATATTTTAAAAAGAATTATAAAAAAATTTCATTAAATTTGTATTGCATAAAAATGTTTTAATAATACTTTTTTATACTTTTTTTTTTAAAAAAATCATAGAAATGAGCTTTTTAAGGTTTAGTTAAAAAAATTTCATATTATAGTTTTTAGTTATTCAATAGTATGTTGACTTCAAATAAGAAAAGTATGTGCATAGTCTAATTATTTATAAATATTTCAATTTATAGGTTTTTTTTTTAACTTTTTTATTTTATTTTATTTACTATTTTGAATTTAATTTGAAGGTTTAATCCAATTAGCATATAGTAGAAGTGAGTTTTCCTAGAATATTAATAGGTTTTAGCAATACGGGTCAGGTCGGGTATGGGTCGGGTATGGGTCGGGTCGGGTATGGGTCACTAAATTTACACTACAATAATATGGGTCAAAACGGGTTAAATGGGTCAAATATGGGTCGACCCATTTTCGACCTGACCCATACCCGACCCGACCCACCCATTTGCCACCTCTAACGCCGACGTGATCGCGACAACCTAGGGGGTCATCGTCGGAGAGTCAGGCGACCTTTGCGAGTCGCGGTGACTCAACGACCATGGCAAGGGGCCGCCCTGGCGAGTCGCGGTGACCTAGATCTGGGTCCTCATGGCTCAGATCTGAGTCGGCGACGGCTGATCGGGGTCGCGTGACCCTCGCCGAGGTTGCGCAACCCAGGCGTGGCCCTCGCTGAGGTCCCCCGACCTCAGGTGAGGGTTGCGTAGCCTCGATGATGGCCAATCGGGGTAGCGCAACCGCCGGAGGTCGAGGCGAGCTCGCGTGTGGGGTCGCCAGAGGTCGAGGCGGCGTCGTGCGACCTCGCCGCCCCAGATCTGGGGTCGCCGGAGGTCGCGACGGCGTCGCCCAACCTCGCCACCCCAATTCCGGGGTCGCCAGAGGTCGCGACGGCGTCGCACGACCTCACCGCCCTAGATCCAGGGGCGCTGGAGGTCACCGAAGGTTGCCGGCGGTCACCGGCAGCCACTTGCCCTTGCCAGTCAAATTTTTTTATTTTTCTTTGGTAATTTTTTTTTAATGACAAAAGCCTTTTGTCCCCCAAACACCATTTTGCTCAAAGGTACTTCACAAAGGGCTTTCAAACTACAATTTAACAAACACAGTTTGGAAAACACCTTTAACTCAAAGGTCTTTGCATTTTTCCAAAAACTTTCCCCAAAAGTCTTCCTAAACGCACCCTGAGCTCTCTATATAGCTGTCGCACATTTAGTCCCGGTCTTTCTCTCTCTTTTCCTCTTGTAGATCCAAGGCAAATTACTATATGCCCCGCTGGAAAATGATGGTAGTGAATAAAACCTAATAGAGAAAAGCCACTCCAAGAGTCCCACATCAAACAAACACAGAGCGCAAGAGAGATTGTGAACAAAACCCAAGCCAGGCAACTTCATTAATCATGCTTTCTTTTGCCTTTAAGCTAAGGTCAAGTGTGCTACTTGTATAGTGTGGTTGATGTTCACACAAACCCTGAAGTTGTTTGATTTTTTGGCACGGCGAACATGTGTCTACCATCGGTTCCTTTGAACCGAACTACCTGGGAACAGAAATGGATCGACTAATCCGATCCTATTCGGTTCTAGGCTCCTTCCATTCCTATTCGGTTCTAAGCTCCTTCGGTCCAGTGGGTGGTAATCGAGATTCTATTCGGTTCTAGGCTCCTTCGGTCCAGTGGGTGGGAACCGGTTTGCCCAGGAATTGATCACCCCCACCAAATAAGAAGCACAATTGAAACTTTCTTACGACATTCACCAAATTCAGACCATGACACTGAAAAGAAGTTTGGATTCCATCACATATATTTGGGCATTCAAAAATAACAATTTATCGCAAGTCAAATTTCTATACATGGGCTTAAACTCAAGATATAATTTCGATATTTAGGGTGCGCATGACAATCATTCTATTTCTGCTTAGATCTATTTTTCTGTTTTAGGGAACACGTTTGGAACTTAAATCTGTTTGATAATGTAATCTCATTATTCTATTTATAGAAAAAAAATTAATCCAAAAATAGGTCTATTCCAAAAATAGAAAAGTAAAAAAAATTACTTTTCAACTCGCCCTTGTTACTAGCCGCTCGTCCATTTGCCTCCCCTCACCGAGCGCTAGGTGCCAGTTGCTGTCTGCCATCCTCCAGCATCCTTTGCCACACACTGCCCAATTGGAAGGGAGAAATTTTGTGAATTTCTATTTAGGAACGTAAAATTTGTATTGTTATTAAACGTGTATTTTTACTTAAATACTCATTCGAAGAATCAAAATAGAAAACCTGTATTTTGAACTAGAAATTGTGTCAAAAAACAGAATAGTAATTATTCACTTTCTTAATTGTCCATTCGCGAGCAAAATTTAAATGATGCTTCTAATCCTATTCCTAAAAATGTGTCGGTGGAATTTGATCTATACGCTATTTTATTATTATTATTATTATTATTATTATTATTATTATTATTATTATTGTAATCTATACGCTGATTGGTAGGGGGAAAATGACTGAAAACCCTTCGCTAAAATGTTCCCGGGCTCTCCCCAAAAGTTGTACCATTATGAAAGAGACTAATAGTATGCACATCTTTCGACATTAGCGTTCTCATTAATGAACACAGATGTTTTTTTTTTTTTTTTTTTTGGTAAAGTTAATGAACACAGATGTTTCTCTATGAAAGAAGGAAAATGTCAGAAGTACGTGTGGACAGAAAAATCCAAGAAAATGCACAGTGTTGATTTAACTAAATCTAGATTATCTCTCGTAGCGATATCCTATTCATTGACTGCCTTCATGGTCTCGATCTTAGTTCGAAGGATCATTTGACTTTTGGAGGATGGGTCTTACCGTCGAGAGCCCCGATAACTTGGTTACTACCTATATGTACATATATATGATTCACTTTCGTGTGACTTGATCAACTGAGACGCGTCATCTGTCTTTTGGTATTCAAATTCGCTATAATAACGTATTACTGCTTTACATCCTCTCTATTTCAACCCAATCTCTTCAGCATTGCTTGTGCATAGTGCTAACCCTCGCTCGCACCAAATGATCACGTACTAACCTCAAGATAAGGCATTCCAATCACAATATTTGCCTATGCATATCAAGTTACTATTCCGAATGTGGGTCCAACAATATGGCTCGCCAAAACAATTTCCGTCTAATTACTATATAATTTAATATTATTTCATAAAATTTGATAGTTTGTATGAAATTATGAAACTGATTTGTTAATAAACACTATTAGAATCGTAACATCATTTATGAAGTAATAATTTTTTTGCTATTTCATTATACTAAAGCCTAAACAAACACATTACCATTGTCTATTTAGATGTGACCACATTATCTCATGCATGGCTGCTTTAACCAAACACGCAATGAGAATTGATATCTATAGAGGAAGTTTTAGGTGGGCCTGATATATTGTCCTCACTTTAAGACGTGTACTTTGTACGGTGGTGAGAGGAAAAGTTCCTCTAGCTTAATCTTTAATCGGAGTATTTAAACCATCATTGGCAATTATATTGAAAAAAAAAAAAATTGAATGCGAGTAGTATTTATATTTGTAATTTACCAATCACATGATTGAACGAGGAATCAAGGAAAATATATAAAGATACCACGTATTCAAAATCGGTGGGGGCTAAAAGGGTCAACGTAGCCTCCCTTTCCTCAAACGAATGGGAGTAACACCGTGTCTAAGAAGAAACACGGCAGCATTCCGCTTCTCTTGTATCTCCATATCTTTTTGACTTTTCGTTGACTCCACGTCACCAGCTTGAAATATATTACATGGAGCTCGTGTAGCTACCTCAGTAATTCACAAGAAGTCCATTCGGAGAAACCCGTGAGCAGCTGGCCCACCATCCCGTCGTCCCTCAATTTCTCTGTAAATCTGACGGCGACTCAAGATATAATAACGCGAAAAAAAAGCATGAAGTCAATTCGCGTGCCGCCGTCATCGTCAAGAAACGCGAAGATACAAAAGCCAAAAAAAAAAAATCGACGCGCCGCGTAAGGAAAGAAAAGTTGCTTAATCCCTTGCGCAAATGACGCCAACCTCTAGTCTAGTCCTATAATCTTTTTTGGTCGGAAAACAATTACATAATTCAGTGGACACAGTTTTCGAGGAAAAAAATTCTTAGCTAAATATTTCCAATCTGTCCCCAAAAGTTGAAGCATCATGGAAAGAGAGTAATAGTCTTGCACATCCCTCAACTTGAACGTTCTCATTGATCAATAAATTGCCGAAGATTAAATTCATTGAGACACAATATGCAAATGCTGAAATGAATTACCAAAAATACTCTTAGAGGGATTCTCGTTTATCAAAAAGGAATAACTAAAACAAATAAATTCACTGAGATGACTGAGATTTTTCTCTTACTCAGAATTTCAATTTTTATTTATTTGCATATTAGCTATTATGATAAGACAATAGTTGTATTAATTGACTATTCGAGTACAAAGTAATTTGTGGGTCTCCTTTTCAAAACAAATAGTATCATTACTTAATTTACTTGCGACACGCTTCGTGTGCGTACTATAAAGATAGTATGATTCACATTGGTAAAACTATAAAGTAATCGTCCTTATGTTCATGTCAAAAATGCATCATTGTTAGGGAATTTTCCAAGTAATAACTAATGTAACGTAACAAGTCCGATATTAATCGGCGCAATCAATTGAGAACTTGAAGAGAAATTGTGATGAACAATTACTCAAAATGAGTAAACTCTTTAGGCATCACACTTGAAGCTTCCTAAACATCACTTCTATGGTTTCTTAAGCATCACACTTAAGAAAAAAAAATTATCATACAATCTCTTTTGTAGAACAACACAAAAAGATGCTTCAATCAAAGTGCAAGTAGCAAAAAATCAAAGTAAAATTGAAACCACACGAGACATAAAGATATATGTGGATATCCAAATCAGCCAAAAACCATGAGGAGATAGAGGACTTTCATTATCTTCAACAACGAATACAAGAGTAAAATCCAAAAACTCCAAAAAGCCACTTGGTAAAACACAAGATCTAAAGATCTAGTAAAAAGATAGAAAGAACAAAGAATAGTGATAATGTGGAGACTAGGGTTAGAGATGTGTTGTTAAACACATCACTTTTATAGTCTCCCTTCAAAAAAAACCTTAAAACAAATGTGCATTGTTCAAAATGCCCTTAACACTAGTTTGAAAGTCAAAACTTAACGATCTTCAAGCAAGAAATTGTCATCTCCAATTAGTAATTACTCAATAATTTTATAGAGGAAAAAAATTACAACGATATATATAAACTCCCTAAGAGTTCTTTGAAATAGGAAACCTCCAAACAAGAAGCGCGATTGAAACTTTCTTATAATGTTTAATGAAGCCGTAAAAATAAGCTATCGGGTATGGATTTGATTTAACTCCTTGTGGGGGCGAAAAGGCATTTATTGCATGAAATTTTTTTAAAGTGGAATATGTATTTAAGGGTAAAACTCACGAATTATCAATCTCGCTCAGCATTTTATTTTTTTCTTTTTTGGCAATCGATTGGTAGTGTACACGCAATGCAGAGCTCTTACCTTGAAACTGGATAAACGAGTCATCTAGATTTTATGTGAAATTGCGTGGCCTGGATTGTTCTTTCTTTCATCAAAATAATAGAGCGTCACCTAAATATATCCCCACTTGCAAGCAAGGGTGTAAATGGTTCAGTTCGGTTCAATTTTTCAAAAAAACCGAACCGAACCGACCCATAAGGAAGTTTATTGAACCAAACCGAAATTTGATCCGACCCGAACCGCACTGAAATTCCGATTTAGTTCAGTTCGGTTTTTTTGTTTTTACTTTTACTTTTATTTTTGTTTTCCCTACATGCATTCCTTTTGATAATTTTTTTGTCTTTTAAAAAATCAATTTTAAAATTATTTTTATTCTTTTTTATTCTTTTTCTTCTTCTTCTTCTTCATTGGCCGGTCGCCAACCACGGTGGCAGCTGGCGATTGGCCAGAGGCGAGCTGGAGCCTCGCCTAATTAGGGGAGGCCGAGCTCGCCCGACTCTGGCGAGCTACGCGAGGCTCAAAATCATCGGCGTCGAGCCCAACTCTGGCAAGCTACACGAGGCTCAAGCTCATCGTCGTCGAGCAAGCTCAGTCTTGCTTGATCAAGTGAGGCTCCAGCTCGCCTCTAGCCTGTCGCCGATCGCCATCATGGCCGGCGACTAGCCAATAAAGAAGAACAAGAAAAAGAAAGAAAGAAAAAGAAAGAAAAGGAAAAAAAGAAAGGAAAAAATAAAAATTCAAAAAAGAATTTTTAAAAAGATAAAATGAAATTTTTTTAGATTTTATCGGTTTGGTTCGATTAACTGAATTGATAAAAAACCGAACTAGTTAAAAATTTTTAAATTAATGAAAACTGAACCGAATGAGAACCGAACTGAAAAAAAATCGAACTTTTCATTTTGGTTTGGTTTTTTACACCCCTACTTGCAAGTCAAACGTTGTGAATATAGAATAATCGAATGTGCTTTCTAAATGCATATTCAATATGCGGACGTAAATATTGAAAACAACAGAAAGTTTTTATTTTCATCTTCCATTTTCATCAAAACGAGAGAGTGAGAAATTGCCCACGAACCAAAGGGCCCTAATTTGTCTTTAGTTTCCATCTGAATTTCTCACACACTACTTTTTAAGATTCCTTCTCCTTTGGAGGGAATCACTTTTGCCTAGCCACTCTGTCCATTTCACGCCTCTTTCCATTTCACTTTGTCTTTCGTAGAGCCTAAGGAAAGTTCCTGGCAAGTACGTGGGGATTCCCGGAACCATTGCCCCAATACTTCGAAGTAAGAATCGATACCCGCAGAGTAGGTTTCAGCGGTGGAGAAAAAATTTGGTGATAGTTTTTAATTTAATATGAGAATAACAATCTGTTCTAAATCATAAAAAATTAAATAATAAATAATTATAAAATTTTGCAGGATCCATTCTTTCAAGAAACAAATGGGAGCGATGTTTATATTCATCATCTCCCCATTAATTGATTGAAGGAGATATGGGAGAAAATACGACGTTAACCATGTTTTTGGGACAGCGGGACTTAAAGGCTAAGGTATCGGATTCCTCCTTAGCAAAAGAATGAAAACGATGATATCTAGCATCGGATGCCCCCAATGGCGTTGGAGAAATAATTGCAGAGCGTCTACAGAAACTACGCGGCATTAGGGGTTCGTTTTGGGGAAACTTGTCAGCTATGAAGCACCGACACTCTCGAAGAGCCTTCATGTTGTGTTGGACACTTCAACGCGTGTCTGACACTCTCCAATACTCTCGGACTCTCGGACACTCGGTTAACACGTGTCGGAAAATTGGACACTTGGTTAATTTTCTTGATACTTTCCGATACTCGAGTCAGAATTCTGACATATGAGTTTTCTACATGTTATTCCGATATCAAAGTCAATTTTAAAAATTCAATAAATGAGAGGTTAAAATGTGTGTGTGTGTGTGTGTGTGAAAAAATAAAACACAATAATAAAAATAATAAATTGAGAAAGAATTAAAACATAATATTCTCTTCTCTTATGACTCTCACTTATCGTGATACACAATTTACCTTTTATATTTTTTTCCTCATCTTCCAACATATCTAACATGCGAGTCCGAAATATGGATCGCTTATTTTTTTGCCAAGTTTTATGAATTATTGAAATATAGTTAAATTCGTCAAATTAAAACAATGAATGATATTAATAAATGACGAATTAATGTTTTTAATGCATATTTATTCTAGGCTTATTTATTTATTTATTTATGAATTTGATTCAAATTAATTCGATTGAAATAATCATAAAAATGATAATTTATTAAATATTCAATATACACCAACGTGTCGGAATTATCTATTTTTTGAGAAACAATGTGTTGGCATGTCGTGTTGTGTCGTGTCATGTGTCATGTGTCAGTGTCGGTGCTACTTAGCCCGTTAGCAGATAACACCTTCCTCCATCGTCCCTCGATCTCAAAGACCATAAAGTAGACAAGGTTGTAGGTCCCTGCATAGGTAAAAGAAAAGAGCATACCTTACAACCTCGCACAAATGACGACGCCCTCTTTTTCAGCTCTCGTGTGTATATAAAAAAGCATACCTTACAATGAAATCCATGATCATTGTATCCATCACCACTCCACACGAATTCGAACGCTGCACTATTCGCAGCCTACGCAACGCCAAACTTATAGAGCTTTTTTTTTCCTCGTCTTTGCCATTGCATTGTGCTGCCACCCTGTCTCGTAACAGGACCACAAGCCTGCCTGTCTATCTCTTCCGAGCGATGACAAGCATTCTCAGTAGGGAAAGGGTTAGGTCAGTTTTACCAATACCAGTAGTAGTAGTCTCCGTAAATATACAGTGACAATAGTGCAGCGGCTACTACTGCATCCACTGTGAGGTCTTGCTCGATTGAGGCAGAATATATGACACTAACCTTTATAGTGAATGAAATGATATGCTTACGAGTTTGCTCTTGGACTTTGAGCTAGAACAAAAAAGTATTGATATTATTGACAAATTGGATTTATACTAAAGGGCATAATTGTCATTAAATTGTTTTAGCCCTAAACCCTATGTATATATTGTAAATTACTTCATCAATGCAAGTAAGTTCGCCCAATCTCTACATGGTATCAGAGCGGCGATTCTTGGAGCCCGTCTCTCACGTCTCTCTTTGGCCTTCTCGCTTGCAATCATTACTGTTGCTGATATAGGGAAGAGGCCGTAGCATTGATGCCGTGCTCCAACGGAATGGCTCCGATTGAGCGCTAGGGTTTCTTTTGGCTGCGTTTGCCCACGCCATCGCAACCTTGCAGCGGATGACATGACCAGCGGTGCTCGCCATCTCAACCTCGGCGATATACTACTGCCCAAATTCTGAAACTCAACCTCGGCGATATACTACTGTCCAAATTCTGAAACTGCTTGTTTTCTCTGATCTCTTCGTCCTCAAGAATCGGTTCTTGTGCATAGGTGAGGAAGTGGGTCAAAATCGACAGTTGTATTTATACCAAAACAGCTTGTAGAGATAAACTCAAAGCCAATAGATATACACTGTGATAACCAAAGTGCAATACACTTGGCATCTAATCTAATTTATCATTAGTGAATGAAACATATCAACATCAGGTACTACTTCATCATAGATGTCTTAGAGAAGGCTAAAAGATTGCTACCGTAAAAAACCCAGCAGACATGATGACTAAGCCTGTTCCTTTGGTGAAGCTCAAGCCTTGCTTGAGCACAATTGGTGTCTGTGAAGAGTAAGCTTCCATTGAGGCGTTAGGTGACCAAAACAAATTATTAGCATTATAACTTGACTTCAAATATTAAGTTAAGGTGGAGAATTATTAAATTATATTTCTAGTTTGAGAGTTTGCAAAACGCAACGTGCTTGGATAAGTTTTTTCATATTTGATCATGAAGATATCTTTTATGTTGAAGAAAATATTCAAGATTGGGCACAAAGGAAATCCGCTTTGGGTCCCCATAGTGGACGTCTTCTTCATGCTCTATGATTGATCGGTCTACAAAGGAGTAATTCGTTGGACTCGTTGTAGCTGTACAAAAGGAAATAAAATAAAATAAAATCAAGGGCTTTTCTTGAGAGAGAAAGAGCCGCACAAGAAATAGCCGCCGGGGCACTTCTTCGTGGGTGGTGTAGAGTTCAGGGGTGTGCATGGTCCGGGCGGGCGGTTCCCCACCTAGAACCGGGAACCGTCCGCTAAGGACCGGTTCCGAAAAATTGGAACCGGGATCCACCCGTTTGATGCATGGATCCACCCGGGAACCGAACCGTCGGTCCGGTCCGGTTCCTAGGTGGATCTATGGAACCGATCTTGATGCAAAACAATTTTGGTTTTCAACGTAGAACGACTACGTGACATCAAAGTAAGCCAAAGAAAGAAAAATCAAATTTAAGTACGTGGAGATGCGGACGGCGAGAGAAGTAAACGCAGCGAAATGGCGATAGGATTAGGAGCCAAAGACGAAGGGAGTGAGATGAGATATAGGGTTTCTTTTAGTAATTTTTTTTTTAATATTAAAAAGGTTCTGGTCCGGTCCGGGTGGGCGGGCGGGCGGATCCGCCCATGGAACCGGGAACCGGACTGATACCCACCGGTTCCCATAAATTGGAACTGGGAACCAGACTGTTTCCCTCAAGAATCGCCGGTTCCGGGCGGTTCCGGTCCAGTTCCGGGCGGTTCCCCGGTATTTTGCACACCCCTACGCTGAACGAAGAAGATAGAAGAAGCCGCACGGACGTGAATACGCGGTGATATGCGCCGTGAGTTTACGTCCAATTAAGTTTGTTTATTTATAAATATTTGGGAAAAGACCACTAAAAATCCCAAATTTTGCCCAAAATGACAAATTTATTCCAAACTTTTTTTTTTGTGACATGAAAAACCCCAAACTTTGCAAATTGTAACACATTTACCCCACCAAGGGCATCTTCGTATTATTATTATTTTTTTTTTATGTTTTTCCTCTCTCTTTTTTTTTTCCCCTCCGCCGGTCATGGTGGAGGGAAGTTGACGTCTGGTGAGGGCTGCCTCGGTTGGTGTCGGGAGAGGGTCGCCTTCACTTGGACTAGTTAGGGCACCCTCGTCGGCATTGGGCGAGGGCGGCCCTCGACTGGGCCTCCCTCGCTCAATGCTAGTGAGGGCTTAGTGAGGGGTGGCCTTGCTGGCGTCGGGCAAGGGGTGCCCTTGCTAGATCTGGCAAGGGAGGTCCTCGCCTGCGTTGGGCAAGGACGGCCCTTGCCAGATCTGGCAAGGGTGGCCCCCGCCCAACGCTGGCGAGGGAGGCCCTCACCTAACGCTAGCGAGGGCCGCCCTAGCTAGCCCAAGCGAGGGCGACCCTTGCCGGACGCCAGCGAGGGCAACCCTCACTAAACGCCAGCTTCCCTTCGCCAGCTTTGCCATGGCTGGCGGAAGGAAGAGAGAAGAAGAAGAAGAAAAAAAAGAAAAAAAATTTAAAAAGTAAAAAGACTAAAATGCCCTATAGTTTAAGGTAAATGTATTACACGAATAGAAGTTCCAGGTTTTTTGAGTCACGAAAAAAAGTTTGGGATAAATGTGTCACGGTTGGCAAAGTTTAGGGTTTTTCATGTTACAAAAAAAGTTTGGGATAAATTTGTCACTTTTGGCAAAGTTTAGGATTTTTGGTGGTCTTTTCCTTAAATATTTTGGGTTTAGACTTAAATTTATGTGTGGGAATGACTCAAAAATGTAAGCGATTGTAAATTCTGATTTTTCGATTATAATGGATTGTTTACTACTAGCTTTCTCTATGGATATATGTATTAATATTCTAACCAAATCACGTAAATATCTGATATCATATTATTCATCATTTATTTCTCTAATATTTTCGCATTGACTTATTTATAAGATACTGTCGTTTCCACGTTAATATTACAATATTGTCTAGACTCATCAAAATGGGTCATAAATTTATTTCTTAATCCATATAACTACGTTTGGCCGTCTGGATTTCAAATCAGAATAGAATTTGTCAATTAAACAATAATTTGTGGATCACTTTTTTTTAAAACAAATAGCATCATTGATGAAATTACTTTTGGCATGTTTTGTGTGATCGATATAAAGAATTTACTTCCCGACCACAAAAAAAAAAAAAAAAATTTACTTTATTATTTAAGAAAAAAAGACAACATAATTCCGCTCGTTGTAGTGTTGTTTTTTAGCACCATGCGTACGTTCACATCGATCAAGATGAGAAGATATGGTTAGACGGGGTGAAATTTCTTTGGCTGAAAATATTTGTTAGTTGAATTTGTATTTGAAGAAAATACTCGCTATTTACCAATGTTGCTCAACATCTCTTTTTTTTTTTTTTTGCAATTGATGGCTGGTGCATTCAATGTAGATCTTTTAGAATGGAAAGATAAGAACTTGAGACCTATATTTCAGACATTATGAAAGATTTTATGTGACCGCCACTAATTGTTTGAACAATTAAAGTCATTAAATTTAGGTGCTGTTTAATATTGAAATATTTTAAGAAGGGAAGAAAAGCTATCGACCACATCAAATCAGACAGGTGGGTAGTTGATAAAAGGCCAAATGATAATGAGACGTGAATGGCGAATAATTTAGAACTATTTCTGAGGCGAAACTTCCCTCAGCCTTTCCATCTTTTACACTCTTATGCTGTATCTCCTTGGCAAAGAACATTTTGAATGGCCCATCCGCACGCAATTCTGGATTCTTTGCCCAATCTTTAGCAAACACCCGTCACTGTTCAGCCGCCGACGAGGTTCCTGCGTCGTTATTACTCATAGGTTTTGCCGGGGTCGTACCTTTGATCTTGAATCATGAAGGGTAACTTTCCATGTGCTTCATCCCCGACCGTCCTCCATTGGTTTCATTTGGAAATGATATCGTTTATGATAACCAAATATCATTTCTAAACGCTTTTTCCTGTATTGAATTAGAGATTCGCTTTTCCCTAAAATGAAAAAAAATAAAAAATCCCTCGAACCGAAGGGACTCCCAACTTTAAAGATTTCATAGATTTGCCTAGGCTAGTCATTCTTTTCATCACGCCATTTTTTCCATTTTAACTTGTCTTTACACCCATGATTCCCAAAATGATTTGTCCAAGATATCAACTATTTCATCACATTGAAGTATCATCTCACATATCGTCAAAAATAATAATAATACCATCTCACATCACTTGATAACGTGATTCAAAATGCTCTTTATATTTACTCTGTCTTCCTCCATTTATTAATTTAAGCTTTTGAGTTAGGCTTTTTAATATGGTATTAGAGTCTGTGTTATCCATTATGTGAAAGTGCGTCCATTCCCATTAATCAAAGAAAAAAAAATCATGTGGCATCAAGAGCGACCTCATCATACTTTCACAATGGAAAGCATCTCATCAACTGAGTCTTCTTTATCACAAAGGGAAAAAGGGGAGAACCACTGGGGTTTGCCAGCCACTCTTCCAATATGGAAGGAGGAGGTGGGGGGTTTGAATCTCCACCTTCTCGGGGGGTTGGGGTGGGGAAGATTTAATTTTAAGTGTGAGTTTCGACTCTCATGCCTTACAAGAAAGCATGGCAAAAGTCTGAGAATGAGCGTTAGAGTAGGAATATAATATGACCGACCAAAAAAAAAGGGGGGCGTTTATAGCAGGAAAAGGTTTCGGAATATTGACTAGGATGATCTAGACGTGCGGTATCACATATCGAACCAAATCATCTTTCATAAACCATACTTAAAGTTAACGTAATTCTTTCGCAAAGCGGTTTCACAAACCCGTAATATATCATCTTTCCTAACTCCATTTATCAGACAAAATATATTTCACAAGACATTTCTGACACTATTTCGGAATTCATTTGATAAACTAGTAACATTTCGAAACATCTTTCATTAAACATTTCCCAAATCATTTTAAAACTAATTCCATAAATCGGTTCACAACGTAATACATATTTATAAATTTTCACAACACCTTCCATAACATATTTCTCAAATCATTCTCAAATAATCAAATAGTAGTAAATGCCCGATGCAGATTTTTAAGCAATGAAAATGTTATTTCATAACTTATTCACTTAAACCAACAATGCACGGCTATACAAGTTAACGATCTCGTAATTCTAACAATTAAATGAGAATCGACGTCAAAACTCAATAAAATATTACCTCAACAACAAAATGGCTATACTAAGCTTAAATACTAACAAAGCGACACGTATACGCTAACAAAACAACTCAAAGGTGTCCAAAAATCGCTCGTCTAAAGTCATCATTCAAAACCATTCGCAATGCCGAGCTTGAGCAAGGAGATTGGTCGTGCCATAACTCTTTCTACCGAACTCTGTTTTCAAATGAATTTACAGTCAAACAGAAGCCCTTTCAAAACACTAGAAGACCCACAACTCGGCTAACTCAAAATTGTGCTGAAAATTGCCAAAATTCAGCTTGAAAGTCACTGGATGTGCACTATTCATCACTCGCAGCCAATTTCAAAATTTTCTTTTGGGCAAATCATATGTCCAAATTGAGTTATGTAAAATTCTACAACTCCACAATTTCCTAAACTGTCATTTATGTATATATAGGTAATCCAACATTTCCTCAATTGAAACTTGCAGCTCAGAATTAACCTAATTTCGAATTTGTGCCCTAACTTTGAATATTATTTTGATTAACGAGAAAATGATGGGATCACTTACCAGACGTGCGAATAGGAGTTAAATTGCTTATCGAGGATTCCGTGGTGAGGAGGGGCGAAACCCTCTTCTTTCTTTTCCTTTCTTTTTCCCCCGTTTCCTGTCTTTTCCTTTTGCGAGCTCTCGGTCTTCTTTCTCTGCGTTGCTTTTCCTAGTAATTGAGCCGAAGTCCACGTTTTTCTTTTTCTGTTGACTTTTCAACGGTTTTTTCCCTTCTCCCTTTTGACCTGGTCAAAACCCATATTTTACAATAATAATTAACATCTCTCTCTAACATTTCAGTTTAGTTTCTTGGCAGAAAATGGGAAGGTAACGGGTCCGTCACTGTCCCAAATATGACCGAGCCGTCACCACCTTCAATATTTCTCAGGAAACCGGCTAACTTGTGTATCCAATTTCCGGGGAAAACATCCCTTAAGTTTTAAAGGAAAGTTAAAAGTTCCCACGTGGTGAGATGTTCAAGGTGGCCGAGTTTTAAAAGAAAGAGGACACATAGTTGGCCACAAGAAAAAATAAGAGAATAACAACAGAAAAAAGGGAGACGAAATTAGTAATCAAAACTTGGATATAATTATGGGATGCACTTTTTGGGATTTAGAAAATATCCCAATTTTTCAGATGATCTCGGAACTCTTTTTTTTTTTTTTTAATTTGGATGTCGTAAGAACATTTTCAATGCCATCGAAAAGAATTTGTGAAGGAATTTCTAAATTTGAGATTTGAATATATATATATATATAATTCAATGTTCCACAGTCTTTTCTTTTCCCTCTAAAACAATTCGCTTTCAATATTGTTTTGGTTATGGACCTATGATAATCAATGTCTCTCTGATTTCGCAAAGCTTCTATTGCCAAATGGAAATTTGTGAGAAACATGGGCACCGTTTGTCATGTTATCATGCCTAATACCTTAAAAAATCTTGAATTATAGATTTTATTGCAATTATGTCCTAAATTCTTCCCCTCACTCCCGCCCCAAAAATAAAAGCCACAAGCTTTCGCTCATGTCTCATATCTGTCCGCCGTTGTTATTTCCAATTCAGCAAAAAATCCACATCAGCTGGATTTTAGCACTGTTCATGTTTAGTGTTCATCTTCTTCGATCTTCACATTAACAGTAAACTTTGGGCCTGAGGAAAAAAATAATTTGTTATTTTTTCGTGGGTGTCCTTTGCATATGTGATCTGGGAACGGCTTGAGGCAGTGGTTTGCGGCCAACAAGACCCACGTAACTCGACGAAGATTTCAGAATTCCAGCTCTCGAGCGGAAGAGCAGTCTTGAGACGTTAGAAAGGAGAATTTATGGGAAAAAGCCGAGGGTGATGGGGAGGAATCGAGCGGTCTTTTGTGCGGGGAGAGACTTGCGAAGACGTTCGATTCGCAAGGTTGCATGAAAGGAGCGATTGGAGATGAATGAAGAGGAGGAGAGGATTCCAAGTCAGCTGCTTATCCGTCGGAAGCTGACGTGACAGTCTACACGTAACATATTCTCTTTTATCTTAAAAGATTTGACTGGTCAAAGAGAGAAAAGGGAAAGTGCTGAGATCTCGTAAAGGAAAGAGCCCCACATCAAAGGGAAGAAAAGAAGACGAAGAAAAAGGAATGGGAAGGGAAAGGAAGAGAGAGCGCGTACACGTCACAAGTTAGTCGAGTTGGTACGTATATTTATTTGGTAATGTAATTTTAGGATTGGAACATAAATCTGTATGATAATGCAATTTCATTATTTTATATGTGGAAAAAAATTTCATCCAAAAATAGGTCTATTTCAAAAATAGAAAAATAAAAAGATTTTACTTTTCTACTCGCCCTCGCTACTAGCTACTCGCCCACTTGCCTACCTCTCGTCGGCTCGTCACTGCTTGTCATCCTCCATCGCCGCCAACTGCTTACTTGGAAGGGAGAAATTTTGTGAATTTACATTCAAAGAGCAGAAAGTTTGTGTTATTATCAAACGCGTATTTTCTTAAAAACTCGTTCGAATGATACAAAAAAAAAAAAATCCATTTCTAATAAGAAATTGTTAGAAATAGAATAGTTATCATTCTCATATTTAATTGTCTGTTCGCGAACAAAATTTAAATGATGCATCTAATCCTACTCCTAAAAACGTGGCCGTGGAATTTGATCTACGCGCTAATTTTCTTTTTGATCGTAATCTATACCCTAATTGTTAAGGGGAAAATGAATGGAAACCCTTAGCTAAAGTATTTTAGGGCTCTCCCCCAAAGTCGTACCATCATACATCTTTCAACCCTAGCGTCCTCATTGATGAACACAGATGTTTCTGTATGAAAGGGGGGAAATGTCAAAAGTAAGTGTGGGCAGAAAAATTCAAGAAAATGCTCGTGTTGATTTAACTAAATCTAGATTCTCTCTCGTGGCCATATCCTATTCATTAACTGCCTTTATCGTCTCGTTATCCTAGTTCGATGGATAATTTGACTTTTGGAGGACGGGTCTTGCCATCGAGAGATCTGATAGCTTGATTACTACCCCTATATATACGATTCACCCTCATGTGACTTGATCAACTGAGAAGTGTCATATTCGGATTCGCTATAATCACGTATTACTCATTTACGTCCTCTCTATTTCATCCCGGTCTCTTTGGCATTGTGCACCAAATGATCACTTACTAACCTTGAGATAAGGCCTTCCGGTCACTACATTTGCCTATGCTTGTCAAGTGACTATTCCGAGTGTGGGTCCCGCAACGTTGCTTGCCGGAAAAAGTTTCGTCTAATTACTATCTAATGTGATATTAATTCATAAAATTTGATGATTTGTACGAAATTATGAAACTGTTTAAATAATAAAGACTATTAGAATCGTGACATCATCCATGAAAATAATTGGCCACTTCATCGTACCAGAGCCCAAACAATCACATTATCATAGTTTGTTCCGTTATGACCGCATCATATCGTAGCTGTATCCTATACTTTAACCAAACGTGCAATAAAAATTGATATCTATGGAGCAAATTTCAGCTGAGCCCAATGCACCACGCTCACTTTAAGACGTGTGCATCACATGGCCGTGCTTTCCTTCATCCTGGATTAGAGAGAGGAAAGTTCTTCTACCTAAATCTTTTATCGACGCATTATAATTACAGACATCATTCACAACAATCTAATTGAACAAAAAAAAAAAGAAAAGAGAATGAATGTGAGTTATATTTATATTTAGGAAAATGAAACGAGCACCAAAGGAAAGTTCCTCGAACGAATGAGAGGGACGATGTCTGAAGTTACAAAGAAAATGAAACGAGCACCGAAGGAAGTTCCTCGAACGAATGAGAAGGACGATGTCTGAAGTTTCAGAGAACAAGATGATGTCAGAGGACTTAATTGCAAACCGACTAAAAAGGAACAAACGCTCTGACCAAAAAAAAAAAAAAAAAGGAACAAACGCAACATTGGGCATCTCGTACCTGCATATCTTTTGACCTTTAGTTGACTCCACGTCACCAGAAACGCGGGGTTCTCCACTTTCGCCGAAACCAGTCAGCAGTTGCCACGTCCCAGGCCCCTCATTTTCTCCTCAATCGCGCCGTAAATCTGACATCGGCTTCCCACGGACATAATAACACGAGGAAGCAAGAGCTCAATTCGTGTATCGTCATCGTCAAGAGCGCGGCGCGGCGTGTATAGCAAGAAAAGTTCGCTTCATCCTTGCTTAGAGGGCTCGGGATGTCTATAAAAAAAGGATGCTTATTGTCTCCAAACATCACTCCACACTAATCAGAAACTGCAACTTTTCAGCGGCTAAACCAAACACCAACTTCAGACCAAAAAGAAAAAAAAACCAAACACCAACAACACCAGAACTTTTTCTCGTCTTGCCATTTGCATAGTGACACTGCCTCATTGGAGGATCACCAGAGCCCGTGTGTCTCTTCAAAGCGATCACGAGCATTCTCGGTGGCGACTACGTCTGCTACGAGGTGTCTCTCAACTTGCCCGCTATGCTCAAGTTTGCCAAGCCATGGCATGCAGCCTTCAAAACCATATATTGCTCCCGAGCCTTCACTACCTCCGCAAAGAAAACCAACAAGTTGTCCCAACGAAAATCTCCTTCCTACACTTCGATTCCCATCCACGATCTCTCTGATCATCCCAGCTCCTCCAACATTGATCAGTCACATCTCACCAGGCTGGTCAAGGACAAGGACCTCTGCTACCTCCAGGAATTTGGCGGGGTCCAGAAAGTCGCCTCAGCACTCGAAACTGACGTCTCGGCCGGAATAAGCGGTGACCCAGATGACGTCGCTCGCAGGCAAAATGCGTTCGGCATCAACACATATAAGAAGCCGCCTGCTAAGAGCTTCTTCCACTTTGTGGTCGAGGCTTTCAAGGACCTCACAATCATGATTCTTCTTGTTTGCGCTGGGCTTTCGCTCGGGTTCGGGATCAAGGAGAACGGGGTCAAGGAAGGCTGGTATGATGGCGGCAGCATATTCGTCGCGGTGTTCCTTGTGATCGCCGTGTCATCTGGGAGCAATTACCGCCAAAACCGGCAGTTCGAAAAATTGTCTCGGGTGAGCGGTAATATTCTCATTGATGTGATAAGGAAGGGTCGTCCGCAGCAGGTTTCAATATTCGAGATCGTCGTCGGAGACGTTGTTTGCTTGAAGATCGGCGATCAAGTTCCGGCAGATGGGCTGTTCCTGGACGGGCATTCCTTGCAGGTATGGACGAAAATTTGTACTGGTTTGAAGCATTAGAATTGCATGTTAACTCATGTTGGTTTCCTCTAGAAATATACGTAGTATTAATTGTTAAAACTTTGAATGAGCGTCGATGCATGATTTTTGGTATTAATGATAGTTTTTTGATTAGCAATGTGTACAAGTTTACATCATAGTTTGTAGAGAATGAATAAAGGACAAAATAAAGTAATTTCATTAGTTGAACAAGCTTAATTTACCAATATGAGGAGCATCGGTGGCGTTTGTGGAGGAGTACAATGTTAAGGACTTTATTCTTCAACTCCCCACTCTCCGTTACATGAATGGGTTAACCCACATTGTCCTGTACAAGCGGTAAAAACACTACCCCGCGTGTCCTCTTTTTAGCGAATTTACTCTTCGACTATTATCCATAATTTTTCTAGCGAATTCCCCATTTTTCCTCTACCGCCTCAAGACTAGATACTTTAGAGGATTCTTCTGGACTTCTCTTGGCCTTTCTTCACGTGGGCGTCTTCAAGGTCTACTTGGACTCTTCGACCTGGTGCTTGGCTCACACTTTGCTTTCTCGTTCAAGACTTCAAGATTCAACTAGTAGTTTCTAGATTTAATTTAGAGAATATGGATCAGAATTTCCAACATTAATATTACGAAGTTCGAGTGCAGTTTGAGTAATTAGTCCAAAAAATTGTAGAAGTGTATCATAAACTGCTTGATACTGGGCAGTCTGTCATTTTCATTTTCTTGATTCTATGACAAAAAGGTTCTATGACAAGAAGGATAACGGTTTTTATTCGTAGTTTTAGTTATAGTAGAACAAGCTCTGTTAATAAAATTCTACTGTCAAAACATAATCCATTTGTTCTTGTTTCCTCTTTGTTCATGTTTCATTTTCTTTGCTTCAAGTTAAGACCAGACCGCTTCGTATCGTGTCATCCTAGCGTCACTAAACCATGTGTGAACTTTGTGTTGTCAATTTAGGTTGATGAATCGAGCATGACCGGGGAGAGTGATCATGTTGAAGTCAACCGCAAGGAGAATCCATTCCTGTTCTCGGGAACAAAGGTTGCTGATGGGTATGCTCAGATGCTGGTTACATCCGTCGGCATGAACACAACGTGGGGCGAGATGATGAGCTTGATCAGCTGCGACAACAGTGAGCAGACCCCTTTACAGGCTCGGCTCAACAAGCTTACCTCGTCCATCGGCAAAGTAGGCTTGGCGGTTGCTTTCCTGGTTCTCGTGGTTCTGCTGATTCGCTATTTCACGGGAAACACACAGGACGAGAACGGGAACCGGGAATTCATTGCAGGCCAAACCACAGGTAACGATATCATAAATTCTGTGGTGAGCATCATCGCAGCTGCAGTGACCATCGTGGTGGTCGCGATTCCGGAAGGCTTGCCGCTTGCAGTAACCCTCACTCTCGCTTATTCGATGAAGAGGATGATGGCGGATCAGGCAATGGTGAGGAAGCTTTCGGCCTGCGAAACGATGGGGTCAGCCACCACTATTTGCACCGACAAGACCGGCACTCTCACAATGAACCAGATGAAGGTGACAAAATTCTGGGTAGGCCAAGACTCTGTGGCAGAAAACACCTGCTCCTCTGTCTCCAGGTTTGTCTTGGATTTGATTCAGGATGGGGTTGCTCTGAACACCACGGGCAGTGTCTGCAGGTCGTCTTTGGGATCGGAGTACGAGTTCTCAGGTAGTCCCACTGAGAAAGCGATTCTCTCTTGGGCGGTTTTGCAATTGAGCATGGACATGGAGGAGACAAAGAAGAGCTGTGAAGTCATCCAAGTCGAAGCCTTCAACTCACAGAAGAAGAGAAGTGGTGTCCTAATAAGGAAGAGCTTGGACGACACACTCCATGTGCACTGGAAAGGTGCGGCAGAGATGGTCTTGGCAAAATGCTCGAGCTTCTACGATGGGTCAGGGATAGTGAAAGATTTGGATGAAGATGAAAGGGCCAGATTCGAGGAGATTATTCAAGGGATGGCAGCGAGCAGCCTTAGGTGCATCGCTCTAGCTCATAAACAAGTCTCCGAGGAAGCTATCCTGACAAGAGAAGACGGGAAGAAGATCCGAGAGGATGGCCTGACATTACTGGGACTTGTCGGTATTAAGGACCCATGCCGTCCCGGTGTGAAGAGTGCGATCCAAGCTTGTCAGGACGCAGAAGTGAACATCAAGATGATAACGGGAGACAACATCTTCACCGCAAAGGCCATAGCTGCGGAGTGTGGGATTCTCAGGCCCGGGGACGATGCCTTCAGTGGAGCCATCGTGGAAGGAGCGGAGTTCCAAAGCTACACACCTGAGGAGAGGCTTCGGAGAGTTGAGAAAATCCGAGTAATGGCAAGATCCTCCCCTTTCGATAAGCTCCTCATGGTTCAATGCCTGAAGCAGAAAGGCCATGTGGTCGCCGTCACTGGGGACGGCACGAATGATGCACCAGCCCTCAAGGAAGCAGACATCGGGTTTTCAATGGGCATCCAAGGCACTGAGGTCGCCAAAGAGAGCTCAGACATCGTAATCCTCGATGATAACTTCGCCTCGGTGGCAACAGTGCTGCGGTGGGGTCGATGTGTCTACAATAACATCCAGAAGTTCATCCAGTTCCAGCTTACCGTGAACGTCGCAGCCCTCGTGATCAACTTTGTGGCCGCGGTCTCTTCTGGCGACGTCCCCCTGACGGCTGTCCAGCTCTTGTGGGTGAACCTGATCATGGACACACTCGGCGCCCTCGCTCTGGCCACGGAGCGGCCCACCAGGGAGCTCATGGATAAGCCCCCTGTGGGACGGACCGAGCCGCTCATAACCAACGTCATGTGGAGGAACATCGTGGCCCAAGCAACATACCAAATGGCCATCCTCCTCACTCTACAGTTCAAGGGCGAATCGATCTTCGGCGTGGACGAGGCGGTGAAGCGGACCCTGATATTCAACGCGTTCGTCTTGTGCCAGGTCTTCAACGAGTTCAACGCAAGGAAACTCGAGAAGAGGAACGTGTTCAAGGGCATTCACAAGAACAAGCTGTTCCTCGGGATCATCTTCGTGACAGTGGTCCTCCAGGTGGTGATGGTTGAGTTCCTAAAGCGGTTCGCCGACACGGAGCGGTTGAGTTGGGGACAATGGGGTGCATGTGTCGGGATTGCAGCCGCGTCTTGGCCTATCGGTTGGGTCGTCAAGTGCATCCCGGTTCCCGACATGCCAATCTTCAGCTACTTGGAATTGAAAAGCAAGAAGCTCATGAGGAAAATCTTGAGCTGATAACAGTAGCAACACTAATTGAGTTTAAGTCGATTCTTTTCGTTGTATAGGTATATTGAATTCATTATTGATGTAGCGTTCATTATTAATAACGCGTGATTTTTTGGTTTTCCCTAGAAAAATAAGGAATTTGTAATCCATCAATCTTTTGGTCACATCAATATGTAGGCACAGCCTTGTAAAAGAAATAATTTTTTATTTGTTGCATAACTCATATTTCTAGAGGTAGGCAGATAACTTCTTATATGAGGAAGGAGGATGAAGTCCATAAGACGAGTGACCCTGTTTACAATTAAGAATGTGAAGAACAAATGAGTATCATCTAGAAATTTGGAATAATCTAGCATGGGGTCTGGGCTGAGACATGTCAATTTCTGAGTGATTTATTTGTATCATCTTATACGACATATTAAATGCACTCAATATTTTCTTGCGAGAGTTGTCAAAAAAAAAAAAAATTGACCGAAGAGACAAGACAAGACACCGGCTACTCTCACCGAGCCCAACCAGTATCTCAAGATCCATATGATGCTCCTGCGAGGGCCACCGTCCGCTGTCTCGCCCACAAGCGGTGCCACTTTATTCTTACACCAATCCAAAACGACATGTGCCGTATTCGAGCCCATCTGTAAGAAACATCGGCTAACTGGACAGATTTAAGAAAGAACAGCCTTTTCTTTTTTTGTCGTTATTTGGCCCAAAAACGACCTTCTCCTCTCTCTCTCTCTCTCTCCACCACCTCCTCAGCCGTCGACCCCCGTCCACATTTCACATGCCCATCGCACTCCTTCCCTCTCTCTCGTCCCACCCCAGGCCACCCAGGCCTGCGGGGCCACCAGATTCCAAGCTCCCTCTCTCCAGGCACTCCTCCCCTTCCCTCTCCGTCGTTCTCGTCGCCGCCCAATCCATGATCAAGTCCGTCTTCGCCTCATCCTCCGACCACCGCCATCCTCAACCTCACCGTCCACTCCAAAGAACTGCCTCCGGATCCTCCCCTCGTCGCAGCACCGGATGAGTTCAACGGTGTAATCGAAGCTTCTTTGTTCTTTGTTTCCCCTTCTTTGCTGGGCTCGATTCGTAACAACGTCTTTTTCAGCTACTTTTCCCAGCTGTTCATCCCGACTTCTTGCGTTGCGTCGCGTCGCGTTGCGATGGAGTGCTTTTCTAGGAAATTAAGCCCTCGCGAGCAAGAGAATTTTCCCATCGTTTCCTTTCGAAACAAACGGTCCCCTCTTTGTTTTCCTTCGCCGCCATCACTCCGAAGGCCCGTCGAAGTCAAAAGAGCCGCAGAGAGAACATGATGAGCTTGAGGCGTTTTCAAAGTTCTTACGGTGACCCCAAATTTGACACATGTTACTCACCGAACGGATTTGTGTACAAAACGACGTGACATCATCCGTGTACACGATATTTAGTTTCTTCCATGATGATTCGTTCAATTAGAATAAACTGAGATGATGTTTGTATCATCAACGAATCATCATGGAAGAAATTACTAAATAATTTAGTGTTGCGAAAACAAGTAATCGAATGATACTATTGATAGAACAAGAAAATGAATCGAATGCTCAATTGACATTATTCGGTCGGGGCGACTTACGTCCATGAAAAGAGTAGTAAAAAGTCATATTATAAATTAAACGATACATGAATATTACACCGTTAGTATTTCCTAGCTCCCACTTATACCTAATGACTTATATGACGTTTAGTTTCATAATTTTTCACGAAATAATTTAATCTTATAAAAGAATTAAAAAAATCTTAACCCACACGATTTAAAAGCAGCTTACAACACTTGCTCCCTACGATAAAGTTCCTTAGCGATAGCTCCGATTGGGATGCGCAAGGAAGAAGCCGGAAGTTCCCTCCGTGCGCGTATTAACCGTTGGTTAAAGAGCTCCAACAACCAGACAACATATGGGAGTCGACCGCATCATGGTCACATTCAAAAGTCCGCGCCGGACCTTCCGCTTTCAGCCAAAGGCTCCTCCAGCACGCGTTAAGGAATATTGATTTTGTGTGCATTTCCCCATTTCTGCTTTGCTTGGCGACCACTCTCGCACAAACAAGGAAACCCTTCTCCAAAATTTGGACGACGGCACCGGAAAGAAGTCTTGGATTTCCACTACCATGTGCCTGGGCGTCCACAAATGATAATTTGTCTCAGTTCAAATTTCTGTTCACGGATTTAAACTTGAGACATAATCTCAACGTTTAGCTGTCCATCGCAAGTAAAAATTGAAATGGCGCATCTCATCTTATCCCTAAACATGTGTACGTGAAATTCTATAACGACTGATGTTTCTTCTCGTGGATAAGAAGAATCCAAGTAAATGTACGTTGCCATGTGGGTATGAACACAAGGAACATGACATATTGGTCAACGACGCAACTCTTACGTGGAGTATCCAAAGCTCCTTACGCAAGAAGGAAGAACAAGGAATTAAAAATATTGTGGGTGCGGCATGATCGTCGACCTTCGATCCCGATCTGATTGAATTGACTTGATCTAATCCATTTAATACTTTTAATGACTTCATGTCAATCCGTGCACTTATGATACATGAGAATCCCCATTTCACCTCGCGTTTTTGTCGATATCCTCATGATACATGATTCTTCCATGGCGATATCCTTTTCATTAATTGCCTTAATCGTCTTGTTGTTTGTACCATCTTAGTTCGATGGATCATTTGCCTTTTGGAGGATGGGCCTTGCCATTGAGAGCTCTGACAGCTTGGTTACTACCACCATATATGGGTCGTCCTCGTGCAACTTAATTGAATCACAAATTAGAGGTGTCAAAAACCAAATTGAAAATCGAATCAAACTGAATCGAAAAATTCAATTTTTTCAGTTCAATTCTTATTCGGTTTGGTCCTCATTAAAAACCAAATTTTTTTAATCAGTTCAGTTTTTATCGATTCGGTTAACTGAATCAAATCAATAAAATCTAAAATTGTTCATTTATTTTATTTTATTTTATTTTTTAAAATCATTTTTTTTATTTTCTTTTTCTTTTTCTTCTTCATTGGCTGGTCGCTCACCCTGGTGGCGAGCAGTGACCGGCAAGAGACGAGCTCGAGCCTCGCCACAAGCCAGCAAGGCTCGAGCTCACCGTCGGGATGTCTGGAGACCTTCGGTGAGGCTCAATGTAGATCTTTTAGAATGGAAAGATAAGAACTCAAAACCTATATTTCAGACATTATGAAAGATTTTATGTGACCGCCACTAATTGTTTGAACAATTAAAGTCATTAAATTTAGGTGTTGTTTAATATTGAAATATTTTAAGAAGGGGGATTTAAGAAAAGCTATCGACCACATCAAATCAGACTGGTGGGTAGTTGATAAAAGGCCAAATGATAATGAGACGTGAATGAACCAATAATTTAGAACTATTTCTGAGGCGAAACTTCCCTCAGCCTTTCCATCTATTACACTCTTATGCTGTATCTCCTTGGCAAAGAACATTTTGAATGGCCCACCCGCACGCAATTCTGGATTCTTTGCCCAATCTTTAGCAAACACCCGTCACTGTTCAGCCGCCGACGAGGTTCCTTCGTCGTTATTACTCATAGGTTTTGCCGGGGTCGTACCTTTGATCTTGAATCATGAAGGGTAACTTTCCATGTGCTTCATCCCCGACCGTCCTCCATTGGTTTCATTTGGAAATGATATCGTTTAGGATAACCAAATATCATTTCTAAACGCTTTTTCAGGTAATGAATTAGAGTTTCGCTTTTCCCTAAAATGAAAAAAAAAATAAAAATCCCTCGAACCGAAGGGACTCCCAACTTTAAAGATTTCATAGATTTGCCTAGGCTAGTCATTCTTTTTATCACGCCATTTTTCCATTTTAACTTGTCTTTACACCCATAATTCCCAAAATGATTCGTCCAAGATATCAACTATTTCATCACATTGAAGTATCATCTCACATATTGTCAAAAATAATAATAATACTATCTCACATCACTTGATAACGTGATTCAAAATGCTCTTTATATTTACTCTATCTCCCTCCATTTATTAATTTAAGCTTTTGAGTTAGGCTTTTTAATATGGTATTAGAGTCTGTGTTATCCATTATGTGAAAGTGCGTCCATTCCCATTAATCAAAGAAAAAAAATCACGTGGCATCAAGAGCGACCTCAGCATACTTTCACAATGGAAAGCATCTCATCAACTGTGTCTTCTTTATCACAAAGGGAAAAAGGGGAGAACCACTAGGGTTTGCCAACCACCCTTCCAACCTGGAAAGGGGAGGTAGGGGGTTTGAATCTTCACCATCTCGAGGGGAGGGTTTTTGGGGTGGGGACGATTTAATTTTAAGTGTGGGTTTCGACTATCACGTTCTACAAGAAAGCATGGCAAAAGTTTGAGAGTGAGCGTTAGAGTAGGAATAAAATATGACCGACAAAAAAAAGGGGAGCGTCTATAGCATAAAAAGGTTTTAGAATATTGACTAGGATGATCTAGACGTGCAGTATCACATATCGAACCAAATCATCTTTCATAAACCATACTTAAAGTTAATGTAATTCTTTCGCAAAGTGGTTTCACAAACCCGTAATATATCATCTTTCCTAACTCCATTTATCAAACAAAATATATTTCACAAGACATTTCTGACACTATTTCGGAATTCATTTGATAAACTAGTAACATTTCGAAACATCTTTCATTAAACGTTTCCCAAATCATTTTAAAACTAATTCCATAAATCGGTTCACAACGTAATACATATTTATAAATTTTCACAACACCTTCCATAACATATTTCTCAAACCATTCTCAAATAATCGAATAGTAGTAAATGCCTAATGCAGATTTTTAAGCAATGAAGTTATTTCATAACTTATTCACTTAAACCAACAACGCGTGGCTAAACGAGTTAATGATCTCGTAATTCTAACAATTAAATGAGAATCGAAGTCAAAACTCAATAAAATATTACCTCAACAACAAAATGGCTATACTAAGCTTAAATACTAACAAAACGACACGTATACGCTAACAAAACAACTCAAAGGTGTCCAAAAATCGCTCGTCTAAAGTCATCATTCAAAACCATTCGCACTGCCGAGCTTGAGCAAGGAGATTGGTCGTGCCATAACTCTTTCTAGCGAACTCTGTTTTCAAATGAATTTATAGTCAAACAGAAGCCCTTTCAAAACACTAGAAGACCCACAACTCGGCTAACTCAAAATTGTGCTGAAAACTGCCAAAATTCAGCTTGAAAGTCACTGGATGTGCACTGTTCATCACCCGCGGCCAACTTCAAAATTTTCTTTTGGGCAAATCATATGTCCAAATTGAGTTATGTAAAATTCTATGACTCCACAATAGCCTAAACTGTCATTTATGTATATATACGTAATACATCAACTCCTCAATTGAAACTTGCAGCTCAGAATTGACCTAATTTCGAATTTGTGCCCTAACTTTGAATATTATTTTGATTAACGAAAAAATGGTGGGATCACTTACCAGACATGCGAATAGGAGTTAAATTGGCTTATCGGGGATTCCGTGGTGAGGAGGGGCGAAACCCTCCTTTCTTTTCCTTTCTTTTTCCCCCGTTTCCTCTCTTTCCTTTTGCGAGCGCTCGGTCTTCTTTCTCTGCGTTGCTTTTCCTTGTAATTGAGCCGAAGTTCACGTTTTTCTTTTTCTGTTGACTTTTCAACGTTTTTTTCCTTCTCCCTTTTGACCTGGTCAAAACCCACATTTTACAATAATAATTAATGTCTCTCTCTAACATTTCAGTTTAGTTTCTTTGTAGAAAATGGGAAGGTAACGGGGCCGTCACTGTCCCAAATATGACCGAGCCGTCTCCACCTTCAATATTTCTCAGGAAAGCGGCGAACTTGTTTATCCAATTTCCGAGGAAAACATCCCTTGAGTTTCAAAGGAAAGTTAAAAGTTCCACTCGGTTAGACGTTCAAGGTGGCGAAGTTTCAAAAAAAGAAGACACGTAGTTGGCCACAAGACGAAAAAAGGAAGACGAAGTTAGTAATCAAAACTTGGAAATAATTACGGGATGCACTTTTTGGGATTAAGAAAATATCCCAATTTTTCAGATGATCTCGAAACATTTTTTAATTCGGATGTTGTAAGAACATTTTTAATGCCATTGAAAAGAATTTGAAAAGGAATTTCTCAGTTCGAGATTTGAATGTTCAATGTTCTACTTTTTTCCTGATAAAACAATTTCCTTTTCAATATTTCTTTGGTTATGCACCTATGATGATCAATATCTCTCTGATTTCATAGAGCTTCGGTTGCCAATTCTGCACCAATGGGAATTTGTTGTACCATGGCATCGTTTGTCTTGTTAACGGATCTAATACCTTAAGAAATCTCAAATTGTAGATTTTATTGCAATTATGTCTTGAATTCTTACCCCTCTCAACCAAAAAATAAAAGCCACAAACTTTCACTTATGTCTCATATCTGTCCACCGTTGTCATTTGCATTTGTGATCTGGGGATGGCTTGAGAGAGTGGTTTGCGGCCGACAAGACCGGTGTAACTCGACAAAGAGTGCTTAGCTCGGGTTTTCAGAATTCCCGCTCTCAAGCGGGAGAGCGGTCTTGAGACGTTAGGAAGGAGAATATATGGGAAAAAGCCAAGGGTGATGGCGAGCAATCGAGCGGTCTTCTGTGCAGGGAGAGGCTTGCGAAGACATTCGATTCGCAAGGTTGCATGAATTTCTAGGAACTTGGCGAAGATCTCGCGCCCGAAGAAAGAGGAAGAGAAGGAAGGATGACGAGAACGGAGATGGACACAGGGAAGGTGGGGAAGGCGTTCTTTTTTTGTTTTTTTAGGTCACAAGGGAAGGTGTTCCTGAGAGGGAATAAATTTGCTGGAGGCGATTTTTTTTTTTTTGTCAGTCCTACTCTATTCCTATTCTACACTCACTCTCAGACTTTTGCCCCGCCTCTTGCAGGGTGTGGGAGTCGAAACCCACTCTTGAAACTTACACGTCCCCACCCCATCCCCCTGAGAAGGTGGAGATTTGAACCCCTCACCTCCCCTTTCCATGTTGGAAGGGTGGCCACTAGGGCGAATCACAGTGGTTTGCTGGAGGCGATTGGAGATGCACGAAAAGGAGGAGGGGAGTCCAAGTCAGCTGTTTATCCGTCGGAAGCTGACGAGACAATGTGCACGGAACCTATTCTCTTTTATCTAAAAAGCTTTGACCGGTCAAAAAGAAAAAATAGGGGAAGTGCTGAGATCTTGTGAATGAAAGAGCCCCACATCAAAGGGAAGAAAAGAACAAGAAAAAAGAACGGGAAGGGAAAGGATGAGAGAGCGCTTGCACGTCACAAGTTAGTTGAGTTGGTACATACATATGTTTGTTAATGTAATTTCGTTATTCTATTTTTCTATTTTAAGAAATAGATCTGGAACATAAATTTATTTGGTAATACAATTTCATTGTTCTATTTATGAAAAAAAAAGTTAATCCAAAAATAGGTCTCTTCCAAAAATAGAAAAGTAAAATGTTTTTACTTTTCAACTCGCCCTTGCCACTAGCCGCTCGTCTACCTGCCTACACCTCTCCGAGTGTCCGTGCACCACCATCTGTCGCTGCCCACTTCCCACTTGGAAGCTCAAAATTTTGTGAATTCTCATTCAGGGAATTAAAAGTTTATGTTCTTATAAAATGTGTATTTTTACTTAAAAACTCGTTCGGAGAATAAAAATAGAAAAATCTATTTCTAGCTAGAAATTATGTCTAGAAACAAAATAGTCATCATTCACGTATTTAATTGTCCATTCGCGAACAAAATTTAAATCATGCATCTAATCTTATTCCTAAAAACGTGTCCGTGGAATTTGATCTTTACGCTAATTTTCTTTTTGATCGTAATCTATACCCTAATTGGTAGGGGGAAAATGAATGAATACCCTTAGCTAAAGTATTCCAGGGCTCTCCCCCAAAGTCGTACCATTATGAAAGAGACTAATAGTAAGTGTGGACAGAAAAATCCAATAAAATGCACCTATTGATTTAACTTAATCTACATTCTCTCTCGTGGCCATATCCTATTCGTTAACTGCCTTTATCATCTCGTTGTCCTAGTTCGATGGGTCATTTGACTTTTGGAGGATGAGAGTTCTAATAGCTTGATTACAACCTCTAAATACATGATTCATGCTCATGCGACTTGATTAATTGAGTCGTGTCATTTGCTGCTTGGTACTTAAATTCGCTATAATTGTATATTACTCCTTTACATCCTCTCTATTTCATCCTGGCCTCTTCGGCATTGCTCGTGCACAATGCTAACACTTGCTTGCACCAAATGATCACTTAATAACCTTGAGATAAAAGCCTTCCGGTCACCGTATTTGCCTATGCTTGTAAGTGACTATTCTGAGTGTGGGTCCCACAACATTGCTTGCTCAAAAAAGTTCCGTCTGATTACTATCTAATTTGATATCAATTCATAAAATTTGATAGTTTGTAAGAAATTATGAACCTGTTTAATTAGTAAACACTATTAGAATCGTAACATCATCTATGAAAATAAATGGCCATTTCATCGTACCAAAGCCCAAACAAACACATTATCATTGTTTGTTCCATTATGACTGCTTCATATTGTAGCTTTATCATACTTTAATTAAACGCGGAATAAGAATTGACATGTACAGAGTAAGCTTCAGCTGGGCCCAATATACCACGCTTACTATAAGACGTGTCACGTGTGCATCAAACGGCCGTGCTTTCCTCCACCCCGTACTGGAGAGAGGAAAGTTCTTTTACCTAAATCTTTAATCTGCGAATTATAAATACGGACATCATCCACAATCAAATTGAACAAAAAAATAAAATTAAAGCAGAATGAGTGTGGGTGATATTTGTATTTATAATCTACCAATCACATGATGGAACAAGGAATAAAGGGAAATGAAACGAGCAACGAAGGAAAAGTCCCTCGAACGAATGTGAAGGACGATGTCGGAGGACTTAATTGCAAACCGACTGAAAGGAACGAACGGAACGATGGGCATCCTGTACCAGAAACGCGGAAGCCCGGGCATCACGTTAAGACGAAAAAGCAAGTCAATTCGTGTTTCGTTTCGACCAAAAAAACGGCTCGCCGTGGAAGGCAAGTAAAGTTGCTCTATCCCTCGCCTCGCACTAACCGACGTCAACCCTCTAGATCGGCTCGGGATGTTATATGAATGTTTATATAAGGTTGTCTCCCAACATCACTTCTCCCACAAATTCGAGAATTGCTTTTTTTCAGCGACTAAACCGAGCACCAACAGCAACAGAGCATTTCCTCTTCTCTTGTCATTTGCATTGTGCGACCCACCCCATTAAAGGATCACTAAAGCCAGCGTGTCTCTTCCTAGCAATGACCAGCATTCTCCGTGGCGACTATGTCCGCTACGAGGTCTCTCTCGACTTGCCTGACGCTATGCCCAAGTTTGCCAAGCCATGGCATCTAGCCTTCGTGACCATATATTGCTCCCGAGCCTTCACTACTTTCGCAAAGAAAACCAAGAAGTTGTCCCCACGAAAATCTCCTTCCTACACTTCGATTCCGATCCACGAGCTGGCTCAGAGCGCTGGCTCTGTTCATCCCAGCTCCTTCAACATTCATCAGTCACAGCTCACCAGGCTGGTCAAGGACAAGGACCTCTGCCACCTCCAGGAATTCGGTGGGGTCCAGAAAGTCACCTCAGCACTCGAAACTGATGTCTCGGCCGGAATAAGTGGCGACCCAGACGACATCTCTCACCGGCAAAATGCATTTGGCATCAACTCATACAAGAAGCCGCCTGCCAAGGGCTTCTTCCACTTCGTGGTCGAGGCTTTCAAGGACCTCACAATCATGATTCTTCTTGTTTGCGCCGGGCTTTCGCTGGGGTTCGGGATCAAGGAGAACGGGGTCAAGGAAGGTTGGTATGATGGTGGCAGCATATTCGTTGCGGTGTTCCTGGTGATCGCCGTGTCTGCTGGGAGCAATTACCGCCAAAACCGGCAGTTTGAAAAATTGTCTCAGGTGAGCGATAATATTCTCATTGATGTGATAAGGAAGGGTCAGCCGCAGCAGGTATCCATATTTGATATCGTCGTTGGAGACGTTGTTCGTTTGAAGATCGGTGATCAAGTTCCAGCAGATGGACTGTTCCTGGACGGGCATTCCTTGCAGGTATGGATGACAATTTTTACTGGTTTGACGCATTAGATTTGCATATCAACTCATGTTGGTTTCCTCCAGAAACATACTTAATATTATTATTACAATTTTCGAGCACAGTGTGAGTAATTATTCCAAAAAATTGCAGAAGTGTATCATTCTCTGCTTGACTGGGCAGTCTGTCATTTTCAAAATCTTGATTCTATGACAAATAGGATAAGTAATGGCTTTTATTCGTAATTCTAGTTATATAGTAGAAAAACTCTTAAAAAATTCTACTGTTAAAACGTAATCCATTTGTTCACGTTTCATATTCTTTGCTTCAAGTGAAGATCAGAACGCTTTGTATCGTGTCATCCTAGCGTCCCTAAACCATGTGCGACATTTGTGTTGTCAATTTAGGTTGATGAATCGAGCATGACCGGGGAGAGTGATCACGTAGAAGTCAACCGCAAGGAGAATCCGTTCCTATTCTCGGGAACAAAGGTTGCTGATGGGTATGCTCAAATGCTGGTAACATCCGTCGGCATGAGCACGACGTGGGGCGAGATGATGAGCTCGATCAGCCGTGACAACAGCGAGCAGACCCCTTTACAGGCTCGGCTCAACAAGCTCACCTCGTCAATTGGCAAAGTAGGCTTGGCGGTCGCTTTCCTGGTTCTCGTGGTTCTGCTGATTCGCTATTTCACGGGAAACACACAGGACGAGAACGGGAACCGGGAATTCATTGCAGGCCAAACCACAGGTAACAATATCATAAATTCCGTGGTGAGCATCATCGCAGCTGCAGTGACCATCGTGGTGGTCGCGATTCCCGAAGGGTTGCCGCTTGCAGTAACCCTCAGTCTCGCTTATTCGATGAAGAGGATGATGGCGGATCAGGCAATGGTGAGGAAGCTTTCAGCCTGTGAAACAATGGGGTCTGCCACCACTATTTGCACCGACAAGACCGGCACTCTCACTATGAACCAGATGAAGGTGACGAAATTCTGGGTCGGCCAAGACTCTGTGTTGGAAAACACCTACTCCTCTGTCTCCAAGTTTTTCCTGGATTTGATTAAGGATGGGGTTGCTTTGAACACCACGGGCAGTGTCTACAGGCCATCTTTGGGATCAGAGTACGAGTTCTTGGGTAGTCCCACTGAGAAAGCGATTCTTTCCTGGGCAGTTTCGCAATTGAGAATGGACATGGAGGAGACAAAGAAGAGCTGTGAAGTCATCCGAGTTGAAGCCTTCAACTCACAGAAGAAGAGAAGCGGTGTCCTAATAAGGAAGAGCATGGACAACACATTCCATGTGCACTGGAAAGGAGCGGCAGAGATGGTCTTGGCAAAGTGCACGAGCTTCTACGAGGGGTCGGGGATAGTGAAAGATTTGGATGAAGATGAAAGGGCGAGATTAGAGCAAATTATTCAGGGGATGGCAGCGAGCAGCCTCAGGTGCATCGCTTTCGCTAAAAAACAAGTCTCCGAGGAAGCGATCAAAGAGAGAGAAGATGGGAAGAAGATCCAAGAGGATGGCCTGACATTACTAGGACTTGTCGGTATTAAGGACCCGTGCCGTCCAGGCGTGAAGAAAGCGGTCCAAGCTTGTCAGGACGCAGGAGTGAACATTAAGATGATAACGGGAGACAACATCTTCACCGCTAAGGCCATCGCCACAGAGTGCGGGATTCTCAGGCCTGGGGACGATGCCTCCAACGAAGCCATTGTGGAAGGAGCTGATTTTCGCAATTACACGCCTGAGGAAAGGCTTCGGAGAGTTGAGAAAATCCGGGTCATGGCAAGATCCTCGCCTCTTGATAAGCTCCTGATGGTCCAATGCCTGAAGCAAAAAGGCCACGTGGTTGCTGTCACAGGGGATGGCACAAACGATGCACCAGCTCTCAAGGAAGCTGACATCGGGCTTTCAATGGGCATCCAAGGCACCGAGGTCGCCAAAGAGAGCTCTGACATCGTAATCCTCGATGACAACTTCGCCTCTGTGGCGACGGTGCTGCGATGGGGTCGATGCGTCTACAATAACATCCAGAAGTTCATCCAATTCCAGCTCACGGTGAACGTTGCTGCACTTGTGATCAACTTTGTGGCCGCCGTCTCTTCTGGCGACGTCCCCCTGACGGCTGTCCAGCTCTTGTGGGTGAACCTGATCATGGATACACTCGGCGCCCTTGCGCTAGCCACGGAGCGGCCCACTAGGGAGCTCATGGAGAAGCCCCCAGTGGGACGGACTGAGCCGCTCATAACCAATGTCATGTGGAGGAACATTGTGGCCCAAGCAACATACCAAATGGCTGTCCTCCTCACTCTACAGTTCAAGGGCGAATCGATCTTCGGCGTGGATGAGGCGGTGAAGCGGACACTAATATTCAATGCGTTCGTCTTGTGCCAGGTGTTCAATGAGTTCAACGCGCGGAAGCTTGAGAAGAGGAACGTGTTCGAGGGCATACACAAGAACAAACTGTTCCTTGGGATCATTTTCGTGACGGTGGTCCTCCAGGTGGTGATGGTTGAGTTCCTAAAGCGGTTCGCCGACACGGAGAGATTGAGCTGGGGACAATGGGGTGCATGTGTTGGGATTGCAGCTACATCTTGGCCTATCGGTTGGGTCGTCAAGTGCATCCCCGTCCCTGATATGCCAATCTTCAGCTACTTGGGATTGAAAAGCAAGAAGCTCGTGAGGAAAATCGTGCGCACAGAATAGTAGCAACACTAGTTTAACTCGATTCTTTTCGTTTTACAAGTATATTGAATTCATTATTGATGCCGCGTGATTTCTTTGTTTTCCCTAGAAAAATAAAGAATTTGTAATCCATCGATTGATCTTTCGGTCTCATCGGTATGTAGGCCCAGCCTTGTAAAATAAATAATTTTTTATTTATTGCATAACTCATATTTCCAGAGGTAAGCACGCAACTTCTGAGACGAGGAAGAAGAAGGACGAAATCCATAAGACGAGTGACCCTATTTACAGCCAAGAATGTGAAAGAACAAAATCGTGAGAAAAATTTTAAGCGCAAAGGGACTGAATCGGCATGAATCACATACTATTGACAATGTCAAGGCAAGGAAAAAAATTCATAACCCACCTTGACCATATTTCTAATTAACTTTGAATCAAGGTAAACATAACGACAATGACATAAGGACATTAAACATATAGTTCGATAAAAGAATCAATAGAATGATACATAGCAATCTATATCATTAGCCAATGACGTCATGATACACAATAACCTACCAATTGTTGACTTGACCATGATAATATCCTATTTGTTAACCACCATTTTCTCATTATGCGTATCCTCTTAGTTCGTCATATGTTCGAGGACCTTTTGGAGGATGGATATTGCCATCGACAGCTCTAATAGCTTCGATAAATCCAACATGAATGGTTCATCCTTCGACTTCATCCAGCCTGAAAGATGCCATATGCTACTAGGCATTTAAGGTTGTTACAATAACCTACTCCTCCTTTCATGTCCTCTGTATTTTGAGAACACATATCTTCAAAATTCAAGATACTCTCAGCACACTGGACTTGCTAATATACAAGTAGTCTTCGACAACCTTGCAACTAATAAGAGATGACATTGGAAGTCTCAATGGGAGCGGCTAGCTGAAATACCATCCACAAAATCAGAGGGTCCCGCTTTGACTCCTATCCTTTCTTTTTCATCTTTGCAATTTGTGGCTGACGTCTCGGCCAGCATAAGCGGCAACCCAGACGACGTCTCCCGCAGGCAAAATAAGTTCGCCATTCTGCGATCCCCTCCTCCCCCCTCCCCCCTTATTTTGCACTTATCTCTCCCGAAAAATATCACGTTAACATTTTAGCTGGATTTTCCCATAATTGACACTTAACTGATTCATTTTGCTCTGATTTTGATATTTAAGTATACATTTTTGAACTTTTAGCATTTAAGTGTCTCCCGATACCAAAGTTTTGACACTCTAGATGTCTCCATCCCTTTTTTTAGGAGATGTTTGGAGTGAAACCATTTAATATAGTAGGTTACTTTGATTTGGTTTTTTTGTATGCCTTTTACTAGGGAAAATTATAAAAAAAAAATGATAAACCTGTTACAATTGTGTCAATTCAATCATAAACCTTTTGCAATCGTGCCAGTTCAGTTCTTCCAGCCAAAATTGGTCGACCGACGACAATTTTTTTAATAATATTTCATTTTTTTATCGTTTTTTTACTCCTCCCTCCTCCCTCCTCCCTCCTCCCTCCTCCTTCCTCCTCCCTCTTTCTTCCTTTGGATTGGGCGACTGGCTAGAGAGTTGGCCAGTCGTCGGCTTGAGGCGGTCGGGCGAGCTCGCCTCTCTATCGTTAGGCAAAGGCAAGCTCACCCAGCTACAAGCAAGGCGAGCCTTTGCTGGATCTGGCGAGGGCTCACCTCGCCATATCTGGAGAGGGGCCCTACCGTCGCTAGGTTTGCTGAGGCGAGCCTCAGCGGGGGCTTGCCTTGCCAAACCTAGTGATGGCAAGGCCTCACTTACCGAATTTGGCGAGGGATCGCCTTGCTGTCGTTGGGCAAGCTGCTCGCTCGACTGCCTCAATTCGGTGATTAGCTAGCCCTCTGGCCGATCATTGGAGCCAAAGGAAGAAGGAGGGAGGAGGAGAGAGGAGAAAAAAAAAAGAGAAAATAAAGAAAATAAAAGAAAATAAAATATTATTAAAAAATTATCACCGGCACCGCCCGCTAGCTACGTCAGCGCTGGCCGGCCAATTTTGGTTGAAAGGATTGAACTGTCATGACTGTAAAAAATTTAGAACTCAATTGACCAAAAAAATAAGTTTATGACTGAATTGGCACAATTGTTATAGGACTTTTTTGGTAATTTTCCCCCTTTTTATACATCCATCAACGGTGGGTTTTTATTCCCGGCTTCTGTGGGGTTTTATTATTGTTGATTTATTCCCGACTTCCATAAGGTTTTATTCACATCAGCCATAGGGTTACAGAAGATATACTTGGATATAGTGAAATTTCTTTGGTTTAAAATTATTATAAGTGAAATTTGTATTTAAAGACAAAACTCGCGAATTATCAATGTCGCTCGGCATTTTTTTTTGGGAAAATTCCAAATAAGGACCCAAAATGAATCTATTTTCTCAAATAAGGACCTAAAGTGAACTTTGTGTCATATAAGGACCTGAAGTGGACCCATTGTTTCAAATAAGAACCCGAAGTGAATTTTGTGTCAAATAAGGACCCAAAGTGATCAAGTTAATCTCTATTGAGGACCTTAGCTCGCTGGTAAACATTTTCCGATAATTAAAATAGGGGCAATTTTGTTAGAAATTTGTGATTAGAAGAAAAGGGGAAATTCTATGGTTATCTATTTAGATGTTTACGTTTTCTTCTTTCTTCTCCCTCGCTACTCCTCACCTTGCTCGACCGACAAAGAATTTGGGTCTCCGTAAAAAAAAAAAAAAAACGTTTGGTTTTCTTGTTTTTGAATTCGTGTCTCAACCAGCGGAGAATTTGGGTCTTCGACTTTGCGGAGGATGGGTACAAGGTAGAAAACCTAGGATTTTATTTTTTTGTTTCCATTTTAGAATTTGTTAATTTTCCCTATATTTTTTTTGACAAAATTGCCTAAACTCTGGTTGTCGGAAATGTCACATGCTTGATAGCCGACGAATATTTGACTAACCAGTAAGCTCAGGTTCTTATTTGGAATTAAGGTCATTATTTCAATGGGTTCACTTTAGGTCTTTATCTGACACAAAGTTTATTTCGGATCCTTATTTGAGAAAATTGGTCAACTTCGAGTCCTTATTTGAGACAATGGATCCAGTTTAGGTCTTTATTTGACACTAAATTCATTTCGGGTCCTTATTTGAGAAAATTGGTCAACTTCGGGTCCTTATTTGGAATTTTCCCTTTTTTTTTGCACTCGATGGCTAGTGCACATGCAATGCGGAGCTTTTTACCTTGGAAACTAGATAAACGAATCATCTAGATTTCATGTAAAATCGCGTGGCCTGAACGGTTCTGTCTCTTTCATCAAAATAATGGAACCGTCCCCTAAGTATATCCCCACTCACTATTAACACCTTGTGAATATCATAATTCAATGTGCTTTTTAAACGCGTATTCAATATGCGCACGTTCAAATATTGAAAAATAAAAGCAAATTCCTATATTCGTTTTCCGTTTTCACTAAAACGAGAGATTAAGAAATTGTCCACGAACCAAGGCCCCTTAATTTATCTTCTTCTTCTTCTTCTTCTTTTTTTTCTAGCCCTTAATTTCTCTTTAGCTTCCATCTAAATCAATTGATATTTGACGGGGCATCGCTCGCTCCTTTTTTAAGATTTCATCTCATTTGGAGGGAAAAGATTCGCGAGGAAAGTTCCAGGCAAGTTCTGGGTTTCTCGGAACCATTGCCCCAATACTTTCCAGTGAGAATCGATACCTGCTGAGTAGGTTTCATCAGCAGGATATAACAAGACTCGCTTTAAAACGCGCATACTCCATCTTAGATTGGAGGGAGAGAGAGGAAAGTGCCTTCCTTCGGCTGAAGCTTGAATTGGCGCGTTACAAGTGTTAAGACTACAGTAAATAGCCGCAGCTCAGTAAATAGCAGAGAAGAATCTGCTGCTACGGATTGTATAGTTACATATGAAGAATCTGCGAAGCTTGTAAAGCCAAGAGAGCTAGAGCTCTCTGTTTAGCTCTCTGTTCTTGTACTCTGTTTTTTCTCCTTGTATTTCCTGTAATCAGTTAGTTAGTTTTTCTTTTTCTGTTAGGCAGTTGTATTTTCTTCAACTGCTCGATACCTGTAGAACAGATTCTTGAGAGAGAGCTAATGTGTATAAAAGGAAAACTCTCATGAGGAAGATCTCAAGAAGTCGAAATATAGAAGAAGCATTTTCATCTCTGTTTTCTCTCTTTTCTCAATCACTTCCTGCTCATAAACTTCTTCAACAAGGTCATCGCCTATGGACACACTTCACGAGAAATGAATGCGAGTGATGTTTATAAAGTCTTAAGGAACATGATCCCTTCTTTTGCGGAAGAATGATAACTGCGGAGCTTCTTCAAGAAACAACGCGGCGTTGGGGTTCGTTTCGGGGGAAACCCATCAGAAGAAAAGCAAACAGAGCTGGCCGCGTGAGGCAAAGAAAAAGAAAAGCATATCTTACACCTTTGCACAAATGCCGTCACCCTCTTGTGCTTTTCCCGCTTGTATATAAAGTACAAGCCATTCATGGTCCTTGTATCCATCATCGCTCCACACAAATTCGAACGTTGCACTTTTCGTGCAACACCAAACTTCAGAGTTTTTCTCCTTTCGTCGTGCCACTTGCATTGTTCCACCCTGTCTCGTAAATGGATCGGGAGCCTGTGTGTCTCTTCCAAGCGATGACGAGCATTCTCAGTAATGACTACTGCGTCCGCTACGAAGCCTGTCTCGACTTATCTACTTAAACAGGCAACCTACTTGTTAACCTTTTCTGCCAGCCGATGTGAGACTAAGCTCTCTATAGCCGTCATACACTCACTCCCCACTCTCTCTCTCTTCCCCTCGCCTGCAAGATATCCAAGGCAAATTACTATTTTTGCCCTGCCGAAAAATTTTGGTATTGAATAAAACCTAATAAAGACAAGCCACTCCGAGAGTCCCACATCAAACAAGCACGCAAAGAGCGCAAGAGAGAGCCAAGCCAGATTTAGTCATGCTTTCTTCTACCTTTTAGCTAAGATCAAGCCTGCTACTTGTAAAGTGTGGTCGATGTTCACACAAATGCTGAAATAGTTTGATTTTTTTTTTTTTGCAAGTGCGAACATGCATTAGCGGATTGATCGGTCTACTCCTATCTGGTTCTAGGCTCTTTCGGTCTGGACTGGAGGAACCGGTGAGTGGAGACCGGACTGCCCTGGAATTCGGTCTAGACTGGAGGAACTTCGGTCTGGTTCTAGGCTCCTTCGGTCTAGACTGGAGGAACCAGTGAGTGGAGACTGGACCGCCCGAGAATTCAGTCTAGACTGGAGGAATCGGTGGGTGGAGACCGGACCGCCCGGGAATTGATCACCCCTACCAAATAAGAAGCACAATTGAAACTTTCTTTTCGGATCATGACACCGAAAAGAAGTTAGGATTTTCATGACATATATTTAGGCATTCAAAAATAACAATTTATTGCAATCGAATTTCTATTCACGGGCTTAAAAGACATAATTTCAATGTTTAAGGTATGCATGATAACCATTATATTTCTAGTTAGATATATTTTTCTGTTTTAGAAAACATATTTAGAATATAAATCCATTTGATAATGCAAGTTCATTATTTTGTTTATGAAATGCAATTGAATTTCCATTCACGGGCTTAAGCTCAAGACATAATTCCAATGTTTAAGGCACGTATGATAATCATTCTATGTCTAGTTAGATCTATGTTTCTGATTTAGGAAATAGGTTTGGAACAACATAAATCCATTTGGTAATGTAATTTCATTATTCTATTTATGAAAAAAAAATTTAGTCCAAACATAGAAAAGTAAAATGTTTTTTCTTCTCAACTCGCTTTTGATAATTGGTAGAGGGAAAATGAATGAAAACCCTTAGCTAAAATATTCCCGGGCTCTCCCCCAAAGTCGGACCATCATGAAAGAGTCTAATAGTATGCACATCTCTCAACCTTACCGTTCTCGTTGATGGATACAGAAACGTTTCTGTATGAAAGGGGGAAAATATCAAAATTACGCCTGGACAGAAAAATCCAAGAAAATGGACGTGTTGATTTAACTAAATCTTGATTCTCTCTCGTGGCGATATCCTATTCGTTAACCGCCTTAATCGTCTCGTTATCTTAGTTCGATGGATCATTTGACTTTTGGAGGATAGGTCTTGCCATCGAAAGCTCTGATAGCTTGGTTACTCTATATATATGGTTCACCCTCGTGCGACTAAATCAACTCAGACGTGTCATCGGTTATTTGGTATTCAAATTCACTATAATCACGTATTACTCCTTTACGTCTGCTCTATTTCACCCCGATCTCTTATAAGTTGCTTGTGCGTAGTGCTAACCCTCGCTCGCCCCAAATGATCACATATAACCTCCAGATAAGGCTGGTCATGATATTTGCCTATGCTTGTCAAGTAACTAAGCCGAGTGTGGGTCCAGCAATATGGCTCGCCAAAATAATTTCTGTCTAATTAGTTTGTACGAAAATTATGAAACTGATTTATTAATAAACGCTATTAGAATCGAAACATCATTTGTGAAACTGTGCAAAATTTTTGCTATTTCGTCGTATCAAAGCCCAAACAAATACATTACTATTGTTTGTTCCATCTGTCACCACGTTATCTCGTGCATGGCTACTTTAGCCAAACGCGCAATGAGAATTTATTTATATCTATAGAGCAACTTTCAGGTGGGCCTGATATATCGCCGTCACTTTAAGAGGTGCACATCGTACGGTTGCGCTTTCCTCTATCCGGATTGGAGAGAGGAAAAGTTCCTCTAGCTAAATCTTGAATCGGCGCATAATAAATACCAACACCATCCAGGATCAAATTGAAAGAATAAAACAAATGAATGCGAGTAGTATTTATATTTATAATCTACCAATCACATGATTAAACGAGGAATAAAGGGAAATATATAAAGACACCCCATCCTTCAAAATTTGTGGGGCCTAAAAGGATGAACACGCTCTTTTTGGTTCAACTCTCGGGAAATAGCTTTGCATTTCTCCAAGTATCTTTGAACGAAGAGACATTTGGTGAAAGTAATAGTTTCTGGATACTCATCTTAATATACATTTTGTAAAGCAATTTTGAAGTGAAAAGAAAAAGGAAATACAAAAAGAAGAGAAAAACATGAGAGAGGGCGAGCAAGGGCAGCTAGGTGAGCTTCTCCAAAGTCGACCCCAGGTAACCATCGATGGTGACCAAGGGCCACCTTCGAGGTCTCGCAAACCTAGGTGAGGCAATCCTAGGGGTTGTGCAACCTCAACAAGGTGAAGAGACTTTACTAGCGATCAATCTCATTATTCTAGGATTTGCAATTTAGAGATTTGCAATGTTGGAGCTTCACCGATGACCGATCCCGTAGACCATTTGAGCCCTTTGATTGTTCGCAACCCAGGTGATGGTTGCCTAGGATGCAGGACGCTAAGGACGCACGATGCCGAGGTCACATGACTACATTTGAAGGGCCAGATTTGAGTCGCTCGACCTCGACCTCAACCCACAACGGCTGTAGTAAAGACAATAGCTCTGGCAAGCGGCTAGCCGACACACGCAACCCTCAATCTCAAGCTTGACAATGGTGACCTTGACCTAGACCTCACTTGAATGATGAACCAGCAAGCCTAAGGAAAAAGACGATGAATATTATTTTTGAGGGCAAAAGTGAAAAACATAATTACCGGTGAGGGCAATATTGAAAAGAAAAATAATAATCAAACCTTCACAATAGCATTCCAAAAATACTAAAAAATCAAAGTAGATCCCTACTTACTTTGGGCTTTCAGCTTTCTCAATACTAACATTCGGTTAATAGAGTCCGGTGAATACTTATCAAAAACCTTATATTTTCTTATATGGGCTTTGAATGGAAAAGTTGAATTGGGGTCATAGCCTTCCTTTCCTCTGACGAATGGAAGTGACGCCATGTCTAGAAAGAAAGAGCGCAGCATTGGACCTCTCTCGTATCTCCACATCTTTTTGACTTTTCGTTGACTCCCGTCCCCCGTCCCTCAATTTCTCCCCGAATCTGACGGCGGCTCCCAAAATATAATAACACAAAAAAAAGCAAGAATTCAATTGATGTATCGTCGTCACGTCAAGAAACGCAAAAAAAAAAAAAAAAAAACGACGCTTTGCTTAAGGAAAGAAAAGTCGCTTAGGGCGTGTTTGATAACCATTCTGCTCCTGGGAATAATTTTTTATCAGAAATGATTTTTTTAATTATGTTCCTAGGAACAATTTTTGAGTAAAAGAACGCGTTTGGTAATTGTCTAAAATTTATACTCCTGAGATAGAAATGCATTTGGTAAAACTCTTAAAATTTATACTCCCGAGATAGACAAGCCTCAACCTCGCCAAATCTAGGCAAGGCCAAGCCTTGTGCCGGTTGGCGAGGCTCGGCCTTGCTGGTGGCTAGGCTAGCTTGGCCTCGCCTAGCCCAGGCAAGGCGAGGCCAAGCCTCGCCCAGCCACGGCGAGGCTCAAGCTAACAAGCCTTGCCATGGCTCGGCGTGGCCGGGGGTCGGCGACACTCTGGCAAGGTCGCCGGCCCGAGCCTCATTGGCCATAGCCGAGGCGGGCGACCAGCCAAAGGGAAGAAGGAGAAGAAAGAGGAAAAGAAAAAGAGAAAAAAAAATAGAAGAAAAGAAAAAAATAGGAATTGATTTTAGGAATTGTTTCCGGGTACAAAAAGTAAGTTTTTTCTACTTCTTGATTCTATTCCAAATCTATTCTCGAAAACAAAAAAATAAAATTTTGTTCCCGGGAACAAAAAATTTACCAAACACATTTCTATTCTTTTTTTTGTTCCGAGGAATGAAAGAACAAAATCAAACATTATTTGGAGTAAAAACAAACAAGCCCTTAATGCGTGACGTCTATCTCTAGTCCCATGAAGATATGCGATGCAGGGCATCCCCTACCTACATATGTTTTGACATTTAGGGTCCGTTCATTTCGCTGAACAACACAACGCCTAATGACAAGACGATCATGATTCTCCTCTTGGCAAGATCTCCATCTAAAAACCAGTGGCTTGGTCCAAAAGGATATCCTAACCAATATACATACCCATAAACCCCTCATTGGGTTCAATGTCATGTTGAACATCGGACAAGCATAATACCAGAAATCCTATCCCATAAACCAAAAAAAATAACTTTTTCACAATATAACTCATCCATCATTTCTCAAATCATTCATAAATCATTTCATAAACCAACTCACAAAACAGTTTTACACAACTTCACAATAACTAATATAGCACGCTTTCTAAATATTCATAAATAACCAAAGAGTAGTATGTGCTCGATCCGGCTTTTTATGCAACAATAATGCCATTTCATAATTCATACTAGAAATAATCCATAGTATTTTTGAATATGAGTTCCAAAAATCAAAAGAAGAGAAAAAAACAAATAAGTAAAAAACAACGTTGAAATCGAGTATAATGCTACCCCAACTATAATTTAACTATCCTAAGTTTAAATGCTAACAAAATGTTTCTAGCGCGCCCACAAATTGCTTGTCCAAAGCAACTATTCAAAGCCGTTCACAATACGGAGCTTGAGTGTGAAATTTGGTCATGCCGTAACTTTTTTCACCGAACCCCGTTTCAAACATGATTATAGTCAATGAAAAGCATTTTCAATGCATTACAAGAACTCCAACTTGGCTAAACCAAAATCAAGGTGAAAACCATCAAAATTCAGCCCAAAAGCCACTGGTCGTGCACTGTTCATCACTCGTGACCAACTTCATAATTTTGTTTTAGGCTAATCGTAAATCCAAATCAAGTTCTATAAATTTTATGACTCCACAACACTTTACATTATCATTTTTTATGTATGTACGTAGCTCAATGACTTTTTAATGAACTTCAGAGTTCAAAATTCATAAAACCCCAAATTTATGCCATAACCCAAAATATTACTTTCCTTTGACAAACGAAAGGCGTGAACACTTACCGGGAGTTGCCATACATAATTGAATTGGCTTGGCAACGCGTTTCATGACGCAAAACCCTCTCCTTTTTCTTTTCCTTTATTCCTCTTCTCTCTTCTTTCTTTCCTTTCCTTTCTTTTTCTCTGCGTGCGTCTTGGCCTTCTGTATAAACTAAAGAGTCCACTTTCTTCTTCTTCTTTTTTTTCTTTTTTTCTTTTCTTTTTCTTTTTTTTTGTCCCGCCACTATCTTTTGACTTAGTCAAAAGGATCTAAATATCACATTATTAATCGGCTATTCAAGTAAAAAGTAATTTGTGGATCTCCTTTTCAATACATATAATATCATTAGTAAACTTATTTGTGACACACTTCATGTGAGTAATATAGAGCTAGAATGATTCACGATATTAAATCTATAAAGTATTTTTTTTTTTTAATTTAGAAATATAAACAATTCGATTCCACTGATTGTAGTGTTTTTAGCATTGTGCTTGTGTTAATATCAAAAATGCCTCATGTTAGGAGATTTTCCAAGTCATAGCTGATGTAGGACAACAAGTCCGATGTTAGTGAGCGCAATCAATTGAGAAGGAAAGAATATTAATACAATGCCAAAGCAAGGAATTGCCATTTTCAATTACTCGTTAACTCTATAACTCTATAGGGAAGAAAGAATTACAACTATATATATAAATTCCCTAAGAGTTCTTCTTCAAAATAGGAAACCTCCAAACAAGACATTGAAACTTTCTTATGACGTTTAATGAAGCCACAAAAATGGGCTATAAGGTATAAATTTGATTTGATTCCTCGAGGGGCAAAAGGTCATACATTGTACGAAAATTAATTTCATATTGAAAAAAGACATATTAGGGAATGTTCTATTTCGATACGTTTTGGTAAATCGGTTTTAGATAAATATACATTAGCAATCATTAAATCTATCCATTTTATTATTTCAGATGTCAAAAAGTATCTTCAATATTTGTTGTTGGACGATAGTGGATTTTTGTTATTTCAAACTTTTTTAGTAGTTATTGGAATGATTATACATATGATAGCTCATCGAATTTGTGAGTTTAAATATTTCTAGGTTAATATATTGTAATTAAAATTTTTAGATATCTTTTTTTTCAGGAGATGTTTGGGGTGTTTTCACATTTTAACCATTTACTATAGTATTTTACTTTGATTTGGTTTTTTTTTTTTTTTTGTATGCTTTTTACTACATCCATCAAACGTGGGGTTTTATTCCCAGCTTCTGTAGGGTTTTATTACCGTCAACCGTAGGGATTTATTCCCGGCTCCGTAAGGTTTTATTCCCATCAGCCATAGGGTTACGGAAGATATACTTGGATGGAGTGAAATTTCTTTGGCTTAAAATCATTATAAGTGGAATTTGTATTTAAAGGCAAAACTCGCGAATCATCAATGTCGCTTGGCATCTTTTGCCCTCGATAGCTAGTGCACATGCAATGCGGAGCTTTTACCTTGGAAACTGGATAAACGAGTCATCTAGATTTCATGTAAAATTGCATGACCAGGATGGTTTCGTCTCTTTCATCAAAATAATGGAGCCGTCACCTAAGTATATCCCAACTCACTATTAATACCTTGTGAATAGGAAAATTAAATGTGCTTTTTAAACACATATTCAATGTGCGCACCTTCAAATATTGAAAAATAAAAAGCAAAGTTCTATTTTTGTTTTTCGCTTTCACTAAAACGAGAGATTAAGAAATTGTCCACGAACCAAGGGCCCTTACTTTCTCTTTAGCTTCCATCTAAATCAATTGATACTTGACGGGGCATCGTTCGCTCCTTTTTTAAGATTTCATCTCTTTTGGAGGGAAAATATTTGGCGAGGAAAGTTCCTGGCAAGTTCTGGGATTCTCGGAACCGTGTTGCCCCAATACTTTTCAGTGAGAATCGACACCTGAAAAGCAGGTTTCATCCGCAGGATATAACAAGAGATCGCTCGCTTATAAAACACCCAGAGAGGAAAGTACCTTCCTTCGGCTGAAGCTTGAATTTTTTTTCTTTTTTTTTGGTCGAAAAGTTGAAGCTTGAATTGGCGCGTTACAAGTGAGGACATCACCTACGGACCCACTTCACGAGAAATGAATGGGAGCGATGATTATATTCATCACCTACCCGTTAATTGATTGAAGGAGACATGGGAGATAGGACATCACCGTGTATTCGGGACGGTGGTCAGTCCTACTCTATTCCCACTCTAACGTTCATTCTCAGATTTTAGCACTATCTCATTGCAGGACGTGGGAGTCGAAATCCATTCCTGAAACTAATTCGTTCTCACCCCAACCCCTGAGAATGTAGGGATTCGAACCTCCCACCTCCCCTTTCTAAGTTGAAAAAGTGGCCACTTAGTGGGACTTAAAGTCTAAGGCATATGATTCTCTTCTTTTGCTAAAGAATGATAACTGTGGAGGTCTTCAAGAAACAACGCGGCGTTGGGGTTCGTTTCTGGGAAACCCACCAAAAGCAAACAAAGCTGGCCGCGTGACGCAAAGTAAAAGGAAAAGCATATCTTACACCTTCGGAGAAATGCCGTCGCCCTCTTTTTCTGTTCCCGTTTGTATATAAAGTACATGCAATCCATGGTCATTGTATCCATCATCACTCCACACAAATTCGAACGTTGCACTTTCCCGGGCTAACGCAACACCAAACTTTAGAGTTTCTTGCCTTTCGTCTTGCCATTTGCATTGTGTCACCCTGTCTCGTAATAGGATCACAAGCCTGTGTGTCTCTTCCGAGCAATGACGAGCATTCTCAGCGGGGACTACTGCGTCCAATGCAAGGTCTGTCTCGACTTGCCTACAGTGCGCAAGTTCGCCAAGCAATGGCGTTTGGCATTCGCCACCATCTATTCCTCCCGAGCCATCACTACCTCTGTAAAGAAAACCAAGAAATTCCCTAGAAAATCACCTTTCTACACTTTGCTTTCAATCCACGATGAGGATCAGAGCACTCGCTGCTATCAACCCACCTCCTTCGAGATTGATCAGTCACAGCTCACCAAACTGGTCAAGGAAAAGGACCTCCACCACCTCCAGGAATTCGGCGGGGTCAAGAAAGTTGCCTCAACACTCGAAATTGATGTCTCAGTCGGGATAAGCGGCGACCCGGTTGATCTTTCTCGCAGGCAAAATGCGTTTGGCGTCAACTCATACAAGAAGCCGCCTGCCAAGGGCTTCTTCCACTTCATGTTCGAGGCTTTCAAGGACCTCACAATCATGATTCTTCTTGTCTGTGCTGGGCTTTCGCTCGGGTTTGGGATCAAGAAGAATGGCATCAAGGAAGGCTGGTACGATGGCGGCAGTATATTCGTTGCGGTGGTCCTTGTGATCACGGTGTCAGCCATGAGCAATTACCGGCAGAACAGGCAATTTGAAAAATTGTCTCAGGTGAGCAGTAATATTCTCATTGATGTGATAAGGAAGGGTCGGCGGCAGCAGGTTTCCATATTCGAGATCGTCGTCGGAGACGTCATTTGTTTGAAGATTGGCGATCAAGTTCCGGCAGACGGGCTGTTCCTCCAGGGGCACTCCCTGCAGGTATGGACGGCAATTTTTACTGGCTTGACCGCGTTAGATTTGCATATTTACTCATGTTGGTTTCCTCCAGAAATATTTAGTTAAGTAATTGGTCCAAAGAAATGTAGAAATGTATGATATTCTCTTTGATACGGGGCAGTTTGTCATTTTTATAATCTTAGTTCTATGAAAAGTAATGGTTTTAAGTCGTAGTTGTAGCTAGAGTAGAACAAACTTAGTGAAAGAATTTTACCGCAAAAAAGTATAGTTAAAATAGAATCAATTTGTTCTTGTGTTACTATTTACTCAGATTTCAGTTTCTTGACTGGAATGCGTCGTATCGTGTCATCCTAGCGTCACTAAATCAAGAGCAACTTTTGTATTGTTAATTTAGGTTGACGAATCAAGCATGACTGGGGAGAGTGATCACGTAGAAGTGAACAGCAATCGTAATCCATTCCTGTTCTGAGGAACAAAGGTTGCTGATGGGTATGCTCAGATGCTCATTACATCAGTCGGTATGAACACGACATGGGGCGAGATGATGAGCTCCATCAGCCGTGACAATAGCGAGCAAACCCCTTTACAAGCTCGGCTCAACAAGCTAACCTCATCGATTGGCAAAGTAGGCTTGGCAGTTGCATTCCTGGTTCTCATAGTCCTACTGATTCGCTATTTCACGGGAAACACACAGGATGAAAACAGTAGCCAGGAATTCATTGCTGGCCAAACGACAGGTGACGATATCATAAACTCCCTGGTGGGCATCATTGCAGCTGCTGTGACAATCGTGGTGGTCGCAATTCCTGAAGGCTTGCCACTCGCGGTAACCCTAACTCTTGCTTATTCGATGAAGAGGATGATGGCAAATCAGGCGATGGTAAGGAAGCTGTCAGCCTGCGAGACGATGGGGTCAGCCACCACTATTTGCACTGACAAGACCGGCACTCTTACAATGAACCAGATGAAGGTGACGAAATTCTGGGTTGGCAAAAACTCTGTGGCAGAAAACGCATACTCCTCTGCCTCCAAGTATGTCCTGGATTTTATTCAGGAGGGGGTCACTTCGAACACCACGGGTTGCGTCTATAAGCCATCTTTGGGATCGGAGTATGAGTTCTCCGGCAGTCCCACTGAGAAAGCGATTCTTTCCTGGGCAGTTTCACAATTAAGCATGAACATGGAGGAAATAAAGAAGAGATGTGAAGTCATCCAAGTTGAAGCCTTCAACTCGTTGAAGAAGAGAAGTGGTGTCCTAATAAAGAAGAGCGTGGATGACTCATTTCATGTGCACTGGAAAGGAGCGGCAGAGATGGTCTTGGCAATGTGCTCGAGCTTCTACGACGGGTCTGGGATAGAGAAAGATTTGGACAAAGATGAAAGGATGAAATTCGAGCAGATTATCCAGGGCATGGCGGCGAGCAGCCTCAGGTGCATCGCTTTTGCTCATAAACAAGTCTCCGAGGAAGTGACCAAAGAAAAAGAAGACGGGAAGAAGATCCACGAGGATGGCCTAACATTGCTAGGACTTGTTGGTATTAAGGACCCATGCCGTCCTGGTGTGAGGAGCGCGGTCCAAGCTTGTCAAGACGCAGGAGTGAACATCAAGATGATAACAGGAGACAACATCTTCACTGCCACGGCCATTGCCACTGAGTGTGGGATTCTTAGGCCCGGGGACGACGCCTTCAATGGAGCCATCATGGAAGGAGCTGAGTTCCGCAACTACACACCTGTGGAGAGGCTTCAAAGAGTCGAGAAAATCCGGGTCATGGCAAGATCCTCACCTTTCGATAAGCTCCTGATGGTTCAATGCCTGAAGCAGAAAGGCCATGTGGTTGCTGTCACTGGGGACGGCACGAATGATGCACCGGCCCTCAAGGAAGCTGACATCGGGCTCTCGATGGGCATCCAAGGCACTGAGGTCGCCAAAGAGAGCTCAGACATTGTCATCCTTGACGACAACTTCGCCTCTGTGGTGACGGTGCTGCATTGGGGTCGATGCGTCTACACTAACATCCAAAAGTTCATCCAGTTCCAGCTCACGGTGAATGTCGCGGCCCTCGTGATCAACTTTGTGGCTGCGGTCTCCTCCGGCCATGTCCCTCTAACGGCGGTCCAGCTCTTATGGGTGAACTTGATCATGGACACACTCGGCGCCCTCGCCCTGGCAACCGAGCGGCCTACCAGGGAGCTCATGGAGAAACCCCCCGTGGGCCGAACCAAGCCACTCATAACCAACGTCATGTGGAGGAATGTTATAGCACAAGCAACGTACCAAACGGCCATCCTCCTCACTTTGCAATTCAAGGGCGGATCGATCTTCGGGGTCAACGAGGTAGCAAAGCGGACACTGATATTCAACGCCTTCGTCCTGTGCCAGGTTTTCAATGAGTTCAACGCGAGGAAGCTTGAGAAGAAGAATGTGTTCGAGGGCATTCACAAGAACAAGCTGTTCCTCGGGATCATCTTCATGACGGTCGTCCTCCAGGTGGTGATGGTCGAGTTCTTAAAGCGGTTCGCTGACACGGAGCGATTGAGCTGGGGTCAGTGGGGTGCGTGTGTCGGAATTGCGGCTGCATCTTGGCCTATAAGTTGGGTCGTCAAGTGCATCCCGGTAACACCAATCTTCAGCTACTTGGGATCCAAAAGCAAGGAGCTTGTGAGGAAAATCGTGCACAGAAACCAGTAGAAACGCTACTTGGCCCTAACTCAAAGCTTTCCATTGTACCTGGTATATTGAATTCGTCATTGATGCTGTGTGATTTTTTTTTCTTTGCCCAGTAAATGAGGAATGCGTAATCAATGATGTAATATATTCGATTGAAAGAAAGTGTTCATTGAGAAATAAGGAATGAGTAATCAATCGATCTTTCGGCACGGGTCAAAAGACCGAGCTTGGCTTATCTAGGCTTAGTATGCTGGCGCAGTCTTCTAAAAGGAACTGACTCGAATCAAATTAAAGCGCTTCAAAACAAAGCCCAATACTATTCTTTTATATTTCAGATTTTGTGCATTAACATTTTGTTTTCATGTTATGCTAGGAAATAAGAGATTTGCCTTGAATTATAAGCGAATTATGTCGTGGAGTACCGTCGGCTTGTTGCGTCTCTGGCCCCATCAGTGTCCGACAGAGATTGCAACTTCAAATATGAGCGTGAAGAGTGACGAATTCCGTGAGACGAGCAAATCGGTATGAATTACAGACGTAGGCGATGTCAATTCAAGGGGGCCCTTATTCTCAGAGTTTGGAATGTAGACATGACAAATTACGGGCGAGCCAAATCGTGCATATATAGGCGCCTTGGCCCTCAACACCGAGCGACCGACTGATGGGCTCATGCAAAAGCATCCCGCGGCTTGGAACCGATCCACTTATAGTCAAGATCATGCGGAGAAATCTGGTAGCCTAGGCATTGTCAAGCCCCGAACTCCGAGCGCATAAACATCCCTCGACGGTTAATTAAAAATGCGACGTTCCAGGTTGCGTCGCCGACCCATTCTTTTTATCTAAGCGGATTAACTAAACACCCAATCAATCAACAAAACATGGATAGTAAAACACAACAACCGATTTCCAAAAGCCTCACCTTTATTTATCCACTTGTTAACCCAAGAAGTTTAACATTTACATGCCTAAAACAAAATGCAACTCCTACACGACCTATGAGCAAAAAGGGTAAGAAAGCTCAGGGTTAACTTTAGCTTCACTGATGGCAAGGCTAGCCAAAAAGTGTCACATCTCGCGCCCACCACAACAGCACCTAGCAATTTCCCCACGCTATAGCCCTAAAAAAGTTAACAACAACAAGGTAATAAAATCTCAGCAAGTCAACTTCCTAAATCTCGATTAAGAAGCTAATTCACCTTGGAGATAGCTTAAACATGCAACAGCATACAATCTTACCTCGCATTGGCATACCCTTGCATATTAGTACACCTCACATGGCAATATTAATGCAACACACAATGATAATCAGAATATAATCCATAATAGCCAAGCGCACTGTCAAACATAAGTGTTCCAATTATACAACCCATCGGGCCATGGCTAACACAAGAGTCGGCGGTCTTCCAATGTGACCGGGCATCGTCTCGCCCCATCAGGCACGGCATCATCTAGAACCCCCACCTAGATGGCATTCCATAAAGGAGTTTTGATCCGGCCTCAACCGCGACTCGACATTTGGACCCTCGCCAAACATTTGATAAAAATTGGACATCGCCCCCAAACTTCTGTTGGGTGACGGATTCGATTAAATCACCACTCAAGCACATCAACAATCAAGCCAATTTTTATTGTCATTAACCAAGAAAGCAATAGGTCATTTTCAAATAATTAACTTTGGCAATTTTTCACATTTAAAAATCCCAATGAAATATTCGTACGTGGTCACGTATTTGAAATCAACCCGTTAAACTTTGCATAATTTTATTTTAAAACCCCATTATTTTATTTAGCATGTAAAATTTGGCATTCAAACCCAACACCTCATATTTTTCTATTTTCTTGCCTATAAAACCCTTTTCGAAAATAATAAATAAAATTCATAATTGGGCAATCAATAACATAACATCACGTGTGCAAACAATCGGAATTACGCACAATCTCATCCGGAAAAACGGGTATAAAATTCTCCTTAACGACTAATCTATCATTAATTACACTAATCGCGATTAATTAAGCTAATCACAATTAATTAAGATAATCGCGATTAATTATGCTAATTACAATTAATTATGCTAATTATAATTAATTAAACTAAACTCAATTAATTAGCCTAACTAAATTGAAGAGGATTAGATACCGAAATGGCACTAATTGATTAATTAGTATAATCAAGTCCCCAAATTTAGATTCTCTCATTGCGTAGGAAGTGAGGTATACTCTCATACCTCACTTGATTTCTAGACGACCCCATAGGCTAGTGGCGACTCATTCTTTAAAAAAAAAATTCATACTTTCAATTTGAACATCCAATGTCATGCAAGGTATAGACTTGGGAGAACCCATGCGATCATGAGCCATAGGCCCAATCTTTAGACAATACCTTTAAACATATTCCCTCCCCCTGAGGGGTGGGTCGCGACACATGTATATGAAGTACATGCAATCCATGGTCATTATATATGTTATGGAAAATGAGCAATCGAATAATAAAATAAATAGATTAAGAAAATAAATCAAATATCAAATTTACGTGATTTTGTCATAATGACTTACGTCCATAGAATGAGCAGCAGCAAATTATATTATAGATCAAGCAATACAACAGAGGTTATACACTCGAGTCACTTAAACACTTTTGGTGTTTCTCAACTCCCAATTACATCTAATAACATACGCAGTATTTAGTCACGCAATTCGTTGCGAAATAATCTCTTAATCTTGCAAAAGTATTAAACAAATCTCAACATTAACTACAAATACTAATCTTTCTTGGATGTAATTCACGAACAATAATCCACATCAAGTACTCACTTGGAAATGGCACTTTGATATTTCAAATTAGCCAAATTACCAAAGTTTTCTTTTTAGGCTAAAAGCCGAGACATATTTTTAACAATTTCCACCTTGGCTCAACATTAAAGCCCAGTTACAATTGCTTTTTAAAATCTGAACTTCGGTATAATCTCCCATAACCCCATATGAGCTCAACCACTATAGACATATTTCGATTCTAACCATCGCTTAAACTTCACTATAACCGTAGACCTCATTAAAACACCAATTTTACATCCACTTTTAATTACTGCACAATGATTTTTCAACACAACCTTCTCAACTATAGATGTAAAACCACTTTTGCATCCATATATTTTAACAGATCGACTTAGATCTTGTTAAACTCAACAGTTATAACAACTGTTGACTCTATAGGCTTAATCTCATTATAAGTATTATCTCCATCGATTATCACACTAGTACTTTCTACTTCAAGTGTTTCTAGTTGTAGCTCCACCTTAAACAAAACACTATTCAGATTCATATAAGCACTGCCACAAACACTCATATTTAGAAATATTGTAGATTTGTCAAATCTACCTTTTCTGCAGATAATAAATGATAAATTCTAATTCACAACACAGCATTGGCTCTCATCCTCCTTGCATATCTTTTGACTATTCGCGGACTCCCCATCCCTTGCCCGTCAAATTAAGTCAATTGTGGGCTTTCCTAGAAACGTGTTTACCCCCTTGCGTGCCTCAATTTCGCTATAACCCTAGTATGCACTCACAAAATATCTTGCATTGGTCCACAATCAACCGTTGTTTTGCATTAAATCTCTCCTCTGCGTGAGTCTTTCGGGTTGTCCTTTCTTGGAAACCGTTAGCAACTTCCGTGTCCCGCAATCACGCGGTAGCCTATGAAGCACGAACACATGGTTTCGGACACGTGGTAGCCTATGAAGCAACTTTCTGGAACCTTATGTGTCTTGTCGGACACGTGTTGGGGTGTTCGACATGCTCCCGACATGCTCCAACACATTTGGACAAGCTCGGACACACGGTCAACACATGTCGGAAAGTCAACTATTCTCGACACGCTCTAACTCGCGTGTCCGGAATTGCAAGAGACTAGTTTTTTGGAGTGGGTCTGCAAGTGTGAAGGGAGAGTGAATCGTTGTAGAAGGTGATGGAGGGTGGAGACGAGGGCGAGGGAGAGGAAACAAGGTTGCGGAGGCGAGGCCACAGTGGTGAGGCTGTGACTGTAAGAGAGGGCTCGAGGAAGAGAGAAAGAGGCGACGCGACTGCAACACTGCGATGGAGGGAGGGCCAAAGGCAAGGCAACGAGTGATTGTGATGAGGCAACCAAGAGAGAGTACAGATTGAGAGGAAGAGGATCATGCAATGAGGAGGAGGGAGCGGGTTTTTTGGGGGTTTCCAAGGTTGCTCTTCTTGCTTTAGGAAGAAGAGTAGAAAAAAGATTAAGAATGGGGATGCCGTGCAAGGAGGAGGAACCTAGAAGGAGGAGGAGACGGCTAGGGTTTAGGTTTCCAAGGAAGGGCAGAAAAAAAAAATGCGGGTGCCGTGGAGGAGGAGGTGGCTAGGGTTTGGGTTTCCAAAGAGGGCAAAAAAAAGATTAAACAGTGGGGTATCGTGCAAGGAGGAGGAACCTAGGAGGAAAAGTAGGTGACTAGGGTTTGGATTTTCAAGGAAGAGCAAAAAAATAATGGTGCCCTGAAGAGCATAAAATAATTTAAAATGGGGATGTCTGTCCAATTTGACGGGATTTGTCTTTTTCTTCTCTTTTTTTTTTGGAGGGGGAGGATGGAGGGTGGAGGGTAATTTCAAGAAAGGAGATGAACAATGTTGAATAATGATAAATGCTGGTCACCGTAAAAAATCATAAATTTATTGACTCTACTGTTTAGTTTTGAAATAATTATATGTATATATAAAAATATTTATTTATTATATAACATGTTCTAACGTATCAAAAATTTTTATTTTTTTATAAATGATGTGTCAACGTATAGTGTCGCATGTCCGTATCAGTGCTATATAGTCCGTAGCCTGACGCACCGCTTAACCCAACTCACCGCTTAACCCATGCGTGGGTATTCTCTCAGACATCATTCCGCAAACTCCAAGATTGCTTTTTTCGTTGCTTTCACAAAACAATCAGAGTTTCTCTCTGTCGGCCCTATCTGTACATCTCTTCCCATTGCTGAGGAGTGGTTACTCCTTCCGCTCCTAGGCCACCTCGAATCGCCCGAGCAATGGCCTCAGCGAGGCGAAGAAGATATCCTTCCCACACTTCGATTTCAATCCACGATCAACCCAGCTCCTTCGGGATTAATCAGTCAGAGCTCACAAGTCTGGTCAATGAGAAGGACCTCGGCGACCTCCAGAGAAAATACGGCAGAAGGGGAATCGCCCGCGCCCTTAATACTGATGCCTTGAGAGGAATCAGCGGCGAACCGGATGACATCACTCGCAGGCAAAACGCATTCGGTGTCAACACATTCAAGCGGCCCGCCAAGGGCTTCTTCCACTTTTTGCTCGAGGCTTTCAAGGACCTCACGCACCTGACTCTTCTTGTTTGCGCTGGGCTTTTGCCCGGGCTCGCGATCAAGGAGAGCGGGCTCAGGGAAGGCTGGTACAGCGGCGGGAGCTCGTTCTTCTCAGTTTTCCTCGTGATTGTGGTGTCCGCCGTGTGCAAATATCAGCAGAACCGGCAATTTGATAAATTGTATGGGGCTAGCGGTAATATTCTCTTCGATGTGATAAGAAAGGGCCGGCGGCAGCAAGCGTCCAGATCCAATATCGTCGTCGGAGATGTCGTTTGTCTGTGGCCAGGCAATCAAGTCCCGGCAGACGGTCTGTACATCATTGGGCGCCGCTTGTGGGTATGGACAAGAACTTGTACTGTTTTGATCGCATTAGTTTCACATATTAACTCATGTTAGTTTCCTCCAGAAATATATAGTATTAGTATTACCAAGTTCGAGCCCAGGTTGATTAATTAGTTTAGTAATTCGCACAAAGCAATGTAAAAGCGTATGATATTCTGTTTGATACTGCAGTCATTTTCATAATTTTAATTCTATAAAAAAGAGGAAAGTAAGGGTTTTAATTCGTAACTCCAGTCGTAGGAGAACAACTTTGTTAAAAAAATTTACTGGAAAAAGTATGCTTAAACATAATCCGTTTCTTCTCGGGTTAATATTTATTCAGGTTTCATTTTTTTTGTTTCAACTTGAGACTCCGCATTCTAGCGTCCCTAAATCATGTGCAACGTTTGTATCATCAATTTAGGTTGACGAATCGAGCATGACTGGGGAGAGTGATTGCATAGAAGAGAAGAACGATCAGAATCCATTCCTGTTCTCTGGAACAAAGGTCGTTGGTGGGGATGCTCGGATGCTGGTCACAACGGTTGGGATGAATACGAAGGGCGGCCAGATGATGAGTTCAATCAACCACGACAGCAGTGAGGAGACCCCTTTACAGGCTCGGCTCAACAAGCTCACCTCGTCGATCAGCAAAGTCAGCTTGGTGGTCAATTTTCTGGTTCTTGTGGTCCTGCAAATTCACTACTTCATGGGAAAAAAACAGGACGCGAACAGGAAACAGGAATTCGTTCCAGGGCAAACGTTGGGTGACAACATCATGAACTCTGTGGGGGGAAAAATTGCAGCCACAGTGACAATCATATCTGTCATGATTCCCGAAGGATTGCCAATCGCGGTAACACTCATTCTTGCTTATTCAATGAAGAGAATGATAAGGGATAAAGTGATGGTGAGGAAGCTTTGGGCCTGCGAGACAATGGGGTCGGCCACCACTATTTGCATCGACAAGACCGGCACTCTCACGATGAACGAGAAGAAATTCTGGGTCGGCCGAATGTCCGTGGCAGAAAACGGGTGCTTCCCTGTCTCCAAGTTTGTCCTGGATTTGATTAGGGACGGAGTTGCTTTGAACACCAAGGGCAGCGTCTATAAGCCATCTTCAGAATCGGTGTACAAGTTCTCTGGTAGTCCCACCGAGAAAGCGATTCTTTCCTGGGCAGTTTCACAATTAAGCATTGACATGGAAGAGAAAAAGGAGAGATGTGAAGTCATCCGAGTCGAAGCCTTCAACTCGCAGAAGAAGACAAGCGGTGTCCTAATAAAGAAGAGCATAGATGACACATTTCATGTGCACTTGAAAGGAGCGGCAAAGATGATCTTGGTGATGTGCTCAAGCTTCTACAACTGGTTGGGGAAGAAGGAAAATTTAGACGAAGGTAAAAGGATGAGATTCAAGGAGATTATCCACGAGATGAGGGTGAGCGGCCTCAGGTGCATCGCTTTTGCTCATAAACAAGTCTGCGCAGAAGCAGCCAAAGAAATAGAAGACCGGAAAACGATCCGAGAGGACAGTCTGACATTACTAGGACTCGTTGGTATCAAGGAACTGTGCCGTCCTGGTGTGGAGACCGCGGTCCAAGCTTTTCAGGATGCGGGAGTGAACATCAAGATGATAACAGGAGACGGCATCGTCCCTGCTAAGGCCATCGCCACGGAGTGCGGGATTATCAGGTCTGAGAAACGTCCCTCCAAAAGTGTCATCTTGAAAGGGAATGATTTCCGCAAGTGCATGACTATGAGGCCTGGGATGCTAGACGAAATCGAGGTCATGACGAGATCCTCGTCTCTCAATAAGCTCCTCATGGTTCAATCCCTGAAGAAGAAAGGCCATGTGGTCGCCTTCGTAGGGGACGGCATAAACGATGCACAGGCCCTCAAGGAAGCCCACATCGGGGTCTCGATGGGCATCCAAGGCATTGAGGTTGCCGAAGAGAGCTCGGACATTGTCATCCACGGTGACAACTTCGCCTCTGTGGCGGAGGTGCTGCGTTGGGGTCGATGCATCTATGATAACATCCAGAAGTTCATCCAGTTCAAGCTCACAGTAAACGTCGCGGCCCTTTTGATCAATTTTGTGGCCGCAATCTCCTCCCGTGACGTCCCTTTGACAGCCATCCAGCTCTTATGGGTGAACCTGATTGTGGACACGCTTGGCGCCTTCGCTCTGTCCACAGACCTGTCCACAGAGCAGATCAGGGAGGTCATGAAAAAGCCCCCCGTGGGCTGGACCGAGCCACTCATAACAAACGTCATGTGGAGGAATCTGGTGGGACAAGCAATTTACCAAGTGGCTGTCCTAATTACTCTACAATTCAAGGGCGAATCGATCTTCGGCGTGGACGAGGCGGTGAAGCGGACGTTGATATTTAACGTGTTCGTCCTGTGCCAGGTCTTCAACGAGTTCAATGTGAGGAAGCTTGCCAAGAAGAACATATTTGAGGGCATTCACAAGAACAAGCTGTTCCTAGGGATCATCTTCTTGACGGTGGTCCTCCAGGTGGTAATGGTTGAGTTCCTGAAGCAGTTCGCAGTCACGAAGTGGTTGAGCTGGGGACAATGGGGTGAATGTGTGGGGATCGCAGCCATGTCTTGGCCTATTGCTTGGATTGTCAAGTGCATTCCGGTCCCGCGTACCCCAATCTTACAGCTAGTTAAGAAAATTATGCACAGAGAGCGTTCTGTTTTTCGGGGGGTTCGCTTTTGGCCGAGAGAGTGGGGAGAGATAGGAGAGCTCAGGAGATTTTTGAGCGAGTGAGAGGGAGAGAACCGGAGACTGAGGGAGCTCGAGAGGGTGGTCGACCGTCGCTAGAGTCCGTTCGTCAACCGCCCACTCCCCGCACACCTTACCCACCCCCAACCCGAACCAGGTAGGTCTTGTGCGTAGCTTTTTGATTTGTGTCGAGTTGCGTTGCTTTCCCGAGGGTCTCGCTTCGAGAACACCGCGGGACGGCCAGCCATTGCTCGATCCATTTCGAGTTCACCCTCCCGTCGCCGCTGCCGAAGCCGAGTAGGGATCTCCTCATTTTAAACGCCCGTCCTCCCCGTGAATCCCTGCTACTCCGCCCTATTTTGCTAGGATAGGACGCTGAGTTTTGTTCCTCCTGTTAGTCACACGCGTGCTGGGCTTCTGCCGGCTAATGTGGTTGATTTCGAATGCCTTGATGATTTTTTTTTAAGTTTGGCGCTGAGTCCGAGTGCAAGAAGGGTTGATATCGTTCCTCCGGTCCATGCTCACCACATGTTCGACGATATTTCTAAGCCAGCCCAGGCGGTTGCATTACCGATTCCCATATGTTCCTGAACGCGTATAAGTGGGCTTTCCATGTTATGAACCTTTTGTTGTTTGCTAGTTGTCGTTTGCATCATCGGGCCAGGTCTGGGCATACATTCGCTGCGTTTTATTTGTCTCCCGTTGGTTTCCTGGGTGTGGTGGCTGTAAGTGGTGCGCGGCTCGGGGTGGCCGGCGATGATGTCACGAGGTGATGGTGGCGGCAAGCGACGATCTCAGCCGCTGCTTTGTTTATGGTGCTCGGCGTGAGAGAATAGGTTGGGCGTTCGGCGATGGAGGCATTGGGAGGAGGGGCTAGTTTCGGGCGTGGGAGTAAACCATCGAAGAAGGAGAAGAAGAGGGGCAGAAGAGGACGAAATAGGGAAAAGACAAAAAAAAATAATAATTTAAATATTAATATTAGTATAAAAACGAAAAAGAAAACAAAAAAATGTTTTAAGAAATAGATTTCGTCTATTTTAGGTTAAATTCGGATCGTTGGATGGGGTCAACGGGCCGGATCGGGTTTACTGGCCTGAACCCGTTTTTTCCGAATATAATAATATTAAATATTACATGTATATTAAAAATTTTCCAAATTCAAAATTTTTCAGAAAAAAATGAAAAGAATAAAAATTCAAAAACTTTCGGAAAATATTAAATAATTAAAAATAATTAAAAATAAGGAAATGACTCGAATCAAATTAAAGCGCTTCAAACCAAAGCCCACAACTTTCAGATTTTGTGCATTATTATACTGTGCATTAACATTTTGTTTTTATGCTATCCTTAGGAAATAAGAGAATTGGCTTGAATTATAGGCAAATCACGTCGAGCAATCTTGTCGGCTTGTTGCATCTTCGACCTCGTCAGCGTCCGACTAAGCATGCGTCTTCATAACGTGTATTGGTATGAATTACGGACATGGACTATGTCAAGGCAAGGAAGAAATTCATTACGTATATCAAGTCACAATTTCTAATTAACTCAAATTAAGTTGGGCCCTATTCTCAAAATTTGGAACATAGACATAAAGAATTATGGATGGGCCAAACGGTGCATATATTAGGTGCCATGCCTTTAACATCAAGCAACCAACTACAAAAGCATCTTAGGGCTGGGAGCTAATATGTTACATTGACCACTACCGGGTCTTTTTGTCTAGAACTAAGGCGTGGAAACATTTAATTAGATGGGCAAATGGAACCTAGAAAGAGAACTGGAACAACTTGAACTCAAGACTTTTTATTATGATACCATATTAAATATTGTAGAACCACTGTTAACTTCTTTATAAATTTAAACTGCTAGATGAATGAATGATTTAAAATTTATATATTCTATCATAATCCACTCACTACCAACACTATATAGAAAAAAATCTGGTGGCTCAGGCATTGTATAAGGTAATAGTCTTTTTGATGGTGCGGTTCAAGTATGAACATCTTAATGGGAATGAACAAGTCAAGAACACATCCATCTTCCACATTCTCATCCTTTTGTCAAGATTTACGGCTTATCTATTCAAGGAAGCTCGAAGAGATCAATGTCTTGAAGTGGACGGTCACACGCAACAAATGGCTTTGGGCTGTTTCTGGAGGAATAGTCCTCGCTCAAGTGGCGATGATGGAACTCTCGGCGAGGTTTCTAGGTACAGAGAGATTGGATTGGAAGCAATGGGGGGTGTGCATTGCAGTGGCAGCCGTTTCATGACCTCTTCGTTGGTTGTTTAAGTGGTCTTTTCCTGTGATGACGGTATTGTACTGATTAGCTTTGGAGTCAAGTGCAACAAAGAGCACCTGGTGTTTTCTTCAGGTTAGAGATGCGTTCTTAAAAATGCAAATGCCCAACTGCAGTGCCCTCTGTTTTTTACCCTCCCTTTGGGTGCAGATACTGCTGCGTTTAGATCTCAAACAATTGAAAATTTCTTTGACTTGAATTGAATTCCGTATAGAATTGTGGGAAAAAAGTTAGAGGTAACGAAATGTTGTTAATAGCTACTCAATTAGAGCTCTTTTCAAATCATAGGATCAATATCGCAACTTGGTTTCACTATAGCCAGAGCAAATTCTTAGGGAAAAATGTCCAAAAAATCCTCACATATTATATTGATATCAATTTAGTCTTAAACATTTTAATGATGTCAATTGAGTCCCAAATATTTTGACCTAAAGTCAATTTAGTCATTTTGGCTAATTTTTGCCGGAAATTGCCATTATAGACTCCGAATGGCCTATATGGCACAACCGACACTAAAGTTGACATTTTTAAATAATATTTCAATAATTTTCGAGTTTTTTTTCTCTTTTTTTCCTCCTCTTTTCTCTGGCGGTCGGCCTCACCTGAGCTAAGGGCGAGGGCAAACGTCCACAAGCCCACCCTTGCCAGATCCGTACAGAGAATTTGAGTACTTTTTTGACGTTAGGCGCATCGGACTTGGGCCGCTTGAGGGCGCTCTTGACAGCGGGAGGTGGAGGTGGAACAGGGGATGGGGCTGTATCTTTTTTGGGAGAAGAAGAAGAGGGAAACTGAAGAATGCCTCGTGCTCTTTCTTGCTGTTCTTTTTCTCGAATTTGGGCTTCTCTGTTGGAAGATATGCATCAATCTGGAAGATTCGGTCACAATTCTCGATCGATTCTGTGTGTATATAATAGAACTAGAAATCTTAGATTGAGATTAGATTCTGATTTCTAAATATTTCTTTGCCTTTATTATTTCATCTTTGTATTATAATTACAGAAGCTTTGTACATCATAATACAATTGAATACACATAATTTACAATTCTCTTCAATCTTCTTCATCTTCTTTCATGGTATCAGAGCCCTAGGCTGCTGATTCAACCTTGCTTCCGCTCTTGATCTTCTAAACCAGAGGAACTAGAAGTCTGCAAAACAGATAGATTTACCTTCTGGAAAAGAGGAATTTTTATCGAAGAAAAAGTTTTTTTTTTCTCTTACCGATCATGGCAAGCTCTCCTTCGCAGGCTAGTTTTTCTACTGACAATCAAACAATGGCAGAAACCTCATCGCAGCCTGCTGCGCTGACACAACCGCTTCAACTCCAACCTCAACCCGCGCAATGGCGGCCAACTCAGGCTCAGACTAATCCGGGGCAACCCATTGCGGGTCAACCAATCCAGTGGGTACCTTACCCATGGTACTTTGGGTCGAGCCCTTTTCCATCATTGCCTGATAACATGGGCCACCAAAGCCACGTCCAAACCAAAGGGGGCCTACCATCCATGACTAGGGCAAGCCCAACCGACGGGTTGGAGCGGACGAGTGGGTTGAGCGGGTCAGCAGACCCGAGTAATGGGGCGAATCCCTACCCGGGGACTTACAATGCGGGTTACCAATTCGGGTCAGGCGAATCGGGTCAAGGGACGAATCCCTACCCGAATTTCGCGCCCGGGTTTTTGCCGTTTCCCATCGGAGCAGTCACCGGACGACCGGAGCCCGGAGACCCCCTGTATGTTTCCACATCCGATGGTCCAGAATTGCGGCTAATCAACCTGCAATTAACTGGGCCAGAGAACTATTCCAGGTGGTCCTGAGATCTCAGACGAGCATTGGTGACAAAAGACAAGGACGGGTTCCTAGATGGAACTGTCCCGATTCTGATCGACGGCCGACCAGCGCGACTCTGGAAGAAATGCAACCAACTCGTTCGCTCGTGGATCAGGAATTGCATCTCTCCAGACGTCGCGGCCGGTCTACCGCCGACGGAGGATTCCAAAAGTATGTGGGAAAATATTAAACAAATGTACGGCAAACTAGATCGAGCAAGAATTTTTTCCTTAATGCAGGAACTGAGGGAGTTAAAATAGGGAAACATGACGATTTCCGCATGCTACAACAAATTATCGTCTCTGTGGAATGACCTCGAAGCTACGGAGGAGAAGCTCGAGGGACCAGAGGAGACACTCGCACAGTATCAATCGATGAAAGAATGAGAAAAGGCAACCCGATTTTTGCTTATCCTAAATGACTCTTACCTGACTTTCCGATCACAGATATTGGCCATGGAACCCGTGCCGCCTCTTGGACGGATTTTTCAATTGGCCGTCCAAGAAGAAAGCCAGAGGCTTGCTTCATCAGAACCGGCGAAGGGAGGAGAGAGCTTCGCTCTGGCCAGTCGCGGCGAGCGGCGAAACTGGGGACCCAAAACCCTAGCAATCGAGAAAGGGGGCGAGCTAGGGTTACGGACTTCTGGATCTGAGGATCCTCGCTTTCTTAAACGAGGAGGCATGAACGGCTCAGATCTGCCGCGCGGATCGGACGGCTCCAAAGGGCCCATCTATTCGTCTGGATCTAACGGGCGAGATGAAGCGGTCTGGAAGACATCCGACGGTGGTGGCAATTCTTTCACATCTGACGGTGGGAGTTATTTTTCAGGATCTGACGGTGGAGGAATTTTCTCGGCAACTGCAAAAAATTTCAATCCAAAAAAGGGCAAATTATATTGTGATTTTTGCAGAAGGCCACACCACACAGTAGAAAATTGCTGGAAATTGCACGGTAAACCCGGAGAAAAAGGAAAAAAAATTTCTGCAGCTTATCAGGTTGGTGTCCCTACTACTGATCAATCTATTACAAATGATCAATACCAGCAACTGATGCAAGCAATACAGAAATTAGACACATCAAACAAAGGAGGAAATTTCTCAGGTATTACTCGTTGCCTGATTAATATTATTTCCAGGAAATCCTGGATAATTGATTCTGGGGCAAGCGATCATATTGTCTGTGAGAAAGCATTATTTTCAGATATACATGAGAATTTGGAATTTCCTATTACTGTTCAATTACCAAATGGAAATACCACTCATGTCACAATCACTGGAACTGTCAAACTTAGCCCACAAATCACACTTCAAAATGTTCTTTACCTTCCAGAATTTCGATTCAATCTCCTTTCTGTGTCCAAAGTCTGCAGAGAAAATTCCTGTCGTGTATTGTTTGGCTCTAACACTTACTTCTTTCAGGCCCTTTCGACTGGCAAAGTGATGGGCTTGGGTAGTCTTTCTGAAGGGTTATTTCTATGGAAGCATTCTCCAAGTAATTTTGATTTGTCTTTATTTCCTTCGAATAAAATTTCATTGTGTAACACGACTACCAATGATATAGACTATCTTTTACATTCACGATTGGGTCATAGTGCTTCCATTCCTTACTCTAAGTGTCAGATATGTCCCCTTGCAAAGCAATCACGCATTCCTTTTAATCTTAGCAAAAATCGTGCCATGCATATTTTTTCTTTAATTCACATGGGTGTATGGGGTCCTTATCATACCCAACATCATGATGGATCTCGCTATTTCTTGACAATTGTGGACGATTATTCCCGCGCCACCTGGGTTTTTCTGATGCAGTCCAAAGGTCAAGTTTTCTCACATTTGAAAACTTTCATTGCTCTATCCAAGAATCAATTTGGGAAATCTATCCAACGAATTAGGACAGACAATGGAAAGGAGTTCTTCAACAATGACTGCAATTTACTTTATCATCTCATGGGATTCTTCATGAGAGTACATGCATTTATACTCCACAACAGAATGGAGTAGTGGAGCGCAAGCATCGCCACCTATTGGAAGTCGCGCGTGCTTTAAAATTTCAGGCATCTATTCCTGAAATTTATTGGGGCGAATGCATAATTAATGCAGCGTATCTCATCAACCGAATGCCAACACGGATACTAAATGGAAAAACTCCATTCGAATTGCTCTTCAAAAAGAAACCAGAATTGGGACATCTCAGGATATTCGGTTGTCAATGCTTTGCTACTGTCTTGGGTCCTCGAGACAAAATGGGCCCTCGAGCGCGACGTTGCATATTCATGGGTTATCCGAATTTGCAGAAAGGGTATCGTGTCCTGGATCAGTCAACGATGGAATTCTTCATCAGCCGCGATGTCATTTTTCATGAAGATGTTTTTCCTTTCAAGGAAAGGGATTCTTCAAAAGAAGCACCACATACTTCCGGTACGTCATTATCTGTGGAAGAATCATCCAATGCTACTGAATATTTTGTGATAGGAACTCATGCACCAATTGCTCCACTGGCTCCTGAGATTTCCACACCAGAAATTGCTGAAAATTCCAGTGATGAAGTTCCAGGAAATTTCTCAATGATGGAAGAATCTTCTAATGAAGTTGGTAGTCCAGAAATATCCTCAACTCCGGCTCCAGTAGATCCTCCTCGACGATCTGGCCGATCTACACGACCGCCAACTTGGACACAGGACTATGTGTGTGCATCTCTCAACTCACCAGGTATTAATTACCCCATATCATCTTATGTTTCGTTCCATAGACTATCACCGGAACATAGATGTTGTGTGAGTCGCATATCAGAGGATATAGAACCATCTACTTATGGAGAAGCAGCTAAAGATCCACGATGGCAAGCAGCCATGGGAGCTGAATTACAGGCATTAACTGCAAATGGGACATGGGATTTGGTCAATCTACCACCAAATAGGAAACCCATCGGATGCAAATGGTTTACAAAATTAAATACCGCGCTGATGGATCTATTGAACGCTACAAAGCTCGATTGGTGGCCAAAGGATTTACTCAACGGGAAGGGTTTGACTATCATGAAACCTTTTCCCCTATTGCAAAAAACGTCACTGTAAGGTCATTCTTATCTGTTGCAGCTATTAATGATTGGCCCTTACATCAAATGGACGTACATAATGCCTTTCTGCATGGCGATCTAGAAGAGGAAATCTACATGGATGTTCCTCAAGGATTACGGAGACAGGGGGAGAATAGAGTATGTCGTCTCCGTAAATCTCTTTATGGTCTCAAACAAGCCTCTAGACAATGGTATGCCAAATTTGCCAATGCTCTCACTTCTACAGGTTTCAAGCAATCCAGATATGATTACGCCTTGTTCACATGGAATCAAGGTACGTCATTTATTTATCTGATGATATATGTAGATGATATCCTTATTATGGGAAATGATGGAACTGCAATAAAGAGATTCATGGAGTATTTGCATCTTACTTTCCGCATTAAAGACTTGGGAGCAGCCAAATACTTCCTTGGAATAGAAATTGCCAGATCTAATCGAGGAATTTCTCTTAGTCAACGGAAATTTGTGCTAGAGATTATATAAGAGGCAGGCTTGTCGGGATGTAAACCATAAGTTATTCCAATTGAGCAAAATGTGAAGCTAACCACCAAGGATTTTGATGCTGGAACACCTGAGAATCATGATCCCGTCCTCAAAGATCCTTCGGGATATCAGAAACTCGTTGGGAAGCTTATATACTTGACTATGACCAGACCCGACATATCATATGCAGTACAGACTCTTAGTCAGTTCATGCATAGTCCAAAGTTGTCTCACTTAAATGATGCCTTGAAGGTCGTGAAATATTTGAAGAAGTGTCCAGGACTAGGGATTTTTTTATCTAGAGAATGCAACATGGAGATGTTAGCATATTGTGATGCAGATTATGCGACCTGTCCTATGAGCCGACGATCCATTACAGGTTTTTGTATTAAACTTGGAAATTCCCTTCTTTTATGGAAAACCAAGAAGCAGGCTACTGTATCATTGTCTTCAGCCGAAGCAGAGTATCGAGCTATGGCAAAGACTACCTGTGAGATCATATGGATACGAGGACTACTTTGGGATCTTGGGATAAAATTGAAGGGCCCGACTAAGTTGTTCTGTGACAACGATGCTGCACTCAAACTTGCAACAAACCCCATAGTACATGAAAGAACGAAACATATAGAAGTGGATTGTCATTTCACTCGAGACAAAATTCAAGAAGGGGTAATTGAGACCAGAGGAATTGGAACGGCAGAGCAACCAGCTGATATCTTTACCAAGCCTCTATGTCAAAGACAACATGCATATCTACTAAGCAAGCTGGGTGTCTTAGATATCTACCAACCACCAGCTTGAGGGGGAGTGTTGGAAGATATGCATCAATCTGGAAGATTCGGTCACAATTCTCGATCGATTCTGTGTGTATATAATAGAACTAGAAATCTTAGATTGAGATTAGATTCTGATTTCTAAATATTTCTTTGCCTTTATTATTTCATCTTTGTATTATAATTACAGAAACTTTGTACATCATAATACAATTGAATACACAGAATTTACAATTCTCTTCAGTCTTCTTCATCTTCTTTCATTCTCGTGGGCTCGAAGTAGGTGGCGGTAACCCTTGGAACGGATGTCCCCTCATTTCTCTGCTCTCTCTGCAGGAGTCTTGAGCGTGTTGCGATTCTCTCTCGTCTGAAGATTGGGCTGAGCGAGGGCGACCTCGCCGGGCGTTGCTTGAGTGAGGGCAACCTCACCGGGCATCCAGGCAACACCTGGTCTCATCAGAACTGGTGAGGTTCACCAACCCTTGGAGGGCATGGCTGTGTTGCCCACTAGAGGAAAGAGGAGGAAAAAAAGAAGAAAAAAATTCAAAAATTATTAAATATTATTTATAAATGTCCACGTCGACACTAATTCAATCACATAGTCCAGCCAGCATCCATGTCAACACATTCAGTCAAAATAAGTTGTAATAACTGAATTGGCTCTTTATTAAAAAAATTTAGAACTAAATTTACATAATTAAAATGCTCTAAAGTTTTAGCATCAGTGACTGATAATAGCAACCTACCAAGCATAATTGAGGGTTAATATCATGAAAAAAAAATTTCAAATTAACATACTTGCGACATATTGACTTCAGGCAGCCAAATGTTCCGAAGAATCGAGCGTGACAACTTCCACGAACTCTCCTGATCATAAAACGGGGAGAAACAGAGCATGTACAGGACCCGAGTCTGAAAGCACTCTCCCCGAACGAGATGAAATCACGCAAAAGAAGCGGAAAACCATGGCGAAGGAGATGCCTGACAGACCATCCAGAAAGTTCCTCCACAATCTGGCTTTTCTCCCCTCCGCGATCTTACGGGGAAAAGGGATTGGCTTTCTTGCGCTGGTCCCTGCGTGTCCTCTTCAACCCCACCCGTCCGCTCCCTCATACCTTGGAACCTCCTCTCCCCTGCCCCCATAACGCGTTACTTCCCACTCGTCACTGGTTCACAGCCTAGTCACAGCTAGCGCGCACACATCATGCGTCACTGGTTCACAGCCTAGTCACAGCTAGCGCGCACACATCTTCGCGTCGCCATCGCCCTCGGGCGTCCGCCAGAGCGTCGTCAGGGAGAAAAAGAGCACGACCATCTCATGAATCGAAATGATGTGGTACTCACCTTACCTTTTATGTTTTAATCACGTCAGGGTCATGTAAAAAATTCAAATGAATTATAAATTTTAGGATTTTCAATGCGCTTATTATAATTTAATTTTTTTTTTCGTTTGATGGGTTTGGAGTACGGCTTTTTGCAGAAGAGTTTATCTATCCACTTACTCGTTGTGGTGGCAATGCCCGTTTTCACGATGCATGATAATCCATATTTGACCTCAAATTCACGTACATGACAATCTATATCATTGGCCAATATTCTCTCGATGTGCAATAACCTACCAATTATTGATTCGACCCAACCTGAATTATCACAGGGCAATATATTTGTTTGTTAATCATCTTAACCCTCTCGTTATGTTCACCATCCTCGTTCGATGAAGATGTGTGGACTTTTGGATGATCCATTTTGCTATGGACGGCTTTGAGAGCTCAGATGCTACCTAAGGTTGCATTCGTTTCACGGAAAATGTGGTGTTTCTAAAAAATATTTTCCAGGAAGTCATTTTCCAGGAAAATATAATTATTTTCCAGTATTCAAATGAAACCTTACAATGAAGTGGAAAATTTTTTTCGTTGTTCAGTAAAAAAAGGTGTTTCCTTCATATACTCTTTTTTATTTATTTTATTTTTTAAATTGGATTTTTCATATTTTTTAAATTTTGATTTTTAATTATTTTTAATTATTAAAATCTATTATTAATTTTTTCATTTTTATTTTTCATTTATTTTTTCTTTGTTTTCCATCTCATTCTTTCTTGGCTAGTCACCGGCTACAGCCCGATCTTTAGACAATATCATGCAAGGTATAGACTTGGGAGAACCCATGCGATCATGAGCCATAGACCCGATCTTTAGACAATACCTTTAAACATATTCCCTCCCCCCGAGGGGTGGGTCGTGACACATGTATATGAAGTACATGCAATCCATGGTCATTATATATGTTCTAGAAAGTGAGCAATCGAATAATAAAATAAATAGATTAAGAAAATAAATCAAATATCATATTTATGTGATTTTGTTATAATGACTTACGTCCGCAAAATGAGCAGCGGCAAATTCTATTATAGATCAAGCAATACAACAGAGGTTATACACTCGAGTCACTCAAACACTTTTGGTGTTTCTCAACTCCCAATTACATCTAATAACATACGTAGTATTTAGTCACGCAATTCTTTGTGAAATAATCTCTTAATCTTGCAAAAGTATTAAACAAATCTCAACATAAGATTTAACGACTACAAATACTAATATTTCTTGGATGTAATTCATGAACAATAATCCACGTCAAGTACTCACTTGGAAACGGCACTTTGATATTTCAAATTAGCCAAATTACCAAAGTTCTCTTTTTAGGCTAAAAGCCGAGACATATTTTTAACAATTTCCACATTGGCTCAACATTAAAGCCCAGTTACAATTGCTTTTTAAAATCCGAACTTCAGTATAATCTCCCATAACCCCATATGAGCTCAACCACTATAGACATATTTCGATTCTAAGCATTGCTTAAACTTCACTATAACCGTAGACTTCATTAAAACACCAATTTTACAACCACTTTTAATTACTGCACAATGATTTTTCAACACAACCTTCTCAACTATAGATGTAAAACCACTTTTGCATCCATGTATTTTAACAGATCGACATAGATCTTGTTAAACTCAACAGTTATAACAACCGTTGACTCTATAGGCTTAATCTCATTATAAGTATTATCTCCATCGATTATCACACTAGTACTTTCTACTTCAAGTGTTTCTAGTTGTAGCTCCACCTTAAACAAAACACTGTTCAGATTCATATAAGCACTGCCACAAACACTCATATTTAGAAATATTGAAGATTTGTCAAATCTACCTTTTCTGCAGATAATAAATGACAAATTCTAATTCACAACACAGCATTGGCTCTCATCCTCCTTGCATATCTTTTGACTATTCGCGGACTACCCATCCCTTGCCCGTCAAATTAAGTCAATCGTGGGCTTTCCTAGAAACATATTTATCCCCTGCGTGCCTCAATTTCGCTATAACCCTAGTATGCACTCACAAAATATCTTGCATTGGTCCACAATCAACCGTTGTTTTGCATTGGATCTCACCTCTGCGTGAGTCTTTCGGGTTGTCCTTTCTTGGAAACCGTTAGCAACTTCCGTGTCCCGCAATCACGCGGTAGCCTATGAAGCATGAACACGTGTTGTCGGACACGTGGTAGCCTATGAAGCAACTTTCTGGAACCTTATGTGTCTTGTCGGACACGTGTTGGGTGTTTGACATGCTCCCGACATGCTCCAACACATTTGGACACGCTTGGACACGCGGTCAACACATGTCAGAAAATCCGACATGTGGTCAACTCTTCTCGACACGCTCTAACTCCCGTGTCCAGAATTGCAAGAGACTGGATTTCTGGAGCGGGTCTACAAGCGTGAAGGGAGAGTGAATCATTGTAGAAGGTGATGGAGGGTGGAGACGAGGGCGAGGGAGAGGAAACAATGTTGCGGAGGCGAGGCCACAGTGGTGAGGCTGTGACTGTAAGAGAGGACTTGAGGAAGAGAGAAAGAGGCAACGCGACTGCAACGCCGCGATGGAGGGAGGGCCAAAGGCAAGGCAACGAGTGATTGTGATGAGGCAACCAAGAGAGAGTACAGATTGAGAGGAAGAGGATCGTGCAATGAGGAGGAGGGAGCAGCCAGCGTTTTTCGGGGGTTTCCAAGGTTCCTCTTCTTGCTTTAGGAAGAAGAGTAGAAAAAAGATTAAGAATGGGGATACCGTGCAAGGAGGAGGAGCCTAGAAGGAGGAGGAGACGGCTAGGGTTTAGGTTTCCAAGGAAGGGCAGAAAAAAAAAAATGCAGGTGCCGTGGAGGAGGAGGCGGCTAGGGTTTGGGTTTCCAAAGAAGGGCAAAAAAAAAAAGATTAAACAATGGGGTATCATGCAAGGAGGAGGAACCTAGGAGGAAAAGTAGGTGACTAGGGTTTGGGTTTTCAAGGAAGAGCGGAAAAAAAAATGATGGTATCGTGAAGAGCATAAAATAATTTAAAATGAGGATGTCCGTCCAATTTGGCGGGATTTGTCTTTTTTTTCTCTTCTTTTTTTGGAGGGGAGAGGGTGGAGGGCAATTTCAAGAAAGGAGATGAATAATGTTTTTTAACTCTCAGACTTTTGTCCTGCCTCCTTGGAGGGCGTGGGAATCGAAACCCACTCTTAAAATAAAATTGTCCCCACCCCAATCCCCCTTGAGAAGATGGGAATTTGAACCCCCAACCTCCCCCTTTCAAGATGGAAGGGTGGCCACTGGGACGAACCCCTAGTGGTTAGGAGATGAACAATGTTGAATAATGATAAATGCTGGTCACCGTAAAAAATCATAAATTTATTGACTCTACTGTTTAGTTTTGAAATAATTATATGTATATATAAAAATATTTATTTTTTATATAACGTGTTCTAACGTATCAAAATTTTCTATTTTTTTTTTTAAATAATATGTCAACGTATGGCGTCGCGTGTCCGTATCAGTGCTACATAGTCCGTAGCCCGACTCACCGCTTAACCCAACTCACTGCTTAACCCATGCGATAGTGGGTATTTTCTCAGACATCATTCCGCAAACTCCAAGATTGCTTTTTTCGTTGCTTTCATAAAACAATCAGAGTTTCTCTCTGTCGGCCCTATCTATACATCTCTTCCCATTGCTGAGGAGTGGTTACTCCTTCCGCTCCTAGGCCACCTCGAATCGCCCGAGCAATGGCCTCAGCGAGGCGGAGAAGATATCCTTCCCACACTTCGATTTCAATCCACGATCAACCCAGCTCCTTCGGGATTAATCAGTCAGAGCTCACAAGTCTGGTCAATGAGAAGGACCTCGGCGACCTCCAGAGAAAATACGGCAGGAGGGGAATCGCCCGTGCCCTTAATACTGATGCCTTGAGAGGAATCAGCGGCGAACCGGATGACGTCGCTCGCAGGCAAAACGCATTCGGTGTCAACACATTCAAGCAGCCCGCCAAGGGCTTCTTCCACTTTTGCTCGAGGCTTTCAAGGACCTCACGCACCTGACTCTTCTTGTTTGCGCTGGGCTTTTGCCCGGGCTCGCGATCAAGGAGAGCGGGCTCAGGGAAGGCTGGTACAGCGGCGGGAGCTCGTTCTTCTCAGTTTTCCTCGTGATTGTGGTGTCCGCCGTGTGCAAATATCAGCAGAACCGGCAGTTTGATAAATTGTATGGGGCTAGTGGTAATATTCTCTTCGATGTGATAAGAAAGGGCCGGCGGCAGCAAGCGTCCAGATCCAATATCGTCGTCGGAGATGTCGTTTGTCTGTGGCCAGGCAATCAAGTCCCGGCAGACGGTCTGTACATCATTGGGCGCCGCTTGTGGGTATGGACAAGAACTTGTACTGTTTTGATCGCATTAGTTTCCCATATTAACTCATGTTAGTTTCCTCCAGAAATATATAGTATTAGTATTACCAAGTTCGAGCCCAGGTTGATTAATTAGTTTAGTAATTCGTACAAAGAAATGTAAAAGCGTATGATATTCTGTTTGATACTGCAGTCATTTTCATAATTTTAATTCTATAAAAAAAGAGGAAAGTAAGGGTTTTAATTCGTAACTCCAATCGTAGGAGAACAACTTTGTTAAAAAAATTTACTGGAAAAAGTATGCTTAAACATAATCCGTTTCTTCTCGGGTTAATATTTATTCAGGTTCATTTTCTTTGTTTCAACTTGAGACTCCGCATTCTAGTGTCCCTAAATCATGTGCAACGTTTGTATCATCAATTTAGGTTGACAAATCGAGCATGACTGGGGAGAGTGATTGCATAGAAGAGAAGAACGATCAGAATCCATTCCTGTTCTCTGGAACAAAGGTCATTGGTGGGGATGCTCGGATGCTGGTCACAACGGTTGGGATGAATACGAAGGGCGGCCAGATGATGAGGTCAATCAACCACGACAGCATCGAGGAGACCCCTTTACAGGCTCGGCTCAACAAGCTCACCTCGTCGATCAGCAAAGTCAGCTTGGTGGTCAATTTTCTGGTTCTTGTGGTCCTGCAAATTCACTACTTCATGGGAAAAAAACAGGACGCGAACAGGAAACAAGAATTCGTTCCAGGGCAAACGATGGGTGACAACATCATGAACTCTGTGGGGGGAAAAATTGCAGCCACAGTGACAATCATATCTGTCATGATTCCCGAAGGATTGCCAATCGCGGTAACACTCATTCTTGCTTATTCAATGAAGAGAATGATAAGGGATAAAGTGATGGTGAGGAAGCTTTGTGTAAAAGATGGGTTTGACCTAGTCAAAAAGAAAAAAAAAAGTAGAAGCAGCCGTAGAGAAGAGAGAGAGAGAGAGAGAGAGAAAGAAAATAAAGAAAGAAAAAGAAAACAGAAAAAGGGGAAAAGATAAAAAGGGAAGAAAGCCCACGTTCGGGCAGAGAGAAAAGAAAAGGAGAAGAAGAAGAAGAAGAAGAAGAAGAAGAAGAGAAAGGAGAAGAAAAGAAAGGGTTTTTGGCACGTGCACGCCACGGATGCCTCGCCAAGCTGACTCGACTCCATAACACGGCACCCGGTAAGAGATTAGGCCCCTCCCTCGTTTGTCCGATTGAAGTTATTTTTGAGTTTAGGGCTCAAATTCGGAATTGTTGGAAAATCAAGTGGCGAAGTCCGATTTTGGAGTCGTTGAGCCGCGCTTTTTCATAGGAATGATAATTTAGGGTGTTGTGGAGCCATGGGATTTTACGGATCGTGATTTGAGCTTGTGGTTTGTCCGAAACAGAATTTCAAAGTTTCCCGCGCGCAGTGAACAGTACGCGACCAGCAGCTTCGGGCTTGTATTTTGTTACTTTTCGGCTTGATTTTGAGACGGTGAAGTTGGGATTCTAGTAATATGTATCAAGGGCTCTCTATGGACTATAAATTCGTTTGGATCGGGGTTCGGAGGAGGAAGTTAGGGCGTGATCAAGTTTTGCGTTTAACATCGTGTTGCGTTTTGTTAGCGCGTAGAAGTCCTTTTGTTATAGTTAAGGCGTAATTTAGTCGTTTCGTAGTTAAGATAAGAGTTTTTTAGATTTTAACATTATTCCTCGGTTATTTGATAGGGCCTTGAGTTCGACGATACGAGTATCCTTCGTCGTTTGGTCTTAGACGACGAGGTGAGTGGTACTATATCTTCTTTGGTTTTATAAAATCATGTCTTGAAATATATATATGTATATATATTGAATCGAGAAGAGCATTTTTATTGCATAAAGGTCGGATCGAGCATTTACTACCCTTTGGTTGATTATGAGTATTTGAAAAGCGTATTATATAAAGTTTGTGGAGAAATATATATGAAATTGCTTTGCGACCGATTGATAGAAAGGTTTATGATGATTTGAGAAATGGATGATGGGCTATGCTTCAAAAGGTTATTTGCTTGATTTACGATATTGATTTATGGATTGAATTTCTGGTATTGGATAATGATTATTTATGCTCAATATGACTGTGAACCCAATGAGGGGTTTTTGGGGTATGCATACCAGGTTTAGGATATCCTTCTGGGCCCAGCCATCGGCTTTGTAGGTGGAGACCTTGCCAAGGGGAAAAGCTTGGTCGCCTTGTCACAAGGCGTTGTGTCGTGACCATGGTGGAATATTGAGCAATAGATTAATCAATGGATGGACCATTGATATGTGATATTGATGAAGAGATTATTCAATGGACTTGACCATTGATACTTGACTTTTGATGATGATTTAAATGAGTTTTCTATATTAGTATAAAGCCTTGATGAGATCAAATAACTCTTTTATGATTTGATATGTATTTTATATATTGAGTTGGCGTTATGAAGTTTGGTATTGCTTTGTATACATGCATAGTGGTTGTTCGATCTGCTTAGAAGATATGTACTACTCACTGAGCTGTTGTTGCTCATTCCACTCCTCCTTTAATCTTTTCAGGTTCCTCGGTTAGTGGCGAATAGAGCGAGTGCGCCGTCGGTGGGAAACTTTTTGGGGAGTTCTATTTTGGGTATGGCCTAAGGAAGGGGTGCACTTTCCTTGCTAGTGTTTGGTTTGTCTGAGTTCTATTTGTATATTTCTTTTTGGTGGATTATAGAAACTCTGATGTTGCAACCAATCTGTTGGTCTATCTGATATGTATATATATGGTTTGATATATATATAAGTTGATATCAGGTTGTTGGTTGTGTTTGAGGCTGCGTCCTTTGTGTGGAAGGACGGCCGTGTCATCCCTATTCTTTGTAGTTTTGGGGTGTGACACTTTGGGCCTGCGAGATAATGGGGTCGGCCACCACTGTTTGCATCGACAAGACCGGCACTCTCACGATGAACAAGATGAAAGTGAAGAAATTCTGGGTCGGCCGAATGTCCGTGGCAGAAAACGGGTGCTTCCCTGTCTCCAAGTTTGTCCTGGATTTGATTAGGGACGGAGTTGCTTTGAACACCAAGGGCAGCGTCTATAAGCCATCTTCAGAATCGGTGTACAAGTTCTCTGGTAGTCCCACCGAGAAAGCGATTCTTTCCTGGGCAGTTTCACAATTAAGCATTGACATGGAGGAGAAAAAGGAGAGATGTGAAGTCATCCGAGTCGAAGCCTTCAACTCGCAGAAGAAGACAAGCGGTGTCCTAATAAAGAAGAGCATAGATGACACATTTCATGTGCACTTGAAAGGAGCGGCAAAGATGATCTTGGTGATGTGCTCAAGCTTCTACAACTGGTTGGGGAAGAAGGAAAATTTGGACGAAGGTAAAAGGATGAGATTCAAGGAGATTATCCACGAGATGAGGGTGAGCGGCCTCAGGTGCATCGCTTTTGCTCATAAACAAGTCTGCGCAGAAGCAGCCAAAGAAATAGAAGACCGGAAAACGATCCGAGAGGACAGTCTGACATTACTAGGACTCGTTGGTATCAAGGAACTGTGCCGTCCTGGTGTGGAGACCGCGGTCCAAGCTTTACAGGATGCGGGAGTGAACATCAAGATGATAACAGGAGACGGCATCGTCCCTGCTAAGGCCATCACCACGGAGTGCGGGATTATCAGGTCTGAGAAACGTCCCTCCAAAAGTGTCATCTTGAAAGGGAATGATTTCCGCAAGTGCATGACTATGAGGCCTGGGATGCTAGACGAAATCGAGGTCATGACGAGATCCTCGTCTCTCAATAAGCTCCTCATGGTTCAATCCCTGAAGAAGAAAGGCCATGTGGTCGCCTTCGTAGGGGACGGCATAAACGATGCACAGGCCCTCAAGGAAGCCCACATCGGGGTCTCGATGGGCATCCAAGGCATTGAGGTTGCCGAAGAGAGCTCGGACATTGTCATCCACGGTGACAACTTCGCCTCTGTGGCGGAGGTGCTGCGTTGGGGTCGATGCATCTATGATAACATCCAGAAGTTCATCCAGTTCAAGCTCACAGTAAACGTCGCGGCCCTTTTGATCAATTTTGTGGCCGCAATCTCCTCCCGTGACGTCCCTTTGACAGCCATCCAGCTCTTATGGGTGAACCTGATTGTGGACACGCTTGGCGCCTTCGCTCTGTCCACAGACCTGTCCACAGAGCAGACCAGGGAGGTCATGAAAAAGCCCCCCGTGGGCTGGACCGAGCCACTCATAACAAACGTCATGTGGAGGAATCTGGTGGGACAAGCAATTTACCAAGTGGCTGTCCTCCTTACTCTACAATTCAAGGGCGAATCGATCTTTGGCGTGGACGAGGCGGTGAAGCGGACGTTGATATTTAACGTGTTCGTCCTGTGCCAGGTCTTCAACGAGTTCAATGTGAGGAAGCTTGCGAAGAAGAACATATTTGAGGGAATTCACAAGAACAAGCTGTTCCTAGGGATCATCTTCTTGACGGTGGTCCTCCAGGTGGTAATGGTTGAGTTCCTGAAGCAGTTCGCAGTCACGAAGTGGTTGAGCTGGGGACAATGGGGTGAATGTGTGGGGATCGCAGCCATGTCTTGGCCTATTGCTTGGATTGTCAAGTGCATTCCGGTCCCGCGTACCCCAATCTTACAGCTAGTTAAGAAAATTATGCACAGAGAGCGTTCTGTTTTTCGGGGAGTTCGCTTTTGGCCGAGAGAGTGGGGAGAGATCGGAGAGCTCAGGAGATTTTTGAGCGAGTGAGAGGGAGAGAACCGGAGACTGAGGGAGCTCGAGAGGGTGGTCGACCGTCGCTAGAGTCCGTTCGTCAACCGCCCACTCCCCGCACCCCTTACCCCCAACCCGAACCAGGTAGGTCTTGTGCGTAGCTTTTTGATTTGTGTCGAGTTGCGTTGCTTTCCCGAGGGTCTCGCTTCGAGAACACCGCGGGACGGCCAGCCATTGCTCGATCCATTTCGAGTTCACCCTCCCGTTGCCGCTGCCGAAGCCGAGTAGGGATCTCCTCATTTTAAACGCCCGTCCTCCCCGTGAATCCCTGCTACTCCGCCCTATTTTGCTAGGATAGGACGCTGAGTTTTGTTCCTCCTGTTAGTCACACGCGTGCTGGGCTTCTGCCGGCTAATGTGGTTGATTTCGAATGCCCCTTTGATGATTTTTTTAAGTTTGGCGCTGAGTCCGAGTGCAAGAAGGGTTGATATCGTTCCTCCGGTCCATGCCCACCACATGTTCGATGATATTTCTAAGCCAGCCCAGGCGGTTGCATTACCGATTCCCATATGTTCCTGAACGCGTATAAGTGGGCTTTCCATGTTATGAACCTTTTGTTGCTTGCTAGTTGTCGTTTGCATCATCGGGCCAGGTCTGGGCATACATTCGCTGCGTTTTATTTGTCTCCCGTTGGTTTCCTGGGTGTGGTGGCTGTAAGTGGTGCGCGGCTCGGGGTGGCCGGCGATGATGTCACGAGGTGATGGTGGCGGCAAGCGACGATCTCAGCCGCTGCTTTGTTTATGGTGCTCGGCGTGAGAGAATAGGTTGGGCGTTCGGCGATGGAGGCATTGGGAGGAGGGGCTAGTTTCGGGCGTGGGAGTAAACCATCGAAGAAGGAGAAGAAGAGGGGCAGAAGAGGACGAAATAGGGAAAAGACAAAAAAAAAAAAAAAATTAAATATTAATATTAGTATAAAAACGAAAAAGAAAACAAAAAAATGTTTTAAGAAATAGATTTCGTCTATTTTAGGTTAAATTCGGATCGTTGGATGGGGTCAACGGGCCGGATCGGGTTTACTGGCCTGAACCCGTTTTTTCCGAATATAATAATATTAAATATTACATGTATATTAAAAATTTTCCAAATTCAAAATTTTTCAGAAAAAAATGAAAAGAATAAAAATTCAAAAACTTTCGGAAAATATTAAAAAATTCAAAATAATTAAAAATAAGGAAAGGACTCGAATCAAATTAAAGCGCTTCAAACCAAAGCCCACAACTTTCAGATTTTGTGCATTATTATACTGTGCATTAACATTTTGTTTTTATGCTATCCTTAGGAAATAAGAGAATTGGCTTGAATTATAGGCAAATCACGTCGAGCAATCTTGTCGGCTTGTTGCATCTTCGACCTCGTCAGCGTCCGACTAAGCATGCGTCTTCATAACGTGTATTGGTATGAATTACGGACATGGACTATGTCAAGGCAAGGAAGAAATTCATTACGTATATCAAGTCACAATTTCTAATTAACTCAAATTAAGTTGGGCCCTATTCTCAAAATTTGGAACATAGACATAAAGAATTATGGATGGGCCAAATGGTGCATATATTAGGTGCCATGCCTTTAACATCAAGCAACCAACTACAAAAGCATCTTAGGGCTGGGAGCTAATATGTTACATTGACCACTACCGGGTCTTTTTGTCTAGAACTAAAGCGTGGAAACATTTAATTAGATGGGCAAATGGAACCTAGAAAGAGAACTGGAACAACTTGAACTCAAGACTTTTTACTATGATACCATATTAAATATTGTAGAACCACCGTTAACTTCTTTATAAATTTAAACTGCTAGATGAATGAATGATTTAAAATTTATATATTCTATCATAATCCACTCACTACCAACACTATAGAGAAAAATCTGGTGGCTCAGGCATTGTACCAAGTAATAGTCTTTTTGATGGTGCGGTTCAAGGATGAACATCTTAATGGGAATGAACAAGTCAAGAACACATCCATCTTCCACATTCTCATCCTTTTGTCAAGATTTACGGCTTATCTATTCAAGGAAGCTCGAAGAGATCAATGTCTTGAAGGGGACGGTCACACGCAACAAATGGCTTTGGGCTGTTTCTGGAGGAATAGTCCTCGCTCAGGTGGCGATGATGGAACTCTCGGCGAGGTTTCCAGGTACAGAGAGATTGGATTGGAAGCAATGGGGGGTGTGCATTGCAGTGGCAGCCGTTTCATGACCTCTTCGTTGGTTGTTTAAGTGGTCTTTTCCTGTGATGACGGTATTGTATTGATTAGCTTTGGAGTCAAGTGCAACAAAGAGCACCTGGTGTTTTCTTCAGGTTAGAGATGCGTTCTTAAAAATGCAAATGCCCAACTGCAGTGCCCTCTGTTTTTTACCCTCTCTTTGGGTCTCGTGCAGATACTGCTGCGATCAGATTTCATACAATTGAAAATTTCTTTGACTTGAATTGAATTCCGTATAGAATTGTGGGAAAAAAAGTTAGAGGTAACGAAATGCTGTTAATAGCTACTCAATTAGAGCTCTTTTCAAATCATAGGATCAATATTGCAACTTGGTTTCACTATAGCCAGAGCAAATTTTTAGGGAAAAATGTCCAAAAAATCCTCACATATTATATTGATATCAATTTAATCTTAAACATTTTTAATGATGTCAAATTGAGTCCCAAATATTTTGACCTAGAGCCAATTTAGTCATTTCGGCTAATTTTTGCCGGAAATTGCCATTATAGACTCCGAATGGCCTATATGGCACAACCGACACTAAAATTGACATTTTTAAATAATATTTCAATAATTTTCGAGTTTTTTTCTCTTTTTTTCCTCCTCTTTTCTCTGGTGGTTGGCCTCACCTGAGCTAAGGGCGAGGGCAAACGTCCACAAGCCCACCCTTGCCAGATCCGTACAGAGAATTTGAGTACTTTTTTGACGTTAGGCGCATCGGACTTGGGCCGCTTGAGGGCGCTCTTGACAGCGGGAGGTGGAGGTGGAACAGGGGATGGGGCTGTATCTTTTTTGGGAGAAGAAGAAGAGGGAAACTGAAGAATGCCTCGTGCTCCTTCTTGCTGTTCTTTTTCTCGAATTTGGGCTTCTCGTGGGCTCGAAGTAGGTGGTGGTAACCCTTGGAACGGATGTCCCCTCATTTCTCTGCTCTCTCTGCAGGAGTCTTGAGCGTGTTGCGATTCTCTCTCGTCTGAAGATTGGGCTGAGCGAGGGCGACCTCGCCGGGCGTTGCTTGAGTGAGGGCAACCTCGCCGGGCGTTGCTTGAGTGAGGGCAACCTCACCGGGCATCCAGGCAACATCTGGTCTCATCAGAACTGGTGAGGTTCACCAACCCTTGGAGGGCATGGCTGTGTTGCCCACTAGAGGAAAAAAAAAAGAAAAAAATTAAAAAATTATTAAATATTATTTATAAATGTCCACGTCGACACTAATTCAATCACATAATCCGGCCAGCATCCACGTCAACACATTCAGTCAAAATAAGTTGTAATAACTGAATTGGCTCTTTATTAAAAAAATTTAGAACTAAATTTACATAATTAAAATGCTCTAAAGTTTTAGCATCAGTGACCGATAATAGCAACCTATCAAGCATAATTAAGGGTTAATATCATGAAAAAAAAAAACTCTAAATTAATATACTTGTGACATTTAACTTCAGGTAGCCAGATGTTTCGAAGAATCAAGCGTGACAACTTCCACGAACTCTCCCGATCATAAAACGGAGAGAAACAGAGCATGTACAGGACCAGAGTCTGAAAGCACTCTCCCGGAACGAGATGAAATCACGCAAAAGAAGCGGAAAACCATGGCGAAGGAGATGCCTGACAGACCATCCAGAAAGTTCCTCCCCAATCTGGCTTTTCTCCCCTCCGCGATCTTACGGGGAAAAGGGATTGGCTTTCTTGCCGTGGTCCCTGCGTGTCCTCTTCAACCCCACCCGTCCGCTCCCTCATACCTTGGAACCTCCTCTCCCCTGCCCCCATAACGCGTTACTTCCCACTCGTGACATATTGACATGCGTCACTGGTTCACAGCCTAGTCACAGCTAGCGCGCACACATCTTCGCGTCGCCATCGCCCTCGGGCTTCCGCCAGAGCATCGTCAGGGAGAAAAAGAGCACGACCATCTCTTCATTATTATTATTATTAACTCTATTCATTCTTTTAATTTAATTTAAATCATGTTTGAATTGAAATGACGCTGTACTCACCTTACCTTTTATGTTTTAATCACGTCAGGGTCATGTAAAAAATTCAAGTGAATTATAAATTTTAGGATTTTTAATATGCTTATTATAATTTATTATTTTTTTATGGGTTTGGAGTGCAGCTTTTTGCATAAAAGTTTATGTATCCACTAACTCATTGAAGTGGTTTTCATGTCAATCTACGTTTTCACAATGCATGATAACCCATATTTGACCTCAAATTCGCATACATGACAATCTATATCGTCAGTCAATAGCCTCTTGGTACGCAATAACATACCCATTATTGATTCGACTAAACCTAAATTGTCGCATGGCAATGTATTTGTTTGTTAACCACCTCAACCCTCTCGTTATGTTCACTATCCTCATTCGATGATCATGGATGGAATTTTTGATGATCCACTTCGCTATGGACGGCTTTGAGAGCTCGGATGCTATCTAAATGTACATAATTCATCCTCCTGCGACTTCTTCCATCCTAAAATAGGTCATCTGCCATTAGGCATTCGAGTTCGCTATATTCGCCTCCTCCTCCTTTGACATGCTCTCTATTTAATCCTAGTCCTCGGTTCTGTTCGTGCACAGTACTAACCGTTGCTCGCGGCAAGTTATCACATGCAAACCTCTTGAGATAAGGCCCCCTCTAATCACATTATTGTCAATAAAATCATCCAAAAAATCCGAAACTTATTTTACGGTAATCAATTCAATCCCAAATTGATCAGAAATCGTTGACATTGGTACAACACTGTTAAAATCATAACATCATTAGTCATGGACAGCATAATTATTTCGTCTATACTAGAACCAGTACACTGTTGTTAAGTAATTATATCCTCTACTGGACGTTCTATCTCTATTCCTTTGATGTCACAAGTGATATCGTACAAGACATTGGCTATTTTGATCCCCGATGAGGCTCCGAGAGCTCGCTCTGATCAACCCAGCTCCTTCGAGATTAATCAGTCACAGCTCGAAGTGCTCGCTTCTTCATGCACTTTGATTTCGATCCCCGATGAGGCTCGGACTGCTCACTCTGATCAACCCAGCTCTTTCCAGATAGTCGCCAGAGATGTCATTTGTCTGAAGATCGGCGATCAACTCCCGGCAGACGGTCTGTTCATAGACGGCCATTCCTTGCAGGTACGGATGAGATTGTACCAGTTTGATCACATTAGATTCGCGTAATAACTTATGTTAATTTCCTCCGGAAATATATAGTATTAGTATTACCAAGTTCGAGCCCAGGCTGGTTGATTAATTAGTTAAGTAATTAGTCCAACGAAATGTAAAAGTGTACGATATTCTATTTGATACTGCACAATTTATCATAATCACAATCACAATCATAATTCTATGACAAAAAGGAAAAGTGAGGATTTTAATTCGTAATTCTAGTCGTAGGAGAACAAACTTTGTTAAAAAATTTACTGGAAAAAGTATATTTAAACATGATCCAACTCTTCTTGTGTCAATATTTATTCACGTTTCATTTTCTTTGTTTCAACTTGAGACTGGAATGCATCCACTCGTCTCATCCTAGCGTCACTAAATCATGTGCGACATTTGTATTGTCAATTTAGGTTGACGAATCGATCATGACCGGGGAGAGTGATTAGTGAGCAGCATTCAGAATCCATTCCTGTTCTCCAGAACGAAGGTTGCTCATGGGGATGCTCGGATGCTGGTCACATCGGTCGGGATGAACATAATGTGGGGCAAGATGATGAGTTCAATCAACCACGGCAGCAGCGAGTATACCCCTTTACAGGCTCGGCTCAACAAGCTCACCTTGTCGATTAGCAAAGTCGGCTTGGCGGTCAATTTTCTGGTTCTTGTGGACCTGCTAATTCGCTACTTCACGGGGAAAAAACAGGATGAGAACGGGAAACAGGAATTCGTTCCAGGCCAAACAATGGGTGACAATATCATAAACTCCGTGGGAGGCATCATAGCAACCACAGTGACAATCATGGGGGTCGCAAAATTCCTGAAGGCTTGCTGCTTGCGGTAACTCTCACCCTTGCTTATTTGATGAAGAGGATGATGGCAGATCAGGCGCTGGTGAGGAAGCTTTTAGCCTGCGAGATGATGGGGTCGGCCACCACCATTTGCACCGACAAGACTGGCACCCTGACAATGAAACAGATGAAGGTGATGAAATTCCGGATCGGCCAAGACTATGTGGCAGAAAACGTGTACTACTCTGCCTCCAAGTATGTCCTTGATCTTATTTAGGACGGGGTTGCTTTGAACACCACAGGCAGTGTCTACAAGCCATCTTCAGGATCATAGTACAATTTCTCCGGTGGTCCCACCAAGAAAGCGATTCTTTCCTGGTCGGTTTCACAGTTGAGCATGGACATGGAGGAGATAAAGAAGAACTGTGAAGTCATCCAAGTTGAAGCCTTCAACTCGCAAAAGAAGAGAAGTGGTGTCCTAATAAAGAAGAGCATGGACGACACAGTTCATGTGCACTGGAAAGGAGCGGCAGAGATAGTCTTGGCGATGTGCTCAAGCTTTTACAATGTGTTGGGGATAGTGAAAGATTTGCACAAAGATGAAAGGGTGAGATTCGAGCAGATTATCCAGGGAATGGTGGCGACCAGCCTCAGGTGCATCGCTTTTGCTCATAAACAAGTCTTCGAGGAAGTGATCAAAGAAAGAGAATATGGGAAGAAGATCCAAAAGGACAGCCTAACATTACTAGGACTTGTTGGTATTAAGGACCCGTGTCGTCCCGATGTGAAGAGTGCGGTCCAAGCTTGTCAGGAGGCGGGAGTGAACATCAAGATGATGGAGACAACATCTTCACTGCCAAGGCCATTGCCACGGAGTGCGGGATTCTCAAGCCTGAGGATGACAGCGAGGCTATCATGGAAGGAGCTGAGTTTCGTGGCTACATGCCTGAGGAGAGGCTCTCGAGAGTTGAGAATATCCCGGTCATGGCGAGATCTTCACCTTTTGACAAGTTCCTCATGGTTCAAGGCCTGAAGCAGATAGGCCATGTGGTCGCCATCACTGGGGACGGCACGAGCGATGCACCGGCCCTCAGCGAAGCCAACTTCGGGATCTCGATGGGCATCCAAGGCACTGAGTTCACTAAAGAGAGCTTCCCAACGGCTACTTCCACTTCGTGTTGGAGGCTTTCAAGGACCTCACAATCATGATTCTCCTTGTCTGTGCTGGGCTTTCGCTCAGGTTTGGGATCAAGGAGAACGTGGTCAAGGAAAGCTGGTACAACGGCGGGAGCATATTCATCGCAGTGTTCCTTGTGATCGCAATGTCGGCCATGAGCAATTACCGGCAGAACCAGCAATTTGAAGAATTGTCCTGGGTGAGCGTTAATATTCTCACCGATGTGATAAGGAAGGGTCAGCAGCAGCAGGTTTCCATATTCGAGAGCATTGTCGGAGACATCGTTTGTTTGAAGATTGGCGATCAAGTCCCGGCAGACGGGCTGCTCCTCGAGGGGCACTCTGTGCAGGTATGGATGGCAATTTTTACTGCCTTGAGCAAATTAGATTTGCATATTAACTCATGTTAGTTTCCCCCAGAAATATATAGTTAAGTAATTAGTCCAAAGAAGGGTAGAAGTGCATGATATTCACTTTGATACAGGGCAGTTTGTCATTTTCATTATCTTAGTTCTATGATAAAAAAAAAAAAAAAAGGGAAAAGTAACGGTTTTATTCATACTAGAACAAATTTAGTGAAAGAATTTTACTGCAAAAAGTATAGTTAAAATAGAATCGATTTGTTCTTGTGTTACTATTTAGTCAGATTTCAGTTCCTTGACAGGAATGCATCCTATCGTATCATCCTAGCGTCACTAAATAAAGAGCAACTTTTGTATTGTTAATTTAGGTTGACGAATCGAGCATGAACTGGGGAGAGCGATCACGTAGAAGTGAACAGCAATCAGAATCCATTCATGTTCTCAAGAACAAAGGTTGCTGATGGCTATGCTCAGATGCTGGTTACATCGGTTGGTATGAACACAACATGGGGCAAGATGATGAGCTCCATCAGCCGTGACAACAGCGAGCAAACCCCTTTACAGGCTCGGCTCAACACGCTCACCTTGTCGATTGGCAAAGTAGGCTTGGTGGTCACAGTCTTGGTTCTCATGGTCTTGCTGATTTGTTATTTCATGAGAAACACACAGGACGAGAACGGAATTCGGGAATTCGTTGCAGGCCAAACAACAGGTGACGATATCATAAACTCTGTGGTGGGCATCATTGCAGCTGCTGTGACTATTGTGGTGGTCGCTGTTTCTGAAAGCTTGCCACTCACGTCACACTTGCTTATTCGATGAAGCGGATGATGGCGGATCAGGCAATGGTGAGGAAGCTGCCAGCCTGTGAGACGATGGGGTCTGCCACCACTATTTGCACTGACAAGACTGGCACTCTGACAATAAAATAGATGAAGGTGACGAAATTCTGGGTCGGCAACGACTTCATGGCAGAGAATGCATACTCCTCTGCCTCCAAGTATGTCCTGGATTTTATTAAGGGCGGGATCGCTTTGAACACCTCGGGCAGCGTCTATAAGCCGTCTTTGGGATTGGAGTACGAGTTCTTCAGCAGTCCCACCAAGAAAGCGATTCTTTCCTGGGTGGTTTCCCAATTAAGCATGGACATAGAGGAGATAAAGAAGAGCTGTGAAGTCATCCAAGTTGAAGCCTTCAACTCGCAGAAGAAGAGAAGTGGTGTCCTAATAAAGAAGAGTGCAGACAACATGGTCCACGTACACCGGAAAGGAGCAGCAGAGATGGTCTTGGCGATGTGCTCAAGCTTCTACAACTGGTGGGGATAGAGCAAGATTTGGACAAAGATGAAAGGAAGAAATTCGAGCAAATCATCCAGGGGATGGCAGAGAGCAGCCTCAGGGGCATCGCTTTTGCTCATAAACAAGTCTCCGAGGAAGCGACTAAAGAAAGAGAAGATGGGAAGAAGATCCAAGAGGACAGCCTGACATTACTAGGACTTGTTGGTATTAAGGACCCATGCCGTCCTGGTGTGAGGAGCGCAGTCCAAGCTTGTCAGGATGCGGGAGTGAACATCAAGATGATAACAGGAGACAACATCTTCACCACTCAGGCCATTGCTGTTGAGTGCGCGATTCTCAGGCCCAGGGACGACGCCTTCAATGGAGACATTGTGGAAGGAGCTAGAGTTCTGCAACTACACACCTAAGGAGAGGCTTCAAAGAGTCGAGAAAATCCAGGTCATGGTGAGATCCTCGCCTTTCACCAAATATGGCGAGGACCACCCTCATTCAGGCGAGACCAACTCTTGCAAAACATTGCCGTGTTGGCCACCGAAGGAAAAAGGAGGAAAAAAATTCAAAAATTATTAAAATATTATATAAAAATGTCAACATCAACGGTGATCATACCTTTCATATCAATAATATACGGTCAAAATAAGCTAGAAGGGCTAAATTGGCTTTATATCAAAAGATTTAGAATTAAACTAATATAATTAAAATGTTTAAGAAAAAATTGCTACCAATACAATACATTTAGGATTTTTCTAACACTTTTCTCTAAATAATTTTTTTTATTTTCCACATAGATTTTTTAATTATTTTTTTAAAAATTAGATTTAAAACTAATAAAATTATATATATTCATTTTATCTTATTTTCACCAAAAACTAAAAAGAAAAGTTAAAAATTTTATTTTTAAAAATTGTTTAAAAAAAAAAAAATCGGTGGCTCCTCTCCCCTCATGCCGCCCATCGCTAGAGGGCCCGGGTGACGGTCACCCACCTTGGGTGAGGCCTTATCGGCCCTCGCTCGGGGCCGGTGAGGGTTGCTAGATCTTCGCGAGGCTTGCCCAGATCTGGCGAGCCTCGCTAGCCCGGAGCGAGGGCTGGTGAGCCTTGCCAGCCCTCGCTAGCCCCGAGTGAGGGTCGACGAGGTCTCGCCCAGGGCGGGCGACGGTCACCAGCCCTCGCCTGGGGCCGGCAAGGCCTCGCCCTGGCTGGGCGAGGGCCGACAATCGTCACCCAGCCCCTCCAACGATGGGCGACAACGGCGAGGGCGAGGAGCCGCTGATTTTTTTTTTAAACAACTTTTAAAAATAAAATTTTTAACTTTTCTTTTTAGTTTTTGGTGAAAATAAGATAAAATGAATAAATCTATTTTTTTAGTTTTTAAATCTAATTTTTTTAAATGAATAAAATTAATTTAAAAATCCACGTGGAAAATAAAAATTTATTTAAAATGCCACGTCATCATTTTTAATGGAAAAAAGGCTAACTGTGTTAATTTTAAGACTCAATTGAAACAATTTGCCAAGTTTTATGACTTGATTGCACTTTTTGCAAGTTTTAGGACTCAATTGAATTTTCGTGACAAGTTTTAGGACTTTTGCACATTTATCCACCATTTATTAATATAATTCATTGTTATAATTTGACAAATAAAAGAAAAAAATAAGCAATCCACATTCTGAATATGTGTGTCAGAGCGTGTTGGAAGACAGGAGAAAAAACCAAATTGGGGTGTGAATTATGTGTCAGTGGAAGTGAGAGTCAAAAGAAAAGATAACATTATATTTTTTTTTCTTAATTTATTATTTTTCATTTTTTTACATATTTATATTTTGACTACTAATTTATTGAAATTTTTTAAATTGATCCATGCGTAAATTCGCATGTCGGAATTTCGAACTCTAATATCAAAGAGTATTGAGAAAATTGATTAGATATCGGATTTTCAAAACCTATTAACCAAATGTTAGAGAGTATTCAATTCAGCATGAATTCTTTCGGAATGTCGGTGCTTCCTAACCAACTAAGCATAATTAAGGGTAATTATCATGAAATATGACATTATTGACCTCGGTTGTACCGCATAATGGTGCTTGATGGAACATAGAGAAACCAAGCATGAATGGGACCAGAGTCTGAAAGTACTTTCCCCGAAGCGGAAGACCATGGCGAAGATGACGACGGCTATTTCACGAAGGACTGATCATCCAGAAAGTTCCTCCACAATCTAGCTTTTTCTCTCCTTCGCGATCTTACCGGGAAAAATGATGGACTTTCTTCCTACGGTTTCTGCGTGTCCTCTTCGACCCACCGGTCCGCTCCCTCATATCTGGGAACCTCCTCTCCTCTGCCCCCAAAACGCGTGAGTTTTCCCGAAAAGTTTCCGGACCGGAACCACTGGTTCACAGCCTGGTCACAGCTAGCGCGCACGCATCTTCGTGTCGCCATCGCCCCCGGGCGTCCGCCTGAGTCAGACAGAAAAAGAGAATGACCATCTCTCCATTCTTTCTTTCTTTTTTTCAATTTTTTTAAAAAATTTAATTTATTCTTTTACTCTAATTTAAATCATATTTGGATCGAAATGAGGTTATTTTAGTCTTATCGTTCATGTTTTAGTCACGTCAGAGCCATTAAAAAATTCGAGTGTATTAATTTAATTTAACAAATTTTAAGACTTAATTGTACTTTTTATAAATTCTAGGATTTTCAATGCACTTATTTTTTTTTTCTTTTCGTATGATGTGTTTGGAGCGCAGCATTTTACATGAGACTTTATCTGTCCCCTAACTTCTTGTAGTGGTTTTAATGTCACTCTATGTTCTTACAATGCGTGATTGCTTCGTTCATAAGCTTAGATTTATCAAGAAAAGTTGACAAATCAAATGCTCGATACACTTTTTTGAATGCGGTTCGGGATTCTAACAATTGCCGCGTACCACAAGTGAAATGACGTTGTTTTTGCTTACTTTGTGGAGGAGTATCGATAGAAGGTCAAATAAAAATTGTAAGGGCTTAATCCATCATTAATGTTCTAACACGAGATTTGATCGGGCCATATAATGGCACTTGATCGAGCTATTTTATCAAGAGTACTACTAGATTTACTAAAAGTGTTATTAAAGAGTTCTAGCTAAATGGTGTTCACAATTTCCACAACCTTAGCCAAAGATGACAATAAAGGAGTTGATGAATAGAAAGACGATCTAGGGTTTTTTTGTGCTCAGAGAGAGAGAGAGAGAGAGAGAGAGAGAGAGAGAGAGAGAGATATGTATTTGCTTTTAAATTATGGCTAATTGAAGAAATATAGAAAGAGTGTTATGAATTTTCACGTGGACTTGCCGAATTTGAGTAAATTTATCACAGATGTATCAGTTTGGGCTAAATTTGTTATTGGTACAATAATTTGGAGTTTTTCATGGTATTTACCCTTAAATTAATGTTTCAAGTTTGAGTTATGTACAAGACCCGACCCTATTGGAGGATATATATCAATCCTAATTGTAGTAATAATTAGGCTAAAATTTTCATGGGTGGTTATTTCGTGATATTATATATATATCGGCAATGGTCAACTCATCCATGTCCAAGAAGACCGAAAATTGAACTCTACAAAGTTTTACATTCAATGGAGTTGTTTATTTATTAATACTTTGGGCTCAAGTCTAATTTATGTATAGAAAATACTTGAGTGTGTAAGCAGCCGTAATTCCAATTTTCGATTATTGGTAAATTACTTGCTGCCAACTTTCATCAGGGAGCATGTACTAACACTCGAATCAAATCACGTGAAAATCTCTTGCATCCTCTATTATTTTTCACTTATTTTTTCTAATGATTTCGTATCGATTTAATTGTAAGATCCCGTCAGTTTTTGCTAGAGGTGAGCATCATTTTGGGGTAAATTTGGAACAGAATAACCAAACCAGAAGAAACATGTCAAATTCCAAGTTCTAAGTAAGTGGAACTTGGAACTTGAAATTTATAACCTATTTTTATGTTTTTCTTGATCTATGTCTTAGCATAATCTTGTGGTATTCCATGACGTCTTATGATGAATATATAATATGGAACCATTAGTGTAAGCTTCCATTTTATGATTAAGATTTTTACTTTCTTCGTGTGTCTAAATATAAATTATGATTAGTAGATTGTAGTAACAAGCGTTAATTATTAAATGTGATGATTTATTACAATCGTTCAATTAATAATATGAGTGAAATTTGGGCAAACCTTAGAATTTATATGAAATTTATGATAAGGTAGATTCCAAATTTCATGATATGAGGGTAAAATCCATATTCCAATAGGTTATAGATGAAATTTGTACAAAATCTGAAATTACTCACCTTTAATTTTTGCATTAATTTTATGAATGGTATCTTCAGCTAAACCTTTCATTGGTGCATTGTATATGCCGACATCACCCCCGATGAATAAATTTTAAAATCAAAACCGTGTCATTTCGGGACGGGCGGGACGAAAAGTACAAAAAACTCAGCATGGAATCTCTGAGTGATGCGTCACATTCCGTACGCGACGGCCGCAGGAACCACCACTCACCACCGTCTCTCTCACGTCTGCATGTCTTCATTCTTTTGGGTCAGCGGGAAACCCGATCGCAGCTTCCCCATGCCGATAAACGTACTATCCAGGCAGCGTCCCCCCTTAACGACTTCAACCGCCAGTTCGGCTTAAGCACAGGTATAAATGAAACCTAAGTCGCCTCGAACACCATCCCACAAAATTCAAGGTTTTTCCTATTTTCGTCTTGCCAATTGCACTGCCGCGCGGCCCCATCTCTATCATCGGAGGATCCCAAGAAGCCTGTGCATCTTTCCCCGGCGACGACGAGCATTCTCCGCGGCAACTCCGTCCCCCGTTTAGGAGGTCTCTCTCCACTTGCCCGCCATGCACAAGTTCCCCGCCATCGCATCCCGAGCCCTCGCTAACTCCGCGAAGAAAACCCACGAGTTCCCAAGGGAATCTCCTTCCCGCACTTTGATTTCAAACCCCGGTCAGGCTACGAGCGCTCGCTCTGATCAACCCAGCTCCTTCGAGATTGATCAGCCACAGCTCGGAGCACTCGCTCCTTCCTGCACTTTGATATCGATCCCCGATCAGGCTCTGAGCACTCGCTCTGATCAACCCAGCTCCTTCGACATTGATCAGCCACAGCTCGGAGCACTCGCTCCTTCCTGCACTTTGATATCGATCCCCGATCAGGCTCCGAGCACTCTTTCTGATCAACCCAGCTCCTTCGAGATTGATCAGCCACAGCTTGAAGCGCCCGCTCCTTCCTGCACTTCGATTTTGATCCCCGATCAGGCACCGAGCATTCGCTCTGATCAACCCAGCTCCAACGAGATTGATCAGTCACAGCTCGGATCACAGCTCACCAGGCTGGTCAACGACAAGGACCTCAACCGCCTCAGCAAATTCGGTGGTGTCAACGGAGTTGCCTCAGCCCTTGAAACTGATGTCTCTGATGGAATTAGCGGCGAACTGGATGACATCGCTCGCAGGCAAAATGCATTCGGCATCAACACATTCAACCGGCCCACCAAGCGCTTCTTCCACTTTTTGCTCGAGGCTTTCAAGGACCTCACACACCTGATTCTTCTTGTTTGCGCCGGGCTTTCACCCGGGCTTGCCATCAAGGAGAACGGGGTCAAGGAAGGGTGGTACAATGGCGGGAGCCCATTCTTCGCAGTTTTCCTCGTGATCATGGTGTCCGCTGTGAGCAAATACCAGCAGAACCGGTTGTTTGATAAATTGTATGGGGCTAGCTGTAATATTCTCATCCAGGTGATAAGAAAGGGTCAGCAGCAGCAAGTGTCCAGATCCAAGATCGTCGTCGGAGATGTCGTTTGTCTGAAGATTGGGAATCAAGTCCCAGCAGACGGTCTGTTCCTCGACGGGCACTCCTTGCAGGTAAGGAGGAGAATTTGCACCAGTTTGATCACATTAGTTTTGCATATTAACTCATGTTAGTTTCCTCCATAAGTATATAGTATTAGTATTACCAAGTTCGAGCCCAGGTTGATTAATTAGTTAAGTAATTAGTCCAAAGAATTGTTAAAGTGTACGATATTCTGTTTGATACGGCACGGTTTGTCATTTTCATAATCTTAATTCTGTGAAAAAAAAAAGGAAAAGTAATGGTCGTAGATCTAGTCGTAGGAGAACAAACTCTGTTAAAAAAATTTTTACTAGACAAAATTATACTTAAGCTTGATCCATTTCTTCTCGTATCAATATTTATTCAGGTTTCATTTTCGTTGTTTCAACTTGAGACCGGAATGCATCCTAGCGTCTCTTCCTAGCGTCACTAAGTCATGTGCGACGTTTGTATTGTCAATTTAGGTTGACCAATCGATCATGACAAGGGAGAGTGATCGCGTAGAAGTGAACAACAATGAGAACCCATTCCTGTTCTCCGGAACAAAGGTCGCTCATGGGGATGCTTGGATGCTGGTCACATCGGTTGGGATGAACACAACATGGGGCAAGATGATGAGTTCAATCAACCGCAGCAGCAGCGAGCAGACCCCTTTACAGGCTCGGCTCAACAAGCTCACCTCATCAATTAGCTTGGCGGTCAATTTTGTGGTTCTTGTGGACCTGCTAATTCGCTACTTCACGGGAAAAAAACAGGACGAGAACGGGAAACGGGAATTCATTTCAGGCCAAACGATGGGTGACAATATCATAAACTCCGTGGGGGGCATCATAGCAACCACAGTAACAATTGTGGGGGTCGCAATTCCCGAAGGCTTGCCGCTTGCGATAACTCTCACTCTTGCTTATTCGATGAAGAGGATGATGGCGGATCAGGCGATGGTGAGGAAGCTTTCAGCCTGCGAGATGATGGGGTCGGCCACCACCATTTGCACTAACAAGACTGGCACCCTGACGATGAACCAGATGCAGGTGACAAAATTCTGGGTCGGCCAAGACTCCGTCGCAGAAAATGCGTACTCCTTTCCCTCAAAGTATGTCCTGGATTTTATTCGTGATGGGGTCGCTTTGAACACCGCAGGCAGCGTATATAGACTGTCCTTGGGATCGGAGTACGAGTTCTTGGGTAGTCCCACCGAGAAAGCGATTCTTTCCTGGGCTGTTTTGCAATTGAGCATGGACATCGAGGAGACAAAGAAGAGCTGTGAAGTCATCCAAGTCGAAGCCTTCAACTCGCAGAAGAAGAGACGCGGTGTCATAATAAGGAAGAGCGTGGACAACACCGTCCACGTGCACTGGAAAGGAGCGGCAGAGATGGTCTTGGCAAAGTGCTCGAGCTTCTACGACGGGTCAGGGATAGTGAAAGATTTGGACCAAGATGAAAGGATGAGATTCGAGCAGATTATTCAGGGGATGGCAGGGAGCAGCCTCAGGTGCATCGCCTTTGCTCATAATTAAGTCTCTGAGGAAGCGATCAACGAAACAGAAGACCGGAAGAAGATCCAAGAGGACGGCCTGACATTACTAGGTCTTGTCGGTATTAAGGACCCATGCCGTCCCGGCGTGAAGAGCGTCGTCCAAGCTTGTCAGGACGCGGGACTGAACATCAAGATGATAACAGGAGACAACATCTTCACCGCTAAGGCCATCGCCACAGAGTGTGGGATTCTCAGGCCCGGGGACGATGCCTCCAATGAAGCCATTGTGGAAGGAGCTGAGTTCCGCAGCTGCACGCCCGAGGAGAGGCTTCAAAGAGTCGAGAAAATCCGGGTCATGGCAAGATCTTCGTCTTCCGATAAGCTCCTCATGGTTAAGTGCCTGAAGCAGAAAGGCCATGTGGTCGCCATCACTGGGGAAGGCACGAACGATGCACTGGCCCTCAGGGAAGCCGACATATGGATCTCGATGGACATCCAAAGCACTGAGGTCGCCAAAGAGAGCCCGGACATCATCATCCTCGACGACAACTTTGCCTCCGTGGAGACGGTGTTGCGGTGGGGTCGATGCGTCTATGATAACATTCGGAAATTCATCCAGTTCCAGCTCACGGTGAATGTTGCGGCCCTTTTGATCAACTTTGTAGCAGCGGTCTCTTCCGGCGACGTCCCCCTGACAGTCCTCCAGCTCTTGTGGGTGAACTTGATCATGGACACACTGTTGAATCTTGCGGAAACGTGGTACAAATAAAACTCACAAAATATGAATTTAACTATTACAATTTTTCTTCACACCACATATAATATTCGGAGCTAATTAGCTCCTACAATACTCGGAGTACACTAACTCTTACAACTTTCTCTTTCTCACCCTCACGGATGGACTACTCTCTTTTCTCTTTATTTCTTTTACTCACGCCGCACACCACACCTCACACACACAGGACTCTCTACCACTCTACCCTTACACTACACAAGACCCCTACACCCACACACCTCACAACTCTCACGTACAAGAGACAGCAGCCCCTATTTATAGGGTCTAAAGTCGGTGGAGTCCTTCAAGCTCTCAACTTGCCGACTTTAAGTAGTCAACAATTGTGGGCTGCATGTTTTCTTTTGACTTTCTTCTGCAGCAACCTGCGACTTCTAGAGGACAAGAGACAAATCTAGAGAGAGGGATCTGGAGAAGTAGAGAGTGAGGTGTCTGGAGAACTCCAGAGAGAAAGAGAGAGAGAGAGAGGCGGTGCTTTTTCTCAACACTCCCCCTCACCGACTACTCTCTCTCAATTTAGATATAGTAGCCATGTCGATATTGTTTTTCGACTCTTCAACTATCTTCCTCCATTCAGCATATTGCGAAGCTTCCTCATACGTGGATGGCTTTATGGTTCCATCTTTAATTGCTTCTCTTGCTGTGACTTTCCATTGAGTTTTGTGATTCTTGAATTTTTGCAGTGCCAATTCATTTTGCCCTTTAGTCTCCCTTTCCTTCTTCTCACTCAATTCGGTCTTTGTATTCACCATATCTCCTCTAAGAATTTTGAGATTGGAACTCATTCGATCAAGCCTCTCATTCGTGACTTTTATTTCGTGCTTCAACCGATTCAGTCCCATCCGAAGCACTTCAATGTAGACCTCTTGATCCTTTTCCTCATAAAATTTCTTCTCCTTGATCTTATTCCACCGATTCTTGCACCACGGGATGTAGGGTGTAGATGGCCTCCTTTTCTCAAAGAAACCTTTCTTTTTATCCTTTCTTTGTTTGTTGTCTCTTCCGATATGATTAATTCGGAACGTCATGGGCTTGAGGTCCTGAAGCTTCTGCGGCTTCTTGAACTCACATCGGAACTTCTCTAGCTCCCTTTCTTTTGCCTGGAGCTCTCGATCCTTCTGTCTTAGCATCTCATCCCTTTTCTTCAACATATTCTCCATCTTTGCCTTCTCGACTTTTAGCTTCTTTATTATCTCCTGCATCTCTTGCAATTTCTTTTCATGACTGCTTGTTGGCGTTGTTAGTTGCTTCTTCAAGTTCTCCCTTGGCTTGCTCTTATTCGGGGTCGTGATAGAACCTGTCGAATTATCCAACTCAATTATACAAGCGGTTGCAAGCTCTTCTCGTTCCTTAATTGCAACAAGCGCTTGAAAGTCCCATTCTTCTTCGCTTTCAATCTCCTTGCAGGAAGTGACGATATTTCCTTCTTCCCGTCTATACCAACAAAATCTGGCAATATGTCCTACCTTGCCACAAACGTAGCACCGTTTGCTACGCCTTTTGTTGCTCTTGTCTTCATCTTCATCGTCGTCGCGATCTTGACGAGCTCCCCCTGGCTGATAACTCTTCTCATCTGGTTGCCTTCGCCAATCTCCATGATTTTTCCATGGTTTGCCATCTCTTACACCTGCTCTATTTCTATTCTGGCCCTTAAACCCTCTTTTATTACTGAAGAGAGCACTTTCATCCTCCTTAATTGAGACCTTAGAAATTTGTTTATCTAAGGCCTCTTGATTGGCCAATATATTTTCCAACTCAGTTAGAGTTGGCTCACTTGCCCATCCACGGGTGGCCGTAACAATACCATTATATTCCGGCCTTAACCCATGAATTATTATTCTTCTCATTCTCGTCTCAGAGATGGCATTCTCAGGATCTAATTTTGAAATTTCTTCACAAATAGATTTAACTTTAGAGAAGTATTGACTTACCGTCATACTTTGTTGTGAGACTGAGAGGAGCTCGTTCTCTAGGCATTGTAACTTGGCATCGTTTGTCCTTGCAAACAGTGTCGCCAAGTTATCCCATACCTCCTTTGGGGTCTTCGCACTCTTTATGTGTTGCAATAATTCGTCTTCAACGGTTACGGCAAGAACATAAAGAGCCTTACCTGATTTTATGCTCCATTTTCTTAATTCGCTATCATTCGTGGGTGGTGTGGTGTTGCTCCCGCCAACGATATCCCATAAATCTTGTCCAAGCAAATAAATACTGCATGCGAGTACTCCAATTATTATAATTGAAGTTGTTGAGCTTCTCCATGCCGTTCACATAACTCGAGAAATCCGCCATCGTGACTTGAGTATAATGCCCCGCACTATACCAAGTAAGCCTGGTCCCTGACCAACCGACTTCACAATCCCGGATTGTGCACTGGCAGAACTTCGACGTCCTTCGCTTCTTTGCTCCTTGGCTCGACGATCCCTGACCGCCTACTCACTTACAATGGTCCCCGACCACTGTCTTCGCGCGGTCTCCGACGACCTGCTCTGATACCACTTGTTGAATCTTGCGGAAACGTGATACAAATAAAACTCACAAAATATGAATTTAACTATTACAATTTTTCTTCACACCACATATAATATTCGGAGCTAATTAGCTCCTACAATACTCGGAGTACACTAACTCTTACAACTTTCTCTTTCTCACCCTCACGGATGGACTACTCTCTTTTCTCTTTATTTCTTTTACTCACGCCGCACACCACACCTCACACACACAGGACTCTCTACCACTCTACCCTTACACTACACAAGACCCCTACACCCACACACCTCACAACTCTCACGTACAAGAGACAGCAGCCCCTATTTATAGGGTCTAAAGTCGGTGGAGTCCTTCAAGCTCTCAACTTGCCGACTTTAAGTAGTCAACAATTGTGGGCTGCATGTTTTCTTTTGACTTTCTTCTGCAGCAACCTGCGACTTCTAGAGGACAAGAGACAAATCTAGAGAGAGGGATCTGGAGAAGTAGAGAGTGAGGTGTCTGGAGAACTCCAGAGAGAAAGAGAGAGAGAGAGAGGCGGTGCTTTTTCTCAACACACACTTGGCGCCATTGCCCTGTCCACGGAACGGCCCACCAGGGAGCTCATGGAGAAGCCCCCCGTGGGCCAGATGGAGCCGCTCGTCACCAACGTCATGTGGAGGAATCTGGTGGGACAAGCAATTTACCAAGTGGCCGTCCTTCTCACTCTACAGTTCAAGGGCAAATGTATTTTTGGCGTGGATGAGGCTGTGAAGCAGACGCTGATATTCAACACGTTCATCCTGTGCCAGGTCTTCAACGAGTTCAACGCGAGGAAGCTCGAGAAGAAAAACGTGTTCGAGGGCACACAGAAGAACAAGCTGTTCCTCTGGATCATCTTCGTGACGGTGGTCCTCCAAGTGGTGATGGTTGAGTTCCTCAAGCGGTTCGCCGGCACAGAGCAGTTGAGCTGGCGACAATGGGGTGCGTGTGTTGGGATTGCGTCCGCGTCTTGGCCTGTCGGTTGGGTCGTCAAGTGCATCCCGGTCCCTGATACACCAATCTTCAGCTACTTGGGATCGAAAATCAAGAAACTCGTGGGGAAAATTGTGCACATAGAACAGTTAATTAGGTTTAGGAACGCTAATTGGGTTTAACTTGATTCTTCTCATTGTACATATACATTAAATTTCTCTTGATACAGTGTGATTTCTATTATCCTCTGTTGAAACTTAAATTTTGGCGATCCGGTCATTTATTTATTGCATAGAAAACTATAAGTTAATTTTATCCCCGAAAAATTATTGATTGCATAGCATATAGATTTAGGAGCATTTATTTTTAATTTGCATTTTTTGCATTTATTTATTGGACTGGTGGCGGATGGATTTGAATTGGTGATTCTGAGCTGTAAATTGATAGACCGGACTAAGCCCGCAAAGCGAACAAATTGGCCAAAGCCCAGTTTTTAATGATCGGAAATTATCTCGTGAGAAAATAGGAATTCGAAATTTTTTCCGGGATATGATGAATTATTTGGATAGGGCAAATGTGAAGTGAATATTGCATTTGGAAAAAAAGAATTTTCATGGATATCAAATTGGAAAAATTAAAACCTTAGTTTGAGGCTTATAAATAGATTGTTCGTGTAGGGTTTTCGGGGAGGCCACATTGAATATATGGCCGCACAAAAGGAGGGTTCTTTTTTATCATGTTGGGGGGTCTTTTTATCGTGTTCTAGGTCAAAAATTCAACAAAAAGAAAAGAAAAAACTCTTCTTGCTTTTCGGGGTTTTCTTCTTCGAAGAAGGGAACACAAAAAGAAAGAGGAAAAGTCTGCTAAAGGAAAAAGCTAGTGGAGAAGTCAAAAACGTAAAAGCAGAACAAGGAGAAGTGACGTGAGGGACGTGAGGTGAGAGGAAAGAAAAGAAAAAGATAAGAAAAGAAAAAAAGAATAAGAAGAAGAGGAGGAAAACAGAAGCATTGTTCTTCTTCTTGGTTGAGTCCTCCGCTCAGCGCTCCAACTTTGCTGCTTCTGCCTGACCCGCGACCAACCAACCCGCACCGGCCCACAACGTCGCCTTTGGTCCGGTCCTGCCCGCTCGCTCGTTCGCGCATCCATCGTCGCCACTGCTGCCTCCGCCTTTGACACCAGCAGCTGCGACCTAGTGCTCGACGTCTGCCTTGCTCGTCGCGTCTCCACCCACCGTCTGTGCTCAACACCCGTAGATCTCGAGCCGAATGTTGCACATCTGCCTAGCCGCTCTGCTCGCAACTTGCTCGTTGTCACCGCCTCGCAGCAGCTGCACCGCCAGCTTGCGCGAGTTAGCTGCCGAGCTCCCTTGTTGCTGAGCTGCCTTCCGTCCTTGATTGCCCAGCGCAGATCCCGTGTTCACCGAGCCACACGCCGCGCCACCGAGACTCCGGTAGCCTGATGCTCTGCTGCTTGCCCCCAGCGATGCCGGGCTCCCCTAAGGACAGCAGGTCGCGATCTGAATACCAGCCCTCCTGCACCAGCGGCGGTTGCTGATTTGTTGTTGCTGGTCTGTGCTTGAGCCTCCTCGCCGGAGCTCCAACGACCAACCCCCCACTCCAAACAACGACCCATCACCCCTGGTGAACTACCATCACAGCCATCGTTCTTAGTCGCGTCGAGCCTCCATTGTTGGTCCGTTCTACCGATCACTAGATCGGATTTTTGAAAAAAATCAATTTAGGTAGAGATTTACTTTATTTTTAGGTAAATTTATTTTATATTCGGTAGATTTATTTTATCTTATTTAGTTTTTGATATTTTGTCTCATTGTTTGAAATATTTCCCAATGCATGATTGAAATTCCATGATGTAGCATCAATTCGCAACCGCATGAATTTTTATTCTATCTATAAGGCTTTAGATGGAATAATTATTCACACAGGAGTAAAATTGATATCTTGATCTTTAAGGCTTAAGATCAACTTATCGATTTTATTAGCGAAATAATCAAGTTTGAATTTCAATTCGAATGGCGGATAGCATTTTTGATTACTATGGATGGTTTGATGTTTATCTTTTAATTGTTCTATTTATCCCGAAAATACAAAAAATTTGCATTTGTATCCCATGTAGATTAGGATTGATTGCATGATAGGTTAGTTAGTCTTTTTTTTTAAAATGCATGTTTAGATGATATCTTTGAATTAAATTGCATATCTAGGATAGAAATTTACCTATTTCTAATTTTTTTAAAAAATAAAAACCAAAAAAATGCATTCATTTAGGATGTTAGTTTTTTTTTTTTTTTAATTTGAATTGCATGTTTAATTATTTGGCAATTTTAATTTCGAATTTTATATAATAAAAAAAACACAAAAAAATCCTCATGCATATATCATGTAGAATTAGGGCATTTCTTTGTACGTCATGGCATATTAGGATAAAATTGCATGTTTCATTTTAAGTTTAGATTGATTTTCTAGATATATTGCATCTTAGGTTAGAGATTGCTAGGTTAAGATAATATCTTAGTTTAAATTAGGATTTAGTCTGACCTGATCCTTAATATATGCTGGATAAAATCTTAATCTAGATAGATAATTTTTACATTTTTCTTAATTTCGAATTTCATGAAAAATACAAAAAAAAATTATCTTAGAATAAATTCATTTCATTCTCTAGAATAGATTGTATTTTTTATGATAATAAAATATCATGTGCACGTCATATAGAATTAGGTTCATGAAATGCACGTCATTTAGTGATTACTAGATTCATTTAATTAGAACTTCCTTGTCATTAGAGTTAGGTCATTTGATTAATTTAGATTGCATGCTTAATTATTGCATTTCTTTGGAAATTATTTTACTCATGTCATATAGTTTGAGTCATATTTTTATGTCATGTCATTTCATGTTAGATTAGTAGCATGCATTGCATAAAGCATGATCTTCATTAAATGAAAACAAAAAATGAGTGATTGCGTGTTAATTAGAAATCATATCTAAGATTGTTAATGTGAATTTTGATCTAACACTATAGATGCTTTCATTGCTATGAGGTAAGTCCTGTAATTTATTCACTACTTTATCTAGATGTTAAATTGGTGGTTTGCGCACCTACATGATCACCTCACATCTTAGGGACGTGAATTAAAATTAATTCAAGCTGCTTGCCAAACATTTTTTTTCAAAATAAAAGAGAAAGGTACCGAAAGGGCGTTAGTGAAAGTTAGCGTAATCAAGTTCTCGAACTCACAATCTTTAGTTCGTAGAAGTAAAATAAATCTCCCGTTACTTTGCTTGGGTTTCTAATCGACCCACCAAAAATAGATTAGTGGCGACTCCTGATTGAAAATCATTGCATGTTAAGAATTTAAACCTAAGTCGCAAATTGGTATGGGCTTGGGAGAGCCTGAGTTAAGTCTAGGCTTAACAATCCATTAGCCAAACCCTAGGGCTACGTTTAGTCATCCGGATTTCTAATCAGAATAGGACTGAATATGATAGGATATGAAATCCTATTATTTTTTTTATATCATGTCCGTTATTTGGTGAATCGTAGTATTAAAGTCGGATATATTCACATAATATCATATACCTTTTTTTGATATAAACGGCATATCATTATAAATGAACCTAAATTTTCATAAATAGAGATGGTGAAAATTTCACGTAACACTATTCCTTAATTTATTTTTATTTTATTCTTATTTTATGTTTCCTCTTTTTTTATATTATTTCCTTTATTATTTCTTTTTTTCCCCTTTCATCATTCTTTAATAAAATTTTATCAAATAGTAAATTGTTTTAACATACCTAAAATACAAAAATACCATAAATATATAATAAATATAAATATTTAATTTATAGATTGAATGTTTATTATAAGATATAATTAAAGTTGAATATATAAATTAAAATAGGATTAATTAAAAATAATTTTTATTTTTTTTATTTTTAATTTCTTAAATTAGAATTCAAATATTATTTATATTGAAATATAATTTCAATTTTATTAATTTAATAAGTTTGTTATTCGAGAAAAATAACTTTCCTATTAAAGACATTAGAAATCCTATCCACCTTTATCCCACATCCCCCCTAGGATAATTTTATCTTGTCTATATCTCCCTTATATCTGACTTTATCCTATTCTAAGCGAGCACCAAACATAGGATATGATAAATCATATCCTATCCCAAATTTTAGCCCGACTGCCAAACGTAGCCTAGGTGGTTCACCCGAAAATTTGGTCGCGATATCCTTTTATCGGGAAAAATAAGTAATGTGCATTAATGGGTAAATGAGAAGACTCTAATTGGCATCATAGGACATAACCACAACAAATTTTTTGGTCCACACTTTTTATGTCACGACCAATTTCTCCGCAATTTTTTTTGAGACAATGACATAAATAGTCCATGAACTTTGGCTTAATATGTAATGTGGTCCATTAACTTTTAATTTGTTCAATATAGTCTTTGAGATTTATCGAAATATGCAATGCAGTCCCTAAAATTTTAATTTGTTCAATGTGATCCCTGAATTTTTTATACATGTTCAATTACATCCCTAATTTTATGAAAATTTTCAATATTAAAAAGGGTACGATGTATATGCAATCGAGAAAAAAAAACATTATAATTAGTTGAAAAGGGTTTGGAGAAGAGCAAGTAAACTTTTAGTAAAATAGGATTTTCCAAAAAAATAATAATTAAATTAACGAGAGTAAAGTCAAAAAGACGCTGGTGTTCTCATTCATCAATGCAATGTTTCTCTATGAGAGGCGAAACAATTCAAGAATGTGGGTGGAAGGAAACATCGAAGAAAGTTTGCAGACATGGCTTAAACACGGAGCAAGGTTAGGACTGATGAATCAACCATGAAATTCCTTTATGCAATTTTTTTTTTTTTTAAAAAAAAATTATTGTTACATGCAACAAGATCCTCAATCTTTGATCCTTATAAGATTTAGATGGTTTTCTAGAAAGAGTATTTCTGCTATTGTTTTTTCCTTACTCAGATGGTTTTGGAGTATGGCTTCTTCCGGATGATTTGGTCTAATCCCCTTAACTCTTTGTGAATGGTGTTAAAGCGAATCCATGTTCACACGACACGTGATAATCCATATTTGACATCGTGTTCTCATGAATTATAGCAATTTTTATCCTTAGTCAGTATCCTCACGACGAATTGTAAGGTACGAGGTGCAAATTCTAATTGCACCAATACTAATTTTGAGGCTTTTTTTGTATTTCTTTTTTCTTTTTTCATAGAGAGCAATGCATGCTCCATGTAGGAGTTGAAACCTTCCAAGAAACAACACTCTCCAGCGCACAGCATTGGGTCTCATCCTCCTTGCATATCTTTGGACTATTCGTTGACTCCCCGTCCCAAGACCGTCAAATGAAGTCAGTCGCGGGCGAAGCTTCGTTTCGTGGAAACACGTTTTCTCACTGCGTCCCTCAGTTTCGCTGTAACCCTAGAATGAACTCACGAAATACAATCATGCAAAAACTGAGAACTCAGAGTCATGTATCTCGTGATCATCGAACAAAAACAAAGAAACTCGAAGAGAAAATTCAACCGAGAAGGAGAACGAGTGCACAAGAATTTCTATCATACTTAAAAGGCCATGCCATTACCTTCCACAATTTCGGGAGTTCAATTAATTGTGCAGATATCGGAGTTTGCGGACGTGACGCATTTGCATTGGTCCACCATCAGCTGTCGTTTGCATTGGGTCTCTCCTCTACACGAGTCTTTCGGGTCGTCCTTTCTCGGAAACCCGTTGGCAGCTTCTGTGTCCCGCAATTACACCGCAACCCGGATCGCTGCTTAACAACATCGCCCTCCGGTTTCCTTGAGCATGTATATAAACCCCACGTAATCGATGGGGCTATTGTCTCAAGTGAAGCGGACAGGTAATTTCGAAATTGCCAAGTGTGTGGATATCTACTGGTTGGCATTCATGTGATCTTGCAAGAAATTTGACAATTGAAATGTGGATATCAAACGTTGTGCTGTTTCTGGCTGATTATCGTGTCATCCGGAGATGGACACAGTAAAGAGATGAGATCGTTCATGCAAGAAATGAGCTTCAGGATTACGGACATAGTAACGAGGGCAAAGGTTCTAATTATTGAAGTTGACAAATATTTATCATTGTGAATGCTTGACCCGTGGTATAGTTAACAGTTAACACGACAGATTTCCGTGATTCTGTGGAACGCTTGCCGTGCTCGTAATGCCCGTGGTTTCTTCAAAGATCACGGGCTTCGGAAGCACTGGTTTCGACCGGTCAGAAGGTGCTTTCCATGAAGAACTTATGGTGGAGCAGGATCTCGCTCGACGAGGAGCCATCTAAATGTCATGTAAACTTGCGTGGCCCAAACAGATGGTTCCGTCTCTTTCATCAAAATTACGAAGCTGTCGCCTAAGCATATCACCGCTCGCTATTAACACCTTGTGAATAGGAATTAATCGTGCTTTTTAAATACATTTTCAATATGCGCACGTTCAGATATTAAAAAATAAAAAAAAAAAATTTATTTCTATTTTTCATTTTCACTAAAACGAGAGATTTAAGAAATTGCCCACGAACCAAAGGGCCCTTAATCAAATAATTTTTTTACGCGGCATCGCTCGTTCGCTCCTTTTTTAAGATTCCATCTCTTTTGGAGGAGAAAGTACTTTTGCCTAGCCAATCTGTCCTTTAACGCCTCTCTAGTCTCTGCATTTCATTTTGTCTTTCACAGATTTCGCGAGGAAAGTTCCTGGCCAGTACCTGGAATTCGCGGAACCGTGTGTCTACAGGTTCGGCTAAACAGCACTCCCATTGCCCCATACTTTGCAGTAAGAGTCGATGCCTGGGGAGCAGGTTGCAGGACATTAGGTAGGATAAGTGCCATAAAAGTCTTAAAACTTACCATAAGCGTATAATTGAGTATTAAAATTTTCAAAAAAAATACAATTAAGTCTTTAAAATTAGTAAATTAATCCGATAGAATCCTTTCGTTGATTGCACTTTTTGAAATGTATAGGACTCGAATGGACATTCTTAACAAGTTTTAAGACTTTATTGTACTTTTTTGAAAGTTTTACGACTTAATTGTACTTTTATAACAAATTTTATTCATCTATCACATATAACAAATGCTCCGCTTGCTCTAAAACATGTGCATTCCGTAGGGCCATGCGTTACTCCATCTTGATTCGGCCCATTATAAGCATAGACATCGCCTATAAACGCACTTCGCGAGAAATAAATGCTGTCCATGTTTTTTTTTTTGTCAGTTCTACTATATTCCTATTCTACACTCTCTCTCAGACTTTTGCCCTGCCTCTTGTAGGGCGTGGGAGTCGAAACCCACTCTTGAAACTTACGACACTACCACCACGTGTTCGAGGAGGTGGGGGCTAAAATTCTAGAGAATAGGACTCCTTTTTTTTTAAAGACTGATCAAGATGATGTCGGGTATTAGATGCCGATGTCGGAGCATCGTTTCAGGGAAACCCGTCGGCAGCTACCACCTCCCTCGTCCCTCGAAGACCAAAAAGCAAACGAACTCACCGCGTGCATATAAGTACATGAAATCCATGATCATTGTATCCATCATCACTCCACGAAATTCGAACTTTACCCTTTTCGCGGCTAACGCAACACGAAACTTCAGAGTTTTTTTTCTCGTCTTTGCCATTTGCATTGTGCTGCCACCCTGTCTCGTAATAGGATCGCGAGCCTGTCTCTTCCTAGCGATGACGAGCATTCTCAGCGGCGACTGCTACGCCTGCTACGAGGTCTCGATCGACTTGCCCACTATGCGCAAGTTCACCAAGCAATGGCGTTTGGCATTCGCGACCATCTATTCCTCCCAAGCCATCACTACCTCGGCAAAGATAACCAACAAATTCCCTTGAAAATCTCCTTCCTACACTTCAATTTCGATCTGCGATGAGGCTCAGAGTGCTTGTTCCGATCAACCCTGCTCCTTCAAGATTGATCAGTCACGGCTCACCAAGCTGGTCAAGGAAAAGGACCTCCGCCACGTCCAGGAATTTGGTGGGGTCAAGAAAGTCGCCTTAACACTCGAAACTGATGTCACGGCAGGGACAAGTGGCGACCCAGACGAATCTCTCGCAGGCAAAATGCGTTTGGCGTAAACTCATACAAGAAGCCGCCTGCCAAGGGCTTCTTCCTCTTCGTGTTCGAGGCTTTCAAGGACCTCACAATCATGATTCTCCTTGTCAGAGGAGGTTGTGTTGAAAAATCGTTGTGGAGTAATTAAAAGTGTATGTACAATTGGTGTTCTAATGAGATCCACAATTACAGTGAAATTCAAGCAATGCTTAGAATCGAAAGATGCCTATGGCGGTTGAGCTCATGAGGGCTATGGGAGATCAGAGTGAAGTTTGGATTCCGACAAAGTGATTGTAAGTGGGCTTTAATGTTGAGCCAAGGTGGAGATTGTCAAAAATATGTCTTGACTTTTAGCCCGAAAAGAAAACTTTTGTAATTTGTCTAATTTCCTAGTTTTTGTTGGTTCCTACTTCAGTTGTCTCCTTGTATGATGAGGTTTTCTCATAAAGGGTTTCCTATTTTGTATTTAAATATTGTGTGTGCGCGCGCACGCGCGTGTGTGTTTGAAGAGTATAAAAAAGGAGCTCTTGTTCGTGAATTACACCCCATGTGTTTGAAACCTTAAAAAAAGGTGTGGTAAGATTATGCGTAATTGATTTGTAAAATTGATATTATTTTGTGAGAAATTGTAAAGGCTAATTATTGTATAGGTTATTGAGTGTAATTGGGGGTAATGAAATACTGAAAGTGTTTTAATGACTTGAACATGGTTTAATTTCTATTGTATCGCTTAGTGGAATTTTGTACAAGCTTCCCATGGACATTTGTCACACTGACCAAACCATATAAGTCTAGTGTTTGGTTTATTTTTTTATGCCATTTATTTTATTAATCGATCGCTTGCTTCCGCAATATTATATGTGTAAGGGATTAAGAAAATTTTTCGCCTTTAGAGTTCTTATTTTTTGCAGGATTATATTTGGTGAGATCATACTGGGGTTACAGTGAAAGTGAGGGACGTAGCAGAAAATGTGTTTCCACGAAAGCCCGCGATTGAGTTCATTTGACGGGCCTTGGAGGGGGAGTCAACGAAAGGTCGAAAGATATGCTGGGAGGATGAGACTCACCAATGCTGCGTTACGGAAGGTCTGCAACTCGTACATGGAGTATACAAAGCTCTCTATGTAAAATAAACATAGTATTGTTATTGGTGCGGCAGAATTTTTGCAGCGTGTAAGCTTGTTAACAACAAAACTATTGCCTAGTGTTGATTTAGGTAAAGTCAAATTGATCGTGAAGACATTGACTAATAATATAAAACGCTACGTATCATGAGAATGTGATGGCAGATACGGGTTATCACGTATCACAAAAATGCAGGATTGACATTAATACCATTAGAAAGAGTTAGGAGATAGACCGAATCATCCGCAGGAAGCAATCCCCCCAAAGGTCTCTCTTTCTCTCTCGTTATGTCGAGCTTCTCTACCTCCATGGTAGTTTCTTCTCCAACATCGCATATTCCTTCCAGATTTCTCGCTGTCACGTCCCATTACCAGGTGTAACCGGCGCAGATTTCTTTCTTCCACCTGAATTTCATCTTTTCGTCTCTTACCCACACATCCCAGACAAAATTTCCATTACCACTCTATCTGTCTCTACTTTTCAGCATCAGAATCGGGCTCTCTCCTTCCCTCTCCATGTCTCATCCGCTCATCCAGGGGTGTCCAAATCTTGGTTCTCTGCTCCTTTTTGTGTCATGTCAATTTCTCCAGCTCCACCGAATGCCCTAGCTCTTTTTTTCAATTAATTTCTTCTGGGTCCCTGCATGATGCTACTCTGACCCTTGTTGAAGGTCTCCTTGGGTTTTCGTGAGTGTAACTTTCTCAGTTTTGGAGTTCTCTGTCGAGGAGTGCTTACGGGTAAATGGATTGCCCGACTGGTGACGAGGAGGCTCGTTTAGGTGCATTATGCACTCGTTTGGGGTGTCTCTGGTTGGAACAGCCAATGGAAGTCTGGGACGAAGCTGCGCCACCTAAAACATTAGAGGAGTGTCGCTTAACCCTGGTTGGTAAGTTACTCAACAATCCTTCAATCAATCTTTAGGCATTTCAGAACACCATGCGCCGTATATGGCGGACTGATACAGTAGACATCTCCCAGGGAGAAGCAGGTTTATATATATAGTCAAGTTTAAAACAGAGGCAGTTAAACATCGGGTTCTTGAGACAGGACCTTGGTTATTTTCTAATCATTTGTTTCTCTTGAAACCTTGGATCCCGAATACACCTATGCATTGCTATGACTTTCATACCTGTGCATTTTGGGTTCACATTCTCGGATTACCTCTTGAACGTTGTACAGAAAATGATGAGCTTTTTGTTCGTTGTGCAGCTTCGGCATGTAATGATAAATCTGGGGGAGAAGCTGACGGACGAGGAGGTGGAGCAGGTGATAAGAGAGGCCGACCTGGACGGCGATGGGCAGGTAAACTACGATGAATTCGTCAAGATGATGATGACCATTTGTCGCGACCTCCTTTTTTCCGGTGCCCGATCGGGGCGGGCGCCTAAGGAGGCTAATGGCTCGGCTAGGGTTATTAAGCCCGGACTCTCCCAAGTCCACCAATTCACGACTTTAATGGTCAAATTTTTTAACCTGTAAGTTAATTTTTAAAACGGAGTCGCCACTAATCAATTTGGGGTGGGTTGATTAGAAACCCATGCGAAATATTGGGAGAAATATTCGCTTCTGCGCAACCAGAGAAATTAGGATCGGGGACTTGATTACACTAGTTAATCACTAATGCCCTTTCGGTACCTAATATTGTTTAAACCCTGAGGTTTTTTGGATGTATTAGGGATTTTCCACGCATTTTTGGGAAAAACATATTTTTTGGGGTTCTCTTCTATTTTTTGGACATAAAAGGGATTTTTTTTGGATTTTTGGTATTTTTGGAAAAATACAAGTCTTTTTGGCTTTTTCTGAATTTTTGGCCTTTTTTGGGAAATATGAAATTTTTTTTGATTTTTTTGATTTTTTTCCGGAAAATATATATTTTTATATTTTTGGAAAAATTAAGTGTTTTTTGATTTTTCTTGATTTTTCTCGAAAATAAAATATTTTTTATACTTCTGTTTTTTTTTTTTTGGAAATTAAAATATTTTTAATATTTTTCGAAAATAAATATATATATATATATATATATTTTTTGGTTTTGATTTTTTTGGAAAATAAGTTATTTATTTAATTAAAATGTTATTAAAAAAAGGGCCGAACGCATACGGGCCCGCGTTGCGGGCCCGACTCGGATTTTTTCGAACTTTTTCTCTTTTTTTTTTTTTTTTGAAATTAAAACGGCACCGTTTAGGGGGGGGGAACCGGTGAAACCCTACCCGGTTCCCCCGACCCGGATCCGGCTCGCGACCCGGTTCCCTCGGAACCCTACCCGACCCGGATCCGGGTCGCGATCCGACCTCCGCCGCCCCCAAATCGCGAACCCTACCTGAACCTTGGGATCCGGATCCGCCTCGCGACCCGGAAAATTGCAAACCCTAGGGTTTGCGAATTTGCGGCGCGGAGGCGGGATCCGAGGCGTTGCGACGGTGACGGCGACTATGACGGCGATGGCGACGATGAAGGCAACGGCGGAGGACGGAACCAACACGGCCATTACCTGTTCGCGGTGTCGGCACGGCGGCTGCGGTCGAGGCAAGTAGCAGCGACGAGGCTCTCCTCACGGATCTTGAGACCCCTCCTCCCTCTCGACCTCGGCTACTCGCAGATCCAGGCTTTGCTCGTCTTCGGCCCCCGTTCCGAAGTCTCTCAGAGGGGGGAACCCAAAGATCTGCAGCCAAGATCGCTCGCTGCCTCTCTCTCTCTCTCTCTGCTGGTCCGTTTCTCTGTGGTCCGCCTCCCCCTTCGTCGACGGTGGCCCCCCTCTATTTATAGGCGAGGGGGGGGGGTCGGCGAAGGTCGACCCGCCGGTTAGACCGCCGTCCCATCCGCCCTCTGCGCCTCCTTCGGTCACGTCCCGTCACCGCCTGCTCCTCCCTGCTCCACGTGCGTCTCTGCTGCTCGCCTACTCTCCTGGAGGTGCGCCCTTCACGCGTGCGCTGCAGAGGCGGTTGGAGGAGGAAGACGACCCGAAGTGGGCCGGGCCGGAGGAAGATGGGCCGTGGGGGCCCATGCAGAGAGGGGGGGCTGCTGCTCTCTTTTGCTTTCTTTTTCTTTCGTTTGTTGTTTTTTTTGTTTTGTTTTTTGTTTTGTTTTTATCATTTATTATCCGAAAAAGATTAAATAAAATAGACTAAAGATAAAATAAAATCTAATTAATTTAGGCGTCAACAGCTGCCCTTCTTTGAAGGTGAGTTCGCAGAGGTTGCATTCAAAGACAAACTGATGCCTAAATTTTATCTATGCATGCGTAGCAGGTTATATTTTATCTGGGACCTATTATCCTATGCAAAAAAAGCAATATAACATTACATATACTAAAACAGCTAAGAAGATACCTGTAATTACTTACCGAGAGTGAGTGAGATAGGGTGTGAACCCCGAGTTTTGGCAAGTATCAAGGTGTCATCTTACCTGGTGATATGAGAGGGTTGCTTCTCTAGGACCCGAACTATTCTTCGGTCGCCTGTTAAAGCAATCAACGATTTATCTAGGACCCGAACCTCTCTTCGGTCGCCTTGGCGGGAAATTGCTTCTCCAGGACTCGAACCATTCTTCGGTCGCCTGTTAAAACAATCAATGATTCGTCTAGGACTCGAACCTTTCTTCGGTCGCCTTGACGGTAAACTGTTTCTCCAGAACCCGAACCATTCTTCGGTCGCCTGTTAAAACAATCAATGATTCGTCTAGGACTCGAACCTTTCTTCGGTCGCCTTGACGGTAAACTGTTTCTCCAGGACCCGAACCATTCTTCGGTCGCCTGTTAAAACAATCAATGATTTGTCTAGGACTCGAATCTTTCTTCGGTCGCCTTGACGGGAGATGCACCGACCTTTCTCAGGGCATCTCATTTGTGGGTGTCTGATTCGTATCGAGGACACCAGTTGGTACCCGACCTTTCTCGGGAGATGCGCCGACCTTTCTCAGGGCATCGATTTTGTGGGGATGTCTTTTTGGCTTTTTCTGAATGTAACACAAGGCTTACCTAGATGGCGGCAGGCACATAGGTGTACAAAGTAGAGAAATATTTGGATGAACACAAATATTTAATGATATAATCAGGGACCACTCAACTGGTCCAAGTGTAAGAAAGCATACCTGGGTGATTGTAGGCGCATAATGTGGTGGAATACTTGAATAGCTGCTAGTATTCAAAGATACAATTTGGAGGACAACTCGGACAAGTCGAGTGTCACGGAAATGGAGTATCCAAACGATGATCGGTACTCAAAGACAAGAGGATACTTGGACAGTCACAAGCATCCAAACTTTAAGGACAACTTGAGCAGGTCGAGTGTCAACAGAGGGAGTACGTAAGTAATGGCAGGCACTCAAAAGCAGGGGGATATCTATACAGTTGCAAATATTAATATTCTGGGGACAACTCGCGCATGTCGAGCGTCGATAAGAGGGAGTACCCGGCAAATGGTGGGTACTCAAAAGCAAGAGGATACTTAGACCGCTGCAAGCACCCAAACTCAGGGGACGACTCGAATAGGTCGAGTGACAAGAAGAGCGTACCTAGACAGTGGTAGGCACTTTAAGACAGATGGGGATAGGGATATGCTTACCTGGCAATATCTCTTATCACTGAGAGTATGTTTGCTATTTACACAATATGCAGACATGTACGCAATGATTGTATATGCTATAAATTCATAAATTCAAAATGTGATTCATGCATGACAATTTTGTCAGTTTTCTATCATCCGAATTCCACTGGGGCAGATTTTGAAAGACAACCCTCATTTAGAACGTAGATGTCTTGAGCATGCCAGATGAGGGACTTTCAGTCTGAAAGGACTTTCCACTCACTCTCATGGAAAGGCTGTTGTATCCTGACCATTGATGCAGGATTTATAAGTATCGCACTTCTCACTGTCATCATGTCAGCAAGGGTCCGAGTATTCTCGCAAGTAGTACGACTTTACCAATGTGAGAGGTCTTTGTTGAAATTGTGATGAAGACTTGGTTAGCAACTCATAAAAGGGGACCATCAAGGTTGAAGTCGATGGATGAAAATGCTGCACGATTCTCTCCGGGTTTACAAGTCAGGAACCCTGCGAAAAGAGATAGAGTAATCTTGCTCGTACTTCTTCGAGCGATATTTATGCACATATGAAATCTTACGTTAATTGAAGTGCCCCTAGTCTGAAGAGACTTTTTACAATGGGAATATAACGTAGACTCGACTCGCATGTAGAAGGGTGAGAGTTGGTGACTGTCTTAGCATTCGTCACTAGTCTTTCTTCTTATTATCAAATGGAGATTTTACAACCACAACTTTTTCTTGGCTGCATTTTTTGACTGGGGGGCATTGGCCTTGCTTTTACCAGGCACACTGCTTTTTTATGCCCCTACTTTTATTCCAGTTCCTCATTTATGGGCATTGACCTTGCTTTTACCAGGTACACTGCTTTTTTTATGCCCCTGCTTTTTCATTTTTGTTACTTGAGGAACTGATCTAGGCGAGTTCAATCGAAGCACCATTATTTAGATTTCGAGTCTTCATCTTCGGCCAACGCTCTAGGCTATGGCAATAACTTCTGCTTTGTCTCAATGTGAGGGTAAAATTACAGACTCACTTGGGTTGTACAATGTATACAAATGCATTGCTCTTCGTCATTCTAAGGCACTTAAATTAATGCGAGTGTTCATATGCAATAAAGATACTCGAAGATTGATGCAAGTGCAAGCAAGAGAATTTCTATCCCTCTTCTCACCTTGTGATGCTGATTTGTCTTGTCTTTGACATGCTCCAATGTGGGGTGATTCTTGATGAGAGAAGCTTCACCAGTGTATAGGGGCTCAATAGGGGGTGAGCAATGAAATGCCTCTTACTATTTTGGTTATCGTACCATTCGCGAGAGAACTCTTTACCCTGCGGTCATGGAATTTTCTGCACTCATCTCACAAGTGTATAGATGGGGGACTGTGTGTAGGATATGGCTTGCCTGTCATCATTCTGACGTGCCTCATCCAGCATGCTCAACTAATCTTGTATTCTTCACGTAGCTGTCTATTCTAGTAATCCTTAATGGAATCAGTGATTTAGACAGACAAAATCATCATGCAAAAATCCATTTGGAGAAAGGCATGCAGCATTTTTTGAAGTATGAGAGAGTTTGTACTCTCAAAACAAATGAATGATTTTCTACTCAAGAGACCCCATTGACAATTTTAGGGGTGTTTACTTAGTGGAATTGTATTTACAAATGTGCTGAATTTTGAATATCAAAAGAGCTATTCACAAAGGGGTGCCGACGGATTGTCTTCACAGAGAGATAATACACGAATGATCAGCTAAGGGTTGGGACGCTGAACGGGCATCTCTGCTCTTGTCTTGGGTTATGTAAATTGATCTGGATCACTGGATTTGCCACTGTTTAACCATTAAGCTTGGTTCAGGAATCCCAACGCCTCCTGTCAATATGGCAAAGAAAACGAGTTCAGAGAGCGAGCGCTAGGGAACGATATCAAATTAGTTTTTCCCCATCATTTGTATGTGCTGGCCTCCAAGAATATTTGGACGTTGATGACGGTCTCTTTACAGTTCCATGCTTCTTTTGATTGGCATTTTTTATTTGTGGCTACGTATGCCTGATTGCTGGTTGTCGATTATAGCAACATGTGGATAAAGTCATGTATTTCAAGCTTCTATGGAATCTGAGATGGACAATCAAAACCTCTAGCTTTTGTTAACTATTTCCCGAGAGAACATGCGTCAGGAACAATAAGTGAGGTTTCCCAGTTCCAAGGTTATCGTCTGGGATAGATGGCTTCTTTTATTTAACTGGACTGGTTCTTGAACGACACGTCTTTTACACCAAGTTAGGTGAATCTGACGTAGGTCACTCCTATGCGCTTGCTTGGGTAGTATCGATTATCCCATCAAGTTTGCTGCCTGATTCTCAACACTCCCTTAAATGCGAGTGATTACCCTTCATTCCTCTTTGCTGAATCTGCCAAACACATTTTTATGATGGTGCAAATACATCACTCACAAAAGGCACAGAGGCAATTTCATTTTGATAGAGAAATGCTTGGCAATGCCAGGCAATGAACATCTTTCAAGGGTAGTACTTTTTTACAGCATCAGAATTAATCGGTTTGGAGAATTCCCGCCCATCCATTTCAGTCAGGATCAAGGCTCCTCCGGGAAGTATCTTCTTTATCACATAAGGACCCTTGTAATTTGGGGCAAATTTGCCACCGGGCTCCAGGAAGATCGGCAGTGTCTTCCTCAAGACTAGTTCATTTACCTCGAAGTTCCTAGGTCGCAATTTCTGATTGAACGATCGGGCTACCTTCTGTTGATAACACTGACCATGACAGAGGGCTTTTAGTCGTTTTTCATCGATCATATTCAGTTGCTCGAGCCTTTGTTGCGTCCACTCTTCCTCAGACAACCCTACCTGGGATAAAATTCGTAGGGATGGGATTTCTACTTTTATGGGCAAAACCGCTTCCATGCCATAAACCAGGGAAAAAGGGGTTGCCCCAGTGGAAGTTCGAATCGAAGTTCGATATGCTGTTAGTGCGAAAGGTAACCTTTCATGCCAGTCGCGATAGTTTTCAGCTGTCTTGGCTAGGATTCTCTTGATGTTCTTGTTGGCGGCTTCCACGGCTCCATTCATTTGTGGACGATAAGGGGACGAGTTCAGATGTTGGATTTTGAACTCAGAGAACAATTGATCAATCAACTTGTTGTTCAGGTTTGACCCATTGTCGGTGATGATGGCTTCTGGCACGCCATATCGGGCGATTATGTCACGTCTGATGAACTTCATAACGTTCTGCGCAGTTACGCTTGCATAGGATGTGGCCTCGATCCATTTTGAGAAGTAATCAATTGCAACTAAAATAAACCGATGCCCATTTGATGCCTTTGGATTGATTGGGCCAATTACATCAATGCCCCACATTGAAAATGGCCACGGTTCCGATAATTGATGTAGTTCAGTTGGAGGGACATTTATCTTGTTCCCGTGGATCTGGCAACGATGACAGCTTCGCACATGTCGTGCGCAATCGCCTTCCAAAGGGAGCCAATAATAACCTAATCTCATTATTTTCTTGGCCAACATCCGTCCATTCATGTGAGGGCCACATACTCCCTCATGTATTTCCTGCATTATCCGTGTGGCTTCAGTTGCATCAACACACCTTAGTAGGATTGAATCATATGATCTTTTGTACAAATTTTCACCGCTGACGAAGAACCTTGAGGCCATTTTCATTAGGTATTTTCGATCAGAGTGAGTGCTTTCTTCAGGGAATTCCTGCTTCTGGACGTATTTCATGATATCGTAATACCAGGGTTTTCCGCCGGGTTCTTCGGTTATAGCCATGCAGTGGGCCTGTCTTGTCAAAACTTCGATCTTCAAAGGTTCTACTTCTAACCCTTTAGTTACTTGTAACATAGATGACAACGTTGCTAGTGCATCAGCGAACTGATTATGAATTCTAGGAAGGTATTCAAACGAGATGTCTTGAAATTCCCCCACCAATTTTTCCAAGTAGTTGTGATAAGGCACAAGTTTGGTATCTCTCGTCTTCCATTCACCCACAGTTTGGAGGATGATTAAGGCGGAGTCACCGAATACTTTTAGTTTTGTCACTTCCATTTCAATAGCTGCTTGTAAGCCGAGGATGCATGCTTCATATTCGGCTATATTGTTGGTACATGGAAAAATCAATTTTGCAGCCATAGGATAATGTTGCCCATTAGGGGATATCAAAATTGCCCCAGTGCCAGAACCTGACAAATTTACAGCTCCATCGAAAAACATAGTCCAAGCGTCTTCTTCTATTGTTGAAATTCGGTCGTCTGGTGTATTATCCTCGTGTACTTCCTTAGGGCCATCTGCTAACATATCCGCAATTACTCGACCTTTAACTGATTTTCGCGACATAACTTGGATGTCGAATTCTGAGATCAGGATTTGCCATTTGGCCAATTTTCCTACCAAGGCCGAACGACCGAGCAAATACTTGATCGGGTCACTCTCAGTTACGAGGAACGTTTGGTAGTGCAAGGTATATTGCCGGAGCCTGTGCAACACCCATACCAATGCAGCGCATGTTTTTTCTGATTTGGAGTAGTTTTGTTCTGACGTGGTGAACTTTTTACTTAAATAGTAGATGGCTCGCTCCCTCCCGTCATGAGGTCCTTCTTGTGCAAGCATTGCGCCTAAGGATTCACTGTTGATGGTAAGGTAGAGGATCAAAGGGTGTCCCGGGACCGGAGGTACCAGAATCGGGGGCTTCATCAGGTACTGCTTCAGATTTTCGAATGCCAGTTGGCAATCATCATCCCATTTAACTTGCGCACCCTTCTTGAGAAGTTTAAAGAAGGGCTTCGCAGTTTCAGAAAGTTGAGAAATGAACCGCGCAATATAATTTAATCTTCCCAAGAGGCTTCGGACTTCCTTTACAGTCGAGGGATGAGGCATCTCAAATATTGCCTTGGTTTTCGATGGATCTACTTCTATCCCTTCACAGCTCACAATGAATCCAAGTAATTTACCAGAAGTTGCCCCGAACACACATTTTGCTGGGTTCAAGCGCAGCTTGAACTGGCGGAGTCGGTTGAATAATTTCTCCAGGGTTTTCACATGGTCTTCTCCATGTTTGGTTTTGGCGATCATGTCGTCGACATATACTTCAATTTCTTTGTGCATCATGTCATGGAAAAGGGTGACCATGGCACGTTGGTAAGTTGCTCCAGCATTTTTCAGGCCGAAAGGCATAACCTTATAATGAAAAGTCCCCCATGGAGTAATGAATGCCGTTTTTTCCTTGTCTTCTTCCTTCATCTTTATTTGGTTGTATCTTGAGAATCCATCCATGAAAGAGAAAAGCTTAAATCCAGCTGTACTATCCACAAGAACGTCTATATGAGGTAACGGGAAATCATCTTTTGGGCTTGCTTTGTTCAAATCGCGGTAGTCAACACAAACTCGGATTCGACCGTCTTTCTTCTTTACTGGTACAATGTTTGCTACCCAACTAGGGTATTGCGAGACTTCGAGGAAACCTACTTCCAGGAGCTTCATCACTTCTTCTTCGATCTTTTTTGATAACTCTGGTTTAGTTCTCCTTAGCCGCTGCTTCTTGGGGGCTACATCAGGGTTAGTTGGCAAGCTATGTTCCACAATCATTGGATCGAGGCCTGGCATATCGACATATGACCATGTGAATACATCTTGATATCTCTTTAGGAGGGCGATTAAGCTTGCAGCTTCTTCTTTAGGAAGGTTCGCGCCAATCCTTATCTCCCTCGAATCTCCTGTGCTGCCTAAATTGACAACGACGGTGTCTTCAGTAGTAGGGGGCCTGGCTTCTTCATGTCGCTCCCAATTCCGTTGAACTTCATCGGAATCATCAAAATCTTCATCTGAGTTATCAGAATGGTTACTTACGATGTTGGTTTGGACCGTTCCCATACCCTCGCCTGCTGCTAGATTATTCCAATCGCCGGTTTCGTCTCCCTGTGCTCGCGGCTTTGCGGACTTCAAATCATCCATGCCTTCCCACCCATCAGGAACGATGTGGTGATGATGATCATAGAAACTTTGGGGGATTGAATAGTTGACATAGTAGTCAAATTTACCACTTGGTTGGCCCAAAGTGTCCATGATCACCTCTCCTCTACGTGCTTCCTTAACATGCTCAGGGAACACGATACGGGTTCTGGGTACTACGAGGAGGCGATCTTCGCCAAAACACAGCCATGGGGAGCGAAACGTAAATACCCCAGCGTCCAAAAGATCCTGAACCTTGTCTCTCAGGATGGTGCAGTCATCTAGCGAGTGTCCTAATTCCCCCGAATGATAATCACATTGCTTGGACGGATCATAACCAAGGAAGTACTCGGGAGTAGGACGACTCAATTCCCTAGTGATCATCTCTTGCTCTAGGAGAATGGGAAAAATAATGGCCATCGATTTAGGAAGAGGCGAATATGGCCGCGTGCTTCTTGAGGACTGAGGTAGTCGAGTCCCTTGCCAGCTCATGTCAATAAGGTCTTCTTCATTTACCTTGGCTGCCAACTCCTTGTTGTGGCGAGAGAGGAATGTACGGGCAATTTGGGCGAAACTCTCTGTCAAGTGGTGTACCGTCTCGTGTAGCTCATCGACTTGACGTTGAAGCTGGATAAACGAGAAGTTATCACCTGTTTCTTCTAATTGTTCCTCATCAATGGCACATATGAAAAGGTCTCCAAACATGGTGGTCACGCCATCCGGTCCTTCTTCCTTTGTAAGTATGGGCTGAACTGTGCCCTCCTGGATTATGGGCAATTTTGCGCTTCCAGAGTTGAACCACTTTGAAGTATTCACTTCTTCTTCCTCATGCATCATCCTAGCTGGGCCTGGGAAAGTTTCCTCGAGACGGGGATATACAAGGCCGACTTTTTTCTTTGCTTTTCTATCTGGGGAAAATCCTAAACCGATAGTATATGGTCTCCTCAGGGCTTTAATAGGCTGACGGATGCCCTGGCCTCTCCTACCAAGCCCTCGTCCTGGAATGAAACCATGTCCAACCATGACTTTTCCTACCATGATTGCGGCACTTGATACCTCGGGGATAAGGGGCAAAGTCCCTCGAGTTTCGTGTATAGTAGACACGAGTTCGAACGATTGATAGCTGGCTTCGCTTTTCTCACTAGGTTCAACATAAGGGATGGCCGTCTCGTGGTAGATGCGGTGATCCTCTTCTCCTCGGACCGTGATCAGTTTTCCTCCGACCACGAACTTCACACTTTGGTGGAGGCTTGACGGTACTGCTCATGCGATGTGGATCCATGGGCGTCCTAAGAGGAAATTGAACGCAGTGGGGATATCCATCACCTGGAACAAAATTTTGAATATAGTTGGGCCTATTTGAACGTCGAGTTCAATCTCTCCCACTGTTTCCTTCTTCGTTCCATCGAATGCTCAAATGGAAGTCATGGGTACCTGGATCCATGATCTCTCTATCTTAAGGCGACAGAGTGTCGCTAGTGGACATATGTTAAGAGCAGATCCATTGTCAATCAGCACTCGAGCAACGTGAGATGCGTTGCACTTGACTGATATGTAGAGGCCCTTGGTGTGTCCTCTACCCTCTTCAGGAATTTCTTCATCAGAGAATGCCATTTGATCTTTTAGGAGGATAGTACTGACAAATTCCTCGAGTTTGTCATGCTCAATTGTTTCAGGGACATGTACCTCACTTAGGACTTTCATGAGGGATTTCTGGTGCTTGACAGATGTCTGAAGCAATTCTAGCAGAGAGATTTGTGCTGGTGATTTTCGTAACTGTTCCACCACATTATATTCACTGGCCTTAACTACGGCCAAAAACTCCTTGGCTTCTTCGTTAGTGACGAGCTTGGCAGACTGAGTGTTTGCTTGTGCGTAGGTTCGCCCAGATCTTGTGACCAAACCAACCTCAAGGTCATAAGACCACGGTATGGCATTGTTGTATTCGTATTTGCAAGGTTGGGGAATCTCGATGACTATAGCTATTTCTGCTGCTAATGCTTGAACAATAGCTTCCTTTTTTTCAAAGACGCTCTCAGGTGAGGTGGAATCTTTCTTTTCCTTTTCCGCATTCAGCGCGGCAAATTCTTCCTCCCAGTTGATGAGGACTTGCGATATGGTAGAAACTATACCGGTGTGGCTGGCGTATATGACTACTCCGGCCTCTATCATTCTTAATACCCTTTTCTCCATTACTGCAAGGGGTGGTATCTCATTGCTTGAATAATACCCAGCTTCTATCAGCCCTCGATAGATGTCAACAGTAGGTACTTTGGCATTTCTGATTTGACCGGCCTCTGAACTGAATATTGCATTTACCTTGCTGGCGTGATCGGGGAGCGGATTGCTTTGGACATTCGGTTTTGTAGTTTGGAACGAGAATGCCTTAGTATCCAGCAAGTTCTGGATCCAATGCTTAAGGGTGAAACATTCGTCAGTTGAGTGGCCTATTTCTCCCATGTGATAATCGCATTTTTTGGACGGGTCATAGCTGGAGAAGCTTTCAACATTGGGTCGCTTCGGCTCGGTTGAGAGGAGGTTCTTGTTTCGGAGGATTGCGAGAACTTGTGATGGAGATCCGGGAAGCGGAGTGAACTGCCTCCTATTGTTGTAGCGTTGAGGAGGTTGACGATTGGCGGTCTGTCGTTGTCCTGTGTTTGTCTGAACAGTCAGGAGGTGACTGGTGTTTACAGTGTAGGTTGCATTAACATCAACCAGGGGTTCTTTGTCTTTTTTCACGTTGAGTCTTCTGCCGATGGGTGCAGGCTCAATGAACCAGCCATCCCTTAACCCTATCTCAATTTGTTCTCCTACTGGGATGAGTTGATTGAATGATTCGGCGATCGTAGTTACCATTCGATTGCGGCATTCATAGGGGAGGGTTTTGATGAACATTTTTCTTAGTTCGAAATCAGTTGGTTCAGGACTGATCTGGGCGGCCAGATTCCTCCATCTAATGGCATATTCCTTGAAAGATTCATGCTTTTTCTTTTCCGTGCGCTCTAGATCCTCACGAGAAGGGGTAATGTCCATTATAAACTTGTACTGCTTGAGAAATGCCTCACTTACTTCACTCCATGCTTCGAGGAGGTTTATATTTTTCGTGATATACCATCTCAGGGCAGGGCCTATTAGACTTGACTGGAACAACTGAATCATCAATGGCGCATTATTAACATACTGGGTCATTCGAACCAAGTACATTTGCAAATGAGCTCTCGGACAAGTCGTGCCATCGTACTTCTCAAACTCGGGTATTTTGAATTTTTCTGGCATTTTGACTTTGGAATAAATGGAGAGATCTGTCAAAGTAGGATCCTGGAGGCCTTGCAATTGCTTCAGTCTTTCCTCAAATTTTTCGAGGCATTTGTCATGCTCTATTTTAGACAAGCCGCCTGACTTAGCTTTCTCAATCACGGTTTGGTGCGGATCATCCTCCAATTCAGGCATGTTATCGTTGGTATCTCTTCCTTGATCACCTCGAATGGATGATTATGGCAACAGTACTTCGATTGAGGCTGGGGCAGGAGCCAGTTTGCCCTGAATGGAATCTATCTGCTTTGAGAGTTGCTGGAGCACATTGAAAACCTGCTTCATTTCACTTTCCATGATCTCGACACGGCTTGGTACGTTTTCCTCAGCCATTCTAGCTTTCAAATGCAGTTACGTCGTAATTGCCTGTGTTTGCGCAAAATGGAAAGAACATAAGTGAGGGAAACAAATGGAACATTGGCCCATGGCGAGGGTCGAGTCATTTTTATTTATTAACAGGGGAATATATACAATGCCGAAAGGGCTCTTTAAACAAGGCATAAAAGATAGAACGACCCTAACTATTCACACTTAGACATATTCACATCAAAAAACTGAACTGCCAAATTTCATATGTGATGGGAAGCTCCAGTCTTGTGAATCCGCTTGCTCTTTCGTGCTGGCTTTGATATGTGTTTCCTGCTTGTCTTCAAACTTCTTTCAAGCGATTCAATTCGTCTTCGGAGAGTAAGTTTATCAGCTACATCGGGAATTACTGGTTGCAATTCTTCGGGAATTATGTGGTTGAGGATGTAGAACGTGGATGCGTGATGAGCTTTTTCTTGCCCCTTCAGTCTTCTAGGTACGACGATCTTTTCTGTGTGACATCTATTCCATGCATCCTGGATTATACGGATCTCCTCTGAGTAGTTATAACTGGTGTGGGTAAAAAGGATTCGGAACAATCCCGGCTTGAGTGGCGGCGGGATTTCCTGGAGGACCCTGTACTGACGAGCCACCCTATGTGGATAATATGAGGTAGCTCCGGAGAGGCCCAACAGTGGGATGGGGTCGTGATAATCAAGCGCAAAACGTGCTTCTCCTGTAATGAACCACTTAGCTCGCCATAGGAATGCCTCGGGGACAGGGTCTTTTAATAAGTCAATCCATCGAGAATATTCTTCGCTGGGAGAGTATTTTTCCAAGCTTTGAAATTTTTGAAGTGGATGCTTGAATTTGTTGATTTCAAATATTTGCATGAGGTGCCCAAATCCTTTGACATGAGAAAAGAACCACATTTGTAAAATTTCCGGGGCGGCCCTCATGATTTTTTCTTTGTTTTCCTTAAAACGATTAAGGGATAAAAATGTTTCAGCTAAAACCATGTTCACATATCCTGCTCCAAAAGCGACTTGACTTATCACCCCCGCCATTAAAGGATTTATGGCATTCTTCCTATAGGGGAAGATAATAAATCCGAAGAACGCTAAGAGGAAGATCTTGCTTTTTTGGTTCATTGATTGTTTTTCAAAACATTCAGTCAAAGATGATAGCGGAAATGCATTGTTGTTGGCTTTAACTATTTCTCTTACCGAACGATTTTTTAAAAACCGTGATAGGCTAACCACAGGGTCAATGCGGGTCAGTGGCTTGGCGAGCTCCTTCTCCAGAGGCATTCCTATGGCGAGACTGTATTCCTCCAAGGTCGGAGTCAGTTCAAATTTGCCGAACATGAAGGTGGATGCTTCAGGGCACCAAAAATGTGGTAGTGCTTGCATGACTCCGGAGTGGATATTGATTTGGAGCAACGGAAGGAGATGACCGATGATTGATTTGACATACTCCTGGCCGAGCTGATCTAACTGATTCCACCATCTGAGGAGCTCTTTCTTGGGAGCCAGAATGAACTGGATATCGACTCTTCCCATCACATATGAGAAATGGAGTTACACGACCTGACCCTATGCCATGAGCCAATAAAAAAGACTAAGTAAAAGTAAATAAATTACTTTGTTTTTAAAGAAAATGGCAAGCACAAAGACATGCATATGAGATGTGTGGCTCGATTTCTAACTGAGAAAGCTTGTTGAAATTAAAAGGGTATCCGCCCATCGCAGTCTCGCGTTAGCAGCATACCCTCCTAACCTCGGCTAGAGAAATTCGGGGAAAAGAAAGGCAACCTCTACATCGCGGTCTTGCGTTCAAGGTCGTATCTTTCTTGACACCATCCTAAATATCCTATGGCGGCCCAGGTCCGGCGGCCGGGTTGTGTGTGCCATGTGTAGTGCTGAAATAGTAAAGCATGCACCACAATTCATAATCACAAGACAATCTATTTTAAGCAAAGTTAAAATAAATTTCTAAGCTATTGACCTGCATAAAGAAAAACCTAAGTTAGTAAAGGAATTAAACAAGATAAAAAAGGCCTAAGTCCTCAGATTCCCCAACGGAGTCGCCAAGCTGTCGCGACCTCCTTTTTTCCGGTGCCCGATCGGGGCAGGCGCCTAAGGAGGCTAATGGCTCGGCTAGGGTTATTAAGCCCGGACTCTCCCAAGTCCACCAATTCACGACTTTAATGGTCAAATTTTTTAACCTGTAAGTTAATTTTTAAAACGGAGTTGCCACTAATCAATTTGGGGTGGGTTGATTAGAAACCCATGCGAAATATTGGGAGAAATATTCGCTCCTGCGCAACCAGAGAAATTAGGATCGGGGACTTGATTACACTAGTTAATCACTAATGCCCTTTCGGTACCTAACCTTGTTTAAACCCTGAGGTTTTTTTGGATGTTTTAGGGATTTTCCATGCATTATTTGGAAAAAGACATTTTTTGGACCTTTTTCCAATTTTTTGGACATAAAAGGGATTTTTGGATTTTTGGTATTTTTTTGGAAAAATACAAGTCTTTTTGGCTTTTTCTGAATTTTTGGCATTTTTGGAAAATATGAAATATTTTGATTTTTAATTTTTGATTTTTGATTTTTGATTTTTCTTGATTTTTCTCGAAAATAAAATATTTTTTATATTTCTGTTTTTTTTGGAAATTAAAATATTTTTTAATATTTTTCGAAAATAAATATATATTTTTTATTTTGGTTTTGATTTTTTTGGAAAATAAGTTATTTATTTAATTAAAATGTTATTTTAAAAAAAGGCCGAACGCATACGGGCCCGACTCGGATTTTTTCGAACTTTTTCTCTTTCATTATTTTTTTTTTTTGCTTTATTAAAACGGCACCGTTTAGGGGGGGGGACCGGTGAAACCCTACCCAGTTCCCCCGACCCGGATCCGGCTCGCGACCCGGTTCCCTCGGAACCCTACCCGACCCGGATCCAGGTCGCGATCCGACCTCCGCCGCCCCCAAATCGCGAACCCTACCCGAACCTTGGGATCCGGATCCGCCTTGCGACCCGGAAAATCGCAAACCCTAGGGTTTGCGAATTTGCGGCGCGGAGGGCGGGATCCGAGGCGTTGCGACGGCGACGGCGACTATGACGGCGATGGCGACGATGAAGGCAACGGCGGAGGACGGAACCAACACGGCCATTACCTGTTCGCGGTGTCGGCACGGCGGCTGCGGTCGAGGCAAGTAGCAGCGACGAGGCTCTCCTCACGGATCTTGAGACCCCTCCTCCCTCTCGACCTCGGCTACTCGCGGATCCAGGCTTTGCTCGTCTTCGGCCCCCGTTCCGAAGTCTCTCAGAGGGGGGAACCCGAAGATCTGCAGCCAAGATCGCTCGCTGCCTCTCTCTCTCTCTCTCTGATGGTCCGTTTCTCTGTGGTCCGCCTCCCCCTTCGTCGACGGTGGCCCCCCTCTATTTATAGGCGAGGGGGGGGGGGGCGGTCGGCGAAGGTCGACCCGCCGGTTAGACTGCCGTCCCATCCGCCCTCTGCGCCTCCTCCGGTCACGTCCCGTCGCCGCCTGCTCCTCCCTGCTCCACGTGCGTCTCTGCTGCTCGCCTGCTCTCCTGGAGGTGCGCCCTTCGCGCGTGCGCTGCAGAGGTGGTTGGAGGAGGAAGACGACCCGAAGTGGGCCGGGCCGGAGGAAGATGGGCCGCGGGGGCCCATGCGGAGAGGGGGGGGGGCTGCTGCTCTCTTTTGCTTTCTTTTTCTTTCGTTTGTTGTTTTTTTGTTTTGTTTTTTGTTTTGTTTTTATCATTTATTATCCGAAAAAGATTAAATAAAATAGACTAAAGATAAAATAAAATCTAATTAATTTAGGCGTCAACACCATTGGATGATGAAAAGAAGAAAAAGAAAATGAGCTTCTTTCCGGTCAACGCGGTTGAACCAGAGAAGATCGGAAAGCCTCCATCCCTATTCATATTCATTCGTTGATTATTCCTTTGTCCTGTCGCAATCCCTCCCCCCAAAGGGACCTTGTTCTTCTGTATCTTTACTTAGCTAAATTCATCTTTTGAATTTGCACCTTCTTCTCTTTTTCCCTCTTTTTTTCTCAGGCATTGAGTTGTTGACTTTTCCTTGCCCTCAAAATTGGACCCCAGTTCACGTTCTTAGATCTTTCTTATCCCTAGGAGATTGGAATTTTGTGGACTCGGGATAAGTGGCGCGCCTTAACATTAGTATTGTGTCGCTGCTCTGTATTTCGTGCGGTCTTTAGTAATATGAATATGTCATGATTTATTAAAATCGTATGTGAAAATTCAAAGTTGTACATTACGTGTTTTGCCACACCTCGGAGACCTGCTTCTGTCACCAAATGTCAAACCGATTATCCCTAAAGTTGAAATGCCAACATTAAAAAAACTAAGGACTTTTCTTTATATTTTGCTTACGAATTGACTTGGCAAAACCTCACTAAATGTTTAAACAAATTAAGCCTTTTACATGGGATTATTGTCTCATTTAAATGCCCAATCAGATGATGGTTATTCACTTAGTAAACAAATTGTAGTCGGCAAACTTGTAGTCATTTTTGAGGTTCCAAATTCATTATTGCCCATCAAAAGGTTGTTCTCTTGACTTATGCTAGATTAAGGCCGATCTACAAAACCGGCATATGAAGTAACACGACACATTATAAATTGGGCTTTAAATAAGTCATCTGTGATTACCGTATCCAGCAATAGTCTATCACATTGCTTAATGCCAACATTAATTTTGTACATCACTTTTTAAATCATAGTATTCCTAACAAAATTATTTTTTTAACTTTCATGTTGTTCTTTTACTTTTGGCCCTGCTGATGGGCAGACGGGTTGAAGTGCATTGAAGAGTTTCGATGGGCCTCTTCAACCTCTTCAACCTTCATAAACAGTCCAAAGTGGCTCCTGAAACAAGCCCATAAGTCTTACAAAAGGAGGCCCAACGTGCTAGTTTCATGGGCAAGCCTTGACCGTTAATGCTATGTAATTTAGTCCGCCAACGATCCAAAGCTTGTCCTAGCCCAGCTCACATGGTGTCCTACCACGTGACTAGCCGGGGGTACCGAGGGAAGAAGGATTGCAGGTCATGGAAATCAAGAAGCTCACGAGCAAAATTTGTGCAGAAGAGGACAGTAGGAACACTGATTGCGTTTTAACTCGATTTTTTTCTATTTTTGAATTGGTGTTTGATGCTGTGAATTGTTTGAACTTGAACAATAATTTCTTGAAAGCAATTTTTTTTTCTTTTTAATTGAAAATGAATCATCCATTGAAACAACAACACTTCCAATGCCAATCTTTCTTCTTCCTTTTTCCTAATTTTATTTCTCCCTATTTCTCTATATGCGTACATGGACCTAAGCAAGTCCTTAAAATGTTTCATTTGGGTCCTCATTCAGATCTCGAGGTCACCTGGATATAAAATAAATAAAGGGTATTGCCATATACATGGCAAGAAAAATATATTGTACCAATTAGGCTACTTTTGTGTAATAAGGTTACACCTTCTAGGCAAAAACTATTGATTTGTATATATGGCGGCATCATTCACACCTTCTATCATTTTCATAATTACTTGTAACATTTCTTTTTTCTGTTCTTTTTCTTCTTTTTTGGGATGGATCCGCTTGTGGTTACTAGCCTAAGGCTAAAAGGGACATAAATTTGGACCTGTGTTATTTAAACAATCGCTTAGCTGTGGATCAGCAGGCGTCGAAATTATGAGCTTGAGACTTGAGAGTGTATTCCATCTTCATGGTAAGAGGTTCGAATCTTTCATGAGTAACTCTAGGCTCCTAGGCTAGTTCTTGGGTAGAATCCGCTGATTCAAAGCTTTGCACCGATACCCTACCTAGACTAGACTAGTTATCGAGTTATAAAAAGAGAATCAGACCGAACCAACTAGGCTGCTCTAACTGGTTTCTGGAGAATTGAACTAGCCTCAAGATCATTTATAGATTCAAGACCCAATCGCCGTAAGCCAATACCGAGGTGATGATGGAATTCTCAATCTTGACAATACCCACTATCATGACGGCGTTGTTGTCCCCTCTAATAGAATGATTCAAAATGCTAAAAGTTTTACTTTACTCACTAAAAAGTAAGGACAATTAATTCCACTTATATAGTGTTTTTAGCATCGTGTATCATCACACCCCAAAATCACAAAAAAAAAGTGGAGATGACACGTCCGTCCTTCCACACGAAAGACGTAGCCTTAAATATAACTAACAATCTTATATTAACAGATATATATATATATATATATATATATCTCAAAATATATATACATATCAAATTAACCAATAGGTTGGTCACAATACCAAAGTTTCTATAAATCCACTAAAAAGAACATTTACAACTAGAACTTAGTCAACCCAACAACTAGCAATAATTGAGTACGCCATTTCCTTAAGCCATATCCAAAAATAACACTCCCAAAAGTTTCCAACTAACGGTGCTCTCGCTCTATTCGCCTCTAACCAAGGAACCTAAAAATATTAAAGGACGAGTGGAATGAGCAACAACAGTTCAGTGAGTAATACATATCTTTTAAGTAGATCGAACAATCACTATGCATGTATACAAAGTAATACAAAACTTTATAACTTAAACTATATAAAATACATATTGAATCATATAATAGTTATTTCTTATCATTGAGGATTTATACCAATATAAAAAACTCATTTAAACCATTATTAGAATTCAAGCTTCAATGGTCAAGTTCATTGAATAATTTCCACCAAATATCACACATCAATGGTCCATCTATTCATTGATTTATTGCTCAATACCCTATCATGATCGCGACACAACACCTGGTGATAAGGGGACTAAGATTCCCCCTTGGCAATGTCTCTACCTACAAAGCCGATAGCTTGGCTTAGAAGGATATCCTAAAGTTAGTATGTATACCTCATAACCCCTCATTAAGTTCACAATCTTATTGAGCATAAACAACCATCCTCTAATACTATAAATCCAATCCATAAATCAATATCATAAACCAAGCAAATAATTTTTTGCAACAAGGCCATCCGCCATTTCCTACCCATTTCTCCAATTATCATAAATCTTTCCATAAACTAGTTACAATTTTTTTTTCATATATATATATATACACACACACTTGACACACTTTGTATAACACGCTTTTGAAATATTTATAATCAACTAAAGAGTAGCAAGTGCTTGATCCGGCTTTTATACAATAAAAATGCTCTTCTCAATTCAATACATATATACTTCAAGACATGGTTTTACAAAATCAAAGAAGATATAGTGTCACTCGCCTCGTCACCTATGACCAAATAACAAATGATACTCATATCATCAAACTCACGGCCCTATCAAATAACTGAGAAATAATGTTAAAATCAAATAAAAATCTACCTCAATTACAAAACGACTAAACTACACCTTAACGCTAACAAAACAACTCATACACGCTAACAAATCGCATACCCAAAACAATTATTCAAGCTGTTTGCAACGCAGAGTTTGAGCATAAAACTTGATTACGCCATAACTTCCTCCTTTGAATCATGTTTAGAATGTATATATAGTTAATAGAAAGCCATTCACACATCCTACAAAAATCCCAACTTGACCGTCCCAAAATCAAGCCGAAAATCAACAAAACACGGGCCCCAAGCTACTAGACGCACATTGTTCACTGTGCGTGGGAAACTTGAAAATTTTGTTTTGGGCAAACTGTAAGCTCAAATCACGATCTGTAAAATCCCATGGCTCCACAATACCATAAACTATCATTTTTACAAAAATAAACGGCTTAACAATTCAAAAATCGAACTTTGCCACTCAATTTTCCTAAAATTCAGAATTTAAGCCCTAAACTCGAAAAAAATACTTCAATTGGATGAAAAAAAGGGCTTAATCTCTTACCAGGCGTTACGAAATCAAGTCGACTTGGTGAGGTGTTCGCAAAATACACATGTCAAACCCCCTTTCTTTCTTCCCCTTTCTTTTCTTCCCCTTCTTCTTTTCTCTTTCATTCCTTTCTTTTTGGTCGAGGAAGCTTCCGGCTTCTTATTTAGCCGAGCCTCCTCTCCTCTCCTCTCCTTTTGCTTTATTGACTTTTCAATTTCTTTTTCTTTTTCTTCTTTTGGAGCCCACTAGCCAAATATTATATGTATTGTTCCTATCAATCAAGATAAATAAATTAATAATTATAATATGTTGGATTAAAAAGAAGAAGAAGATACGTTGGATGGGGTGAAATTTCTTTTGATTATTGTAAGTCAAGTTTATATTTTAAAGAAATACTCACGAATAGTCAATGTTGCGCAACATTTTTCTACAATTGATGAATAATGCACATCTAATGCAATCTTGAAAACTGAGTGAAGGAGTCATTCGAGTTTTGAATAAAATTACGAGAGTTAAGTGGTTACGTCTCTTTCATCAAAATAATGGAGTCACCACCTAAGAATTTCTTTACTCATTGTTAAATATTTCCTTGTATAGCCAAATGCACTTTTTTAATGCATTTTTAATATATGAATTTTTTTTTTTGTAAATACGTTTTTTTTTTGTCGGTCCTACGCTAATCCTACTCTAACACTCACTCTCAGACTTTTGCCCTGCCTCCTTGCAGGACGTGGGAGTCGAAACCCACTCCTGAAATGAAATCGTCCCCACCCCAATCCCCTCATAAGAAGGTGGGGATTTGAACCCCCAACTTCCCCATTCCAAGATGGAAGGGTGGCCACTGGGGCGAACCTCCAGTGGTTTTTTGTAAATACGTTGGAAGTCTTAAAACTTGTTATGAAAATGTAATTGAGTTCTACAACTTTCAAAATGTGCAATTAAATCTTAAAACTTATCACAAAACTCTAATTAAGTTTTAAAACTTTTAAAAGCACAATTAAGTTCTAAATCTTGTTAAATCATTCTGTTGATTGTATTTTTTTTTTCAAATTTTAGGAGCCGATTGCACTTTTGTGATAAGTTTTAATTTTCATTACACTTTTTTTTTTTGGCATAATATAGGCATGTCCAAACATTGAAAATTAAAGCAAAATTTTATTTTCATTTTCCTTTTCCCTATAGTGACATAACAAAAAGTTCCCCCGAACCAACTTTGTCTTTATTTCGACCCAAGGAAAATGAACTTTCTCTTCAGATTCCGCATTCTAATTTTTGCGTCATTGGCGATCTCCTTTTCAAGATCCCGTCACTTTTGGAGTACAGTACTTTGTCGACGCTAGCTCATCCACTCGAGAAAATATTAGGTAGTTGCCAAGTTAACGCGGTCTCCGGTCAATCACCTCTTAGGTTGTCCCATCTCTTACCATCTCATTTCGTCCTCACAGCAAGGAAAGTTCCGAAGCAAGTTCCTGGAATTCCCGGGACCATATGTTTTAAAAAGCCAGCGAGCCTCCCAAAAATCTTCGTCCCATTTTCACGCTCGCTGTCTTTCTCAGCCGACCACTCTCTTCTTCTTCTCTTTACTGGGGCCATCTTCCTCTGCGTTCTTTCTAGCGAAACCCACCAGTTGGCGCCTTAATCATCCCCATTTGTTTTTCTCTTCTCCATAAACCATGTTTAAGAAACACAGTGAAGGGTCGCAATTGGCCAGGGCCATCATCTTTACCATCAAGGCCGTGCTTGATCTTGCCAAAGCTGTTAAATTTGAAAAGGGGAGTGAAGCTCTGGCCATACCATTTCACATTGTGGTCCGTTTCTTCAACTTCAGCGAGAGCGTGGACTCTCCTGAATCCGACTTAGGGAGCGGAACAGTAAACAGAAAAGGCCATCCCAAGGCAAAGCCGGTTGGCATCGGGTGCCTTATTGACCTCCCATCTACAACTCTCACTAAGGCCAAGCAGCTTTGGGGATTTGCCTTTCCCACCCTTCCAAAAGGTGCCTCCTTTCATGATTGCGCAAGCAAAAATCAGCGGATCTTCGGAGTTGATCAAACTCTCCTAAAGAAGCTCTTTCAAATTAGAGATGGAACCCGGCTTGAGAGGATGGGTGGAGTCGCTGGCATCGCTTCTGATCTCGGAACCGACAGGGAGAAAGGGATCAGTGGTGATGCGGATGACGTATATTGCCGGGTGAAGGAGTTCGGGTCAAACGTGTATTTGAAGCACTCCCAGAGGCGTTTTTTCAGTTTTTTGTGGGATGCTTTCAAAGACATCGTCTTGGTGGCACTTTTAGTTTGTGCTGCACTTTCTCTGGCTTTTGGTATAAAGAAGCATGGATTCGGAGAAGGTTGGTATGACGGTGGAAGCATATTTCTTGCAGTCTTTGCAGTGATTACGGTATCCGCTGCATATAACTTCTGGCAGTACAAGCAACTACACTGGATGTGCGGACAAAATGACATCCAAGTCAATGTTGTTAGATCCGGGAGATGCCAAAAGACCTCAATATTCAATATCGTCGTTGGAGATGTTGTCTGCCTGAGTATTGGAGATCAAGTTCCGGCCGATGGACTATTCCTAGATGGGCACTCGGTTCAAGTCGACGAGTCTAGCACGACGGGAGAGAGCCGTTATGTAGAAGTCGATCGCCACCACCCTTTCTTGTTATCTGGCTCCACTGTGGCTGATGGGTATGGTCGGATGCTGGTCATTTCGGTCGGGATGAACACGACTTGGGGCGAGATGATGAGCTCGATGAGATGCAATAGCAGCGAGCAGACCCCTTTACAGGCTCAGCTCGACAAACTCACCTTGTCAATTGGCAAAGTCGGCTTGGTGGTTGCTTTTCTGGTTCTCATGGTCCTTCTGATCCGCTATTTCACAGGAAACACAAAGGACGAGAAAGGCAACCAGGAATTCATTGCAGGCCAAACCAAAGGTGACGATATCATAAACTCTGTGGTGAGCATCATCGCAGCTGCAGTGACCATCGTGGTGGTCGCAATTCCTGAAGGCTTGCCGCTTGCAGTAACCCTCACTCTTGCTTATTCGATGAAGAGGATGATGGCAGATCAGGCGATGGTGAGGAAGCTTTCGGCCTGTGAAACGATGGGGTCAGCCACCACTATCTGCACCGACAAGACCGGTACTCTCACAATGAACCAGATGAAGGTGACGAAATTCTGGGTCAGCCAAGACTTTGTGACGGAAAACACCTACTCCTCTGTCTCCAAGTTCATCCTGGATTTGATTCAGGATGGGGTTGCTTTGAACACCACGGGCAGCGTCTATAGGTCATCTTTGGGATCGGAGTATGAGTTCTCTGGTAGTCCCACCGAGAAAGCAATTCTTTCCTGGGCCGCTTCGCAATTGAGCATGGACATGGAGGACACAAAGAAGAGCTGTGAAGTCATCCAAGTCGAAGCCTTCAACTCGCAGAAGAAGAGAAGCGGTGTCCTAATAAGGAAGAGCTCAGACGACACATTCCATGTGCACTGGAAAGGAGCGGCAGAGATGTTATTGGCAAAGTGCTCGAGCTTCTATGACGAGTCGGGGATAGTGAAAGATTTGGACACAGGTGAAAGGACGAGATTCGAGCAAATTATTCAGGGGATGGCGGCGAGCAGCCTCAGGTGCATCGCTTTCGCTCATAAACAAGTCTCCGAGGAAGCGATCAAAGAAAGAGAAGATGGGAAGAAGATCCAAGAGGACGGCCTGACATTACTAGGACTTGTCGGTATTAAGGACCCTTGCCGTCCCGGTGTGAAGAGTGCGGTCCAAGCTTGTCAGGATGCGGGAGTGAACATCAAGATGATAACGGGAGACAACATCTTCACCGCCAAGGCCATCGCCACGGAGTGCGGGATTCTCAGGCCTGAGGATGATGCCTCCAGTGGAGCCATCATGGAAGGAGCCGAGTTTCGCAACTACTCACCTGAGGAGAGGCTTTGGAGAGTTGAGAAAATCCGGGTCATGGCGAGATCCTCGCCTCTCGATAAGCTCCTCATGGTTCAATGCCTGAAGCAGAAAGGCCATGTGGTCGCCGTCACTGGGGATGGCATGAATGACGCACCGGCCCTCAAGGAAGCTGACATTGGTCTCTCAATGGGCATCCAAGGCACTGAGGTCGCCAAAGAGAGCTCAGACATTGTAATCCTTGATGACAACTTCACCTCCGTGGTGACGATGTTGCGGTGGGGTCGATGCATCTACAATAACATCCAGAAGTTCATCCAGTTCCATTTCACGGTGAACGTTGCGGCCCTTGTGATCAACTTTGTGACTGCAGTCTCATCTGGCGATGTCCCTCTCACGGCTGTCCAGCTCTTATGGGTGACCTTAATCATGGACACGCTCGGTGCCCTTGCCCTTGCCACGGAGCGTCCCACCCGGGAGCTCATGGAGAGGCCCCCTGTGGGCCGGACCAACCCACTCATAACCAACATAACGTGGAGGAACCTTATGGCACAAACAATATACCAAGTGGTCGTCCTCCTCACTCTACAATTCAAGGGCGAATTGATTTTTGGTGGGGACAAGGCGGTGAAGCAGACGCTGATATTCAATGTGTTCGTCCTGTGCCAGGTCTTTAACGAGTTCAATGCTAGGAAGCTTGAAGAGAAGAACGTGTTCAAGGGCATACACAAGAACAAGCTATTCCTTGGGATTGTCTTTGTGACGGTTGTCCTCCAGGTGATGATGGTGGAGTTCCTGATGCGGTTTGTTGACACACAGCGGTTGAGCTGGGGAGAATGGGGCGCTTGTATTGGGATCGCAGCCATGTCTTGGCCTATCGGTTGGGTTGTCAAGTGCATTCCAGTCCCAAAAACACCAATCTTCGGCTTTTATAAGTCGTGAGGAAAATTGAGCAGAGAAGAACAGCAGGAACACTTCTTAAAGATGAATTTGAACGAATGACATGAGGTCATCCGCATACTTAAGATGATTAATACCGGGATTTCGACACTCCACTTTTATGCCTGAAATTGTTCTGCACTCTTCTGCCTCGTGCAAAATCTGGACGGTAATTCAGAGTCGATAACGATCAGGCATGCGGAAAAAGGTGTGAGATTTTATTTATTTTTAGGTGTGAGCATTGGGGGACTTAGGAATTACTTGTTTTTCCATGTATATCCAATGATGCTGCTTATGGCAATATCTTGTTCAGGTCATCATGTATAGGAAACATATGCCAATGTCATAACAGTATTGTGAATGTTACATTTTCTTCCTATATTTGGTGCCGTGGCCCTTAACACTGAGCGACCGACTGATTGCCTCCTGCAAAAGCATCCCGTGGCTTGGAATGATCCACTTCTAACCAACATTATGTGGAGAAACCTGATAGCTCAGGCATCATCCCAGGTAACAGTCCTTTTGATAGTGCAGCTCAAGGGTGAACAACTTCTCAGCGTGAATCACCAGGTCAAGAATGCATTGATCTTCAACACTCTCGTTCTCTGTCAAGTTTTCAACCTATTTAATTGTGGGAAGCTTGAAGAGATCAATGTCTTCAAGGGGACGATCACACACGACAAATGGCTTTTGGCTGTTTGTGGAGGAATAATCCTCGCTCAGGTGGTGATGATGGAACTCTCGACAAGGTTTCTAGGTACAGAGAGGTTGAATTTGAAGTAATGGGGCGTGTGCATTGCAATGTCAGCCGCTTCATGGCCTCTCAATTGGGTTGTTAAGTGCATCCCAGTACCTGAGAGGCCCTTCAAAAGCTATTTGAAGTGGAAGAAGTAGAAGCAGGCTAAGCCCATCCCGAATGAGAACACAATGTTCAGTCTATTCCCGTACTAACTAGATTTGGGCTCAAAGTCCAACAAAGAGCACCTAGTCTATTCTTGTCCTGACTGTGTTGACTCCAACAAAGAGCACTTAGGGCGCGCATGATAAAGTTTTTGTTTCTCAATTTTTCTGTTTCTCTGTTTCCCGGAACAGGTCTAGAACAGAAATCTATTTGGTAACGCAATTTGATTTCTCTATTTATAAAATAGATTTCTATTCCAGAAATAGAGAAATCGAATAAATCAGAAGCTGAAATTTTTAACTTCTCAATTTCTGAAATAGAAATATAATTTATTTTTTGTAAGGTAAAAATAGATTTTTTTTTCTCCATTTGGGTATCTTTCTTCATTCACGGGCTTTTCTATTTGGGCGTTGCTTCTTCTTCTCCTCTCAACGCTTCAACCAAACCCTAGCGCCATCGACTCCAAACAACCTGTCCATCCTCGCCATCGACTCTGAATCCATCTTTCTTGCCACTGTTGACTTCGATGCCGTCGCCGTCCTCAGACCGTCCAATTTGCTTCGGTCGTCCCGTCGAACTCACCTCCTCCGTCTGTGTCCCCATCCGGATTTGGATTGCACCTTCCTTCCTCTCCAATTCGAGGTCTCCCCCTCTCTCTCTCTTTACGCTTAGGAAAACCATTGCCAATAATATTTTGAAATTCTATGAAATTGTATTTTCACCTTTTGTAATGTATTAGTATTATTTGGACTATTATTTTGTATTTGAGGATTTCATATGTTGTTATCTAATCAATTTCTATTCCTAAAAATAGAAATTTTATTCTATTATCAAACGGATTTCTGTTCCAGAAATAGAAATTTTGAGTCGTTATCAAACGGGTTTCTTTGCCCAAAAACTTGTCCAGGGAATAGAAATTGAGAAATCAATTTCTGGCCAGAAATTTTGTCATGCGCGCCCTTAGCGTCTTCAAGTAGAGACTTGTTTTTGAAGAGGTAATGCCCCAATCTAATGCTCTCTATTTTTATCTTCCCTTTAGGTCTCTTGCAGATACTACCATGATTAGATCTCAAACAATTGAAAATTTCTATGACTAGAACTGAATTCCATATAGTGCTGTAGGATAATAGTTGAGGTGAACACTGTATAATTGGCATTGAATGTAGTAATAGCTTCTCAATTAGAGCTCTTTTCAGATGATAGGATCTAAATTGCAAATCATTTTCGCCATAATCAGAGAAAATTCTGATTTTATAAACATTTTAGTATTACTTATTGAAAATGGCAACGACAAGCGTAATCAAAGATACTCCCATCATGTAGGACAGCGAGAGTCACGGAACTCTTTACCAGTAGCCACTAACTGCTCTCGCCAAGCCCCGTGAGTGTCCCATGACCCACGCCAAGCTCCTATGAGGACTACCGCCCTCTATCTCCTCCTCTGGTCCGGAAGGGAGATGGGAGTCAGCAAGGCATCAAAAGGGCAACGCATTCAAGACTGAAAATGTGACGGCCCGAGCGGCGGTGCGCGGGGAGGAGGGATGGCGATGTGTCCGCGCCTCGGTTCCCGGGTGTGCGCAAGGAAGGGGTCCCTCTCTCTCTCTTGTCCCACATCGCCTAGGGAGGGAGTTTTGGATTGCCTTATAAGGCAATGGGCCCTCTAACTGTATATACGCGTTTTCTTGGGGTAGTATGGGCTGCCTCGAGAAGAACAAAACCGTGAGGACTTAGTGTCCAAAATGGACAATATGTGTACAGTGAAGACCTAGGGCGTTACAAGTGGTATTAGAGCCGACTCCCGACTGCGTGTGGGGCCACAACGAGGGCGCTGTGCTCCCAAGGGAGGGAGAGTGTGATTGCCCGAGCGGTGGTGTGCGGGGAGGAGGGATGGTGGTGCGTCCGCGCCTCGGTCCCCGGACATGCACAAGGAAGGGGTCACTCTCTCTCTTGTTCCACATCGCCTAGGGAGGGAGTTCTGGGCTGCCTTATAAGGCAATGAGCCCTCTAACTGTACATATGCATTTTCTTGGGGTAGTATAAGCTGCCCCGAGAAAAACAAAACCGTGAGGACTTAGTATCCAAAGCGGATAATATGTGTACAGTGGAGACCCAGGACGTTACAGAAAATCAAGTAGAAAACTCACTCGTTCAGGGAAATTACACTAATCGAAACCTACTCACTCGTTCAGGGAAATTACACTAATCGAAACCTCTTGCATCGAGCAGGCTTAACTGCCTCAATGTTCCAACGAGAAACGAGAAAATATTTCAGATCTGCTCGTTTCAAAACAAATCATTACCTAATTTCCAGATTTTATGCTCATGGCCAAAGTTTTGTAAATAATTTTGACACCTCAAATCTTATAGGGATAGGGTTAATAACATGGTCATTCTTCCACCCAAAGGATGTAGACTCAAACTATACCCAAAAGTCTAACTCTCAAAAGTCTTCATCAATAAGGCCCTCGCTCAAACAACCATTAAACGAGGGTCCTGAAATGAACAAATCGAACATATACTATGCACGTTTATAGAGCTATACCAAAACTCAATACCTTAAATCCAACATATAGCAAACTTACAAGATCAAATTACAGCATAATTACACTAATAGTAGAAATACAATTTTCATCAATAATATCAAAATAGATAATTAATGGTTTAGTCCTAATTTCATCATATCACATGTCAATAGTTCATTTAATTGACTAATCTCAAATTACATGTCAATGGTCCATTTTATCGACCAAACTTGTATCACATAACATCTTAAGGCCTTAGAGGTGGCTCTCATGAGACTCATGTCATCATGTAACAATTAACCGTTGAATAGTAGAAGGCCCTAGAAGTAGCTCTCACATGACTCACATCACCATGTAGCACGTAACTCTTGACTAGCACATATGAACAATACAAGGCCCTAGAGGTGCCTCTTACGAAACTCGCATCATCGTGCAGCACTTAGTCCTTGACTAGTACATATCAACGGTACAATGCCCTAGAGATGGCACCCACAAAATTATGTTATTGTATAGCACTTAGTCCTTAACCAACATCTATCAATAGTATAATGCCCTAGAGGTGGCTCTAACAAGCTTACATTGTCGTGTTACATTTAGTCATTTACCAATCCATATCACAATTAGTTTCATAAGTCAAAACATAGCCTTTCACAAATCAATTCTTTTCGCAAAAACCAATCTAGTATTCATATCATAAATCGATTTCACATATTGAATCAAAATCATCTTTCATAAACCATACTTAAAGTCAACATAATTCTTTCGCAAAACGATTTCGCAAACCCATAATACATCATCTTTCCTAACTCCATTCATCAAACAAAATATACTTCACAAGACATTTCTCATACTATTTTAGAATTCATTTGAGAAACTAGTAACATTTGGATAAGTCTTTCATTAAACGTTTCCCAAATAATTTTAAAACTCATTCCATAAATCAGTTCATAATGTAATACATATTCATAAACTTTCACGACACCTTTCATAACACATTTCTCAAACCATTCTCAAATAATCGAAGAGTAGTAAATGCCTGATGCAGGTTTTTAAGTAGTGAAAATGTTATTTCATAACTTATTCACTTAAACCAACAACGCGCGGCTAAACGAGCTGATGATCTCGTAATCCTAACAATTAAATGAGAATCGATGTCAAAACTCAAAACATTACCTCAACAACGAAATGGCTATACTAAGTTTAAATGCTAACAAGGTGACTCATATACACTAACAAAACAACTCAAACGTGTCCAAAAATCGCTCGTATGAAGTCATCATTCAAAACCATTCGCAATGCCGAGCTTGAGCATGAAGCTTGGTCGTGTCATAACTCTTTTTACCAAACTCTGTTTCAAACGAATTTAGTCAAACATGAGCCCTTTTGAAACACTAAAAGACCCACAACTCGACTAACTCAAACTTGTGCTGAAAACTGCCAAAATTCAGCTTGAAAGTACTAGATGTGCACTGTTCATCACTCACAACCAACTTCAAAATTTTGTTTTGGGCAAATTGTATGTCCAAATTGAGTATTGTAAAATTCTACGGCTCCACAATAACCTAAACTGTCATTTATGTATGTATATATATATATATATATATATATATATCTGTGTGTGTGTGTGCGCGCGCGCGCGCGCGTAATCCAACAACTCCTCTATTGAATCTAGGGGTGTGCAAAATACCCAGGAACCGCCCGGACCGCCCGGAACCAGCGGTTCTTGAGGGAAACGGTCCGGTTCCCGGTTCCAATTTATGGGAACCGGTGGGTACTGGTCCGGTTCCCGGTTCCATGGGCGGATTCGCCCGCCCGCCCACTCGGACCGGACCGAAACCTTTTTAATATTAAAAACAAAATACTAAAAGAAACCCTAAATCTCATCTCACTTCCTTCGTCTTCGGCTCCTAATCCTATCGCCATTTTGCTGCGTTTACTTCTCTCGCCGTTCGCATCTCCACGTACTTAAATTTGGTTTTTCTTTCTTTGACTTGCTTTGATGTCATGTAGTCGTTCTATGTTGAAAACCAAAATTGTTTCGCGTCAAGATCGGTTCCATGGATCCACCCGGGAACCAGATCGGACCGACAGTTCGGTCTCCGGGTGGATCCATGCAACAAACGAGTGGATTCCAGTTCCAATTCCTTAGCGGGCGGTTCCCGGTTCTAGGTCGGGAACCGCCCGCCCGGACCATGCACACCCCTAATTGAATCTTGCATTTCAAAATTGACCTAATTTCGAATTTGTGCCCTAACTTTGAATATTATTTTGATTAACGAAAAAATGGTGGGATCACTTACCAGGCGTGCGAATAGGAGTTAAATTGGCTTGTCAAGGTTTCCGTGGTGAAGAGGGACGAAGCCCTCTTCTTTCTTTTCTTTTCTTTTTCAGCCGTTTCCTCTCTTTCCTTTTGCGAGCTCTCGGCCTTCTTTCTCTGCGTTGCTTTTCCTTGTAATTGAACCGAAGTCCACGGTTTCTTTTTCTTTTGACTTTTCAACGTTTATTTTCCTTCTCCATTTTGACCTGGTCAAAACCCATATTTTACAATAATAATTAATATCTCTCTCTAACACTTCAGTTTAGTTTCCTGGCAGAAAATGGGAAGGTAACGGGTCCGTCACTGTCCCAAATATGACCGAGCCGTCTCCACCTTCAATATTTCTCAGGAAACCGGCTAACTTGTGTATCCAATTTCCGGGGAAAACATCCCTTAAGTTTTAAAGGAAAGTTAAAAGTTCCACGTGGTGAGATGTTCAAGGTGGCCGAGTTTTAAAAGAAAGAAGACACATGGTTGGCCACAAGAAAAAGTAACAGAATAACAACAGAAAAAAGGAAGACGAAATTAGTAATCAAAACTTGGATATAATTACGGGATGCACTTTTTGGGATTTAGAAAATATCAATATTTTTAGATGATCTCGGAACATTTTTTTTTTTAAATTTGGATGTCGTAAGAACATTTTCGTTGCCATTGAAAAGAATTTGTGAAAGAATTTCTAAATTTAAGATTTAAAAGGCAATTCAATGTTCCACGTTCTTTTCTTTTTCCCTCTAAAATAATTCGCTTTTCAATATTTTTTTGGTTATGGACCTATGATAATTAGGCTGCGTTTGTTTGTGTTCATTTTTTTTTTGTTCATGAACACAATTCTTTTTTTTTTGTTCCGGGGAACAAAAAAAGAACAGAAACGCGTTTGTTTGCATTTTTGTTCTAAATCTATTTTTTTGTTCTTGGGAACAAATTTGGAACAGAAACAAGAAATAAAAAAAAAAAAATTGTTTCTTGTTCCTGGAACACTTCCAAGAAACAATTTTTCTCTCTCCTAATTTTTTCTTCTCTTTCTTTTCTTCTTCTTTTTTCTTTGGCCAATCGCTGGCCTTGGCCATGGTCGGTGACTGGCCGTCGAGGGCTGGCGACCTCACTGGAGCGTCGTTGGCCCCTGGCGAGGCTCGACCTCGCCTTGGTTGGGCGAGCTCGGCCTTGCCGGATCTGGGCGAGCTCAAGCTCGCCCAGCCAAGGTGAGGCCGAGCTCACCCAGCCACCGGTGACGTCGAGCCTCGTCAGTGGCTGGGCGAGGCCGCCGGCCCTCGCCGGCCGGTCGCCGACCATGGCTAAGGCTGGCCAAAAGGAAGAAAAAAGTAAAAAGTAAAAAGTAAAAAGAAAAAAGAAAAAAAGGAAAAATAAAATAAAATATTAAAAAATTAAAAGAAACGAAAAAATTATACAAGTTTACCAAACGTGTTTCTGTTCTTTTTCTATTCCAGGAACAAGTTTATCAAATGCGTTCTTCTGTTAAAAAATTGTTCATCGGAACAGAAATAGTTTTTTCTATTTCTATTCCCCATAACAATTTTTGAACATAAACGTTACCAAACGCAATCTTAACGTCTCTCTGATTTCGCAAAGCTTCGATTGCCAAATGAGAATTTGTGGTAACATGGCACCGTTTGTCATGTCAGCATGCCTAATACCTTAAAAAAACGAATTATAGATTTTATTGTAATTACGTCTTGAATTCTTCCCCCCACCCCCACCCCAAAAATAAAAGCCACAAACTTTCACTTATGTCTCATATCCATCCCCCGTTGTCATTTCCAATTCAGCAAAAAAATCCATATCAGCTGGATTTTAACACTGTTCATGATTAATGTTCATCTTCATCAATCTTCACATTAACAGTAAACTTTTTTTTTTTTGGTAACCCAGGGAACCCCGTAAGCCGACAGCCGGCGGGCAACCCCTGGGGCGACGCTAACGGATGACCCACCACGCCGACGTCGCACTTAAGATCCCGTGCGGCCAGCGGGATTCGAACTCCTCTCCTCCTCGCAAAGGATCATGGGAGCCTTATCCAACTGGGCCACCGCAGGCGGTGGTATTAACAGTAAACTTTGGGTCTGCTTTGATGAAAAAAATAATTTGTTATTTTTTCGTGGGTGTCCTTTGCAGATGTGATCTGGGAACGGCTTGAGGGAGTGGTTTGCGGCCAACAAGACCCATGTAACTCGACGAATAGAGCCTCGCTCGGGTTTTCAGAATTGCCGCTCTCGAGCCATCGAGCGGTCTTCTGTGCAGGGAGAGGCTTGCGAAGACGTTCGATTCGCAAGGTTGCATGAATTTCTAGGAACTTGCGGAGATCTCGCGCCCGAAGAAAGAGGAAGAGAAGGGAGAATATGAGAACAAGGAAGGTGTTCTTAAGAGGGAATAAATTTGCTGCGGTGGAGGCGATGGGAGATGAATGAAGAGGAGGAGAGGATTCCAAGTCAGATGCTTATCCGTCGGAAGCTGACGTGACAGTCTACACGTATCATATTCTCTTTTATCTGAAAAGCTTTGACTGGTCAAAAACAGAAAAGGCAAAGTGCTGAGATCTTGTGAAGGAAAGAGCCCCACATCGAAGGCAAGAAAAGAAGAAGAAGAAAAGAGAACGGGAAGGGAAAGGATGGCAGAGCGCGTACACATCACAAGTTAGTTGAGTTGGTACCCTAAATATAATTTTGATAGATTATAGAAATTTCAAGATTGTTAGTTGCATTTGAGGGTACTTCTTCGGTAAGAAAATTGGCCTTGTCAATTTCCCACTCTTGATGAATATGAGGCGCGACAGTTGCGAACTTAATAACTACATAATTCAAAATTCAGTTACCCATTGATGATCAAAATAGAGCTCAGTATTGACGTGGAATTTGATCTGTACGCTAGTGGTAGAGGGAAAAGGCGGAAATTCCTTAGCTAAATATTCTTCGGCTCTCCCATGCTTGGAGCATGTTGGTCCTGACGACAAAAGCTTTCGACCTAATAAGCATTATGAAAGAGCAACTTTCATGCGTCCCTCTCAAGTCCCACATTCTCATTCATTAATAAATAATATATAGAACTTTACTAGCATAATAATCTGAGTTTCTACGAGAATAAGAACTTATTGTGAGCCACAAATTCTTAAAGTAGACCACACAACAATTTATATTTATTTATTATTTAAATTTTTGTGATTATAGTAGATTAAAGACTATCACCCAATCAATTCTCTAACACATATTTTTTTTTTTTTGGTCAGTCCTACTCTAATCCTACTCTAACACATTTGTTTCTATATGAAAGGGGAGGAAATAAAGAAAGAGAAATGATTGGGTGATGGTATTTAATTTATATAAGAATAATAGTGTGTTTTAAATCATAAAAAAATCAAATAATAAATAATTATAAATTATTGTGAAACTCACTATTTTAAGAATTTGTGATTGATAATAGAGAAAATGTCACAAATGGTCCCTATACTATTACTTAATGTGCAATTTGGTCCCTGAACTTTCGATCGGCTCAATTTGGTCCCTGAATTATTGATAAATGTCTGATTTGGTCCCTGAACTTTTGATCGGCTTAATTTGGTTCTTGAACTATTGATAAATATTCGATTTAGTCATTCGTTACTGTTTTTCCTTCTTCTTTTTTTGGCTTCTTCTCTCTTCCCTCCGTCGGCTCCAGCGGAGGGAAGCCGGCATCCGGCGAGGGTCGCCCTCGTCAGCATCGGGCGAGGGCCATCCTTGCCAGATGCAGGTGAGGGAGCCCCTCGCCTGACGTCAGGGTGCTCCTCGCTCGACGCCAGCAAGGGGCTCCTTAAGCGAGAAGCACCTCGGCATCGGGCGAGGGAGCCCCTCCCCTGACGCCGGTGAGGGCCACCCTCGCCTGCATCCGGCGAGGACGGCCCTCGCCCGACGCCAACGAGGATGACCCTCACCGGACGCCGGCTTCCCTTCGCCGAAGCTGGCGGAGGGAAGAGAGAAGAAGCAAAAAGAAAAAAAAAAAAAGAAGAAGAAGGAAAAACAGTAATGAATGATTAAATCGGACATTTATCAATAGTTCATGGATCAAATTGAGCCAATCGAAAGTTCAGGGACCAAATCAGATATTTATCAATAATTCATGGACCAAATTGAGTCGATAAAAAATTCAGGGATCAAATTGCACATTAAGTAATCGTATATTGTTGGAATTCTAGTCGGCGGAAGACGACTTACCTGATTCCGATGCGCAAATAGCAAATAGCCCCAGAACGAACGTTGAATTGCGAATCAATCACGAACAACACTACCTCACGTTGGTCTGGATGTGATCACGAGGAAAGCACCCGATTTCCACGGCGTAAATGCAAATTGTTCTTGCAAAATTGAAATGGAATGCTTTTTTATTTGATGATGGAAATGGAGAGAGATTTTGGTGCAAATGATCTGACAACTTTTTCAACGGTTGTGTTCGGGAGGCTTATATACGTCTCCCTTCGTACCCCTCCATTAGTGTCTTTCCATCGTAACATTTCAACTTGAAACGGTGCGTCCAATCACACCCCATCATGGACGTACCAGCTAAAGTACAACATCTCCCACTCGGACATGATGAGCTTGATAGCGCTCTATCAAGAATATAAGGCAATGCATTCAACATTCATCAACTTTATAGAACAATTCATACTGGCATGTAAGCCTTGCGACCAGTGAGTACACTTGCACTTGGGAGCTCAAATTATGCACCTGTTAGGGATGGCATAATGGCTACAACCCCGAAGAAGAAATATACAATTGGTGTCTCACAGTGCCCCAGACATATTTTGTTACATTAATACAAATATACCTATCCCTTAAAGGCTATACTTGATTATCCTCAAAACACCATGTATTTACAATTATATCCGCAATCACATAAGGCGATATAATTGGTCGATTGGTAAATACATGTGACAGATATAAAACAACAATAGTCTTTCTTCGCACTCATGTCTCTCTCAATTTTAGAACAACTACTTTCCCAGACACGTCCCGTAGGCCATATCTATTCATGACCGCCCGTAACATGCTAAAGTAGCAACATTGATCTTTCATTTCGAGAACATAGTCAAAAGTAACATAGGGCACAAATTGAGGTAAATTATAAATTATCTCAAGGGCTCACACGATGAGTAAATAGGGATAATTTTACTCACATTCCCTTGTTGGTCGAACAATGCACATGTAGTATGACATACATGCTATAGTGGATTTCTCTTTCTATAAGAGCGTATTTCATTTCTTAAATATATTCACTATACGGATCTTAGCCTACACATAGTCACGTGCTTTTCACGTACTCATGTTTAGCTCGAGTGCTATATTGGCTCGCTTTCTATAGCGCCCAATTAAGTACTCGCATCCGGCATCTTACAGGCATACATGATTGTGGGACTATCATGTTCGGTCTTATTATAAACAAATCACAGACCTCATCTTGACTCCAATTAAGGCGACATATTTCATGTACCAGACTTGCTCTTCAGCATTTATTTGTACATAACGTCTCATCTCAATGTGCTAACTATAGCACTTGAGGCGGTTGCTCGTGTGAGTGAGCCAATCATTACTTGCTGACATACTTTCCAATAATATATGTGTGCTTGTGCTAGTCTCATAATGGATTTGTACTTTTTGATAAAGTATCAAGTCATTAATAAACAAACAAGTACAATACATATGTCTACAAATACATGAAACAATGATCCTTTACAATAACATATATCACATTCTACGCAATCCTAGTGACATCCTGTGGGTCAAGGATATGTCTCTAGGAATAGCCTTCGTAAATGGATCAGCAACCATTCTATTGGTTGAAATGTATTGTAGAATCACTTCTTTCTGCGCTATAATATCTCTGATGAAGTTATTCTTTATGTCAATGTGCTTCATCCTTCCATGATACTTGGGATCTTTCACATAGGCAATGGCTGCTTGACTATCATAATAAACTGTCACCGGTCTTGAAACCTCAGTGACAGTGGCTAAATTTTCAAAGAAACGTTTTAGCCATACTGCTTCTTACACTGCGGTAGAACACGCAATAAATTCAGCCTCCATAGTTGACAAGGCTGTGCATGTATGTTTCTTACTATTCCAAGAAATTGCTCCTCCATTGAGCAAGAACGCATATCCAGAAGTCGATTTACGCTCATCCAGGTCTCCACCCCAATCAGCATATGAATAACCTAATAGGCGTAAATCATTCCCTTGGTAACAAAGTCGATAGTCCATGGTGTTCTTCAAGTATCTCAGGATCCTCTTCACTACTTTCCAGTGTGCTTGATCGGGATTTGATTGATATCGGCTCACCAATCGCACGACATTGTTAGGACTAGAATTAGCACCTAGAGGGGGGGTGAATATGTGATTAAAGCAATTTCACCAATTTAATCCAAATGAGATATTAATGAATTAAAACCAACAATCGCAGCAAATGAAAGTAATGAAAGATAAAAGGATTAGGGATAGAGAATCAAGACTCCAGATTTATAGTGGTTTGGCTTAGACCAAGCCTACGTCCACTCTCCCACACGGACAGCCCTTCTGGCTGGATTTCACTAAGAATAAAAAAAAGTTATTACAGTCTCACGCTCTTGAGTCCATAGTGTAGAAGCTCTACTACACTTCCTCAAGGTCTCACTACAATATGATCTCTCTTTTGATTACATATAACGCTCAAAGAATAAGATCGCAAAATAGAAAAGGAGATTCAGACTTTGGAATTCTTCTATCCAGCACCCTTCAACAACTGGAGTATCTGTCTTATATACTTCTTCATGCCTTCAATACCGTTGGCACCTTCCAAAGAAGTTCTTCCAATCAACCCGTTGGACAGAATCAATTAGAGAGATCTCGAGCTCTTTAAGGTAAGTGTTGATAGCCCATCAATCCTGTTCGCCCATACAATCAGGATCTTGGTTTCCATAAGTAGATCATTCCAAATATAAGTTGCGAAATCTTTAAAGAATCTATACATATTCGATTACGAAAGTAAGATATCCTAGTACTGAATCCAGTAGAAAGATATTCTCTAGCCGTTAGAATAAAGACCATATAAGATCAGAATAAAAGTTCGGTCTGGAGACTGTCCATGAGAGTAGACTTTGAAACATGAGTCTTGCTAGCTTCAGACTTTGATCTTCAGACTAGACTGAGGAAAATATTTTGTCAACTTCAAAATACTTCAAGAGAATTTATCCAACAATCTCCCCCTTTTTAATGGTGACAAAACTTTCCTGCAGATTTGAATATTATTGCCCTGCAATACAACTTTTAAGCAAGCATTGATATCTCATAAAAGATTAGAATAAAAATAGTAGAAGTTATCCTGTACACAGATGTCCTGTACACAAATTTGCATCTACAGAAACCTCATTAGTCATGAACAGACAGTACTATCTTTATCTAAAAAGCTTAAAGTAATGTAATAATGAGCACACATTCAAAAACTCAAGATAAAGTCAAAATATCAATCACAATCACAACTCAAAAATTGTTTAAAAATGAAGATAAGATTTGGTTTGGTTTGAGGATAAAGTCTGAAATTGTAGAGTCTGAAATAGGAATGTGCTTGAAAATCTAGAAAGTCTTCTCCCCCTTTTTGTCAACATAAAAAAAAAATCAAGGAGCACGAGGAATGCGAACAAGTTGAAAGTCGTCCATAGACTTGACAGTTTCTTCTAGCTTCCTCAAATCTTCCTGTAGTTGGGTAAGAGCAGTGCCTTCTGTAGTGGCCTGAATCTGACGCTGAACCTCATTAAGCTGATCATGCATAGTGATGAACATTGCATGATTTTCATTTTGCAAAGTCTGAAATTCATACCCCATAGCATAGATTTGGCCTTTGAGCTCCAAGATGATGTCAAGCAACCTTCCAAAATCTCCTGAATTGTCAGTCTGAGTGCTTGTGTCAGCTCGGTCTGATGGTGGAGTCAAGCCAGTATGAATATCAGCAGGGAGTTCAGTATGTGGAGATGATGCCTCTCCCTCAGGAAACTGAGCAGCATGAACATCTTCAGTATCAGGAGGTGATCGACTAACACCTGTTTGAGTATCTTCTTCTCTAAAAGTCAGTAGAAGATGGGTATGTTCTCTGTGTGTATCTCCCCCTGTTTCCATGTCTTCTGGAGGAGAAAAAAACTCTTCTTTCTGAGGAGTTTCCTCAGTAACAGGTTGTTGTTGATCCTCTTTTTCTGCTAGAGAATCTGTTTTTGCTTGTTCGTCCGCTTGTTCTGCTTTTTCTTCTTCCTCTTCCTTTCCTTCTTTCTCTTTCTCTTTCTCTTCCTCTTTCTCTTCTTCTTTCTCTTCTTCTTTCTCTTCCTTTGTTTCTGCAAATTGTTGTTCTGGAACAGCTTCTGAAATAGGTACAGAAAATTGAGAAACAAGAGCAGAGTTTGGTAGAGCATTCTCATCATCTTCATCTTCCAAGATGATTGCCCTTCTCTTCTTGATAGAACTAGCCACTGGTTCCTTTCCTTTTCTTTTGGCCGCAGAAGAGTCTGGTCTGAACTTGATAGGAGTCTTCTCCTTGAACTGCTCCAGCTTCTTGCTGAGTTCTTTCAGATGCATCTTTGTTATCATCCTCAGTTCGATAACCATTTTATCAATAGTCTTCACAGAGAAAATGTGAGGAGGCTGAATGTTCAGATGTCTGGAAAGACGAGTGATGAGAGCAGCATAAGGGAGTTTTCCCTTATCCTTTGCCATGGATCTGTACATGTGAAACATGATAGTGTGCGGCAAAGAGAAATTAAGACCAATCTTGATTGCATATATCAACTTAGCCTCTGAGATGGATACATCTGTCTTGGATGTTGATTTTGGTCTAAGACAGTTGATCACAATCTTGTGAAGCAGAGTATTTGTTGCATTCATCTTGGAGTAGGAGAGACGACCTTCAACAATCCTGTCTCTCGCAAGTTCTAGAGTAGCATGACTTACAGACACACCAATTGATTGGAAAGCACCTATTTCCACACCAATTACATCTGCCAGAATGTCTTTATCAACAACATACTCTTTATCTCTCACACTGAAAGAAAAGCTGTTTGCATCAATGAAACTGAGATTGGAATAGAAGTACGCTGTTAATTCAGAATGTGCCATATCACAGTCAGTACAGAACTGATGGAGTTGAAGTTTTTCAAACTTCTCTCTCAGATTTATGCTCAATAGGTCCAGAAAATCAAAATCCACCGTCCGTGGATTCATCACTCCACGCTTCAGCAATTTTTCATACATCTTCCTATGTCCGTCTGAGCGAAACAGTTCATCATTCTTCCCACGAAGGTTTGCAGCCACACCCATCCACGGTTTAAAGTGTATGAACATCTTCTCATCGTCATCCTTTCCCTCTGGCTGATTTATACTACTAAACCTAGGATCATTGGGAAAGTTTGCAAAAGCTTTTGCAGCCGTTCCTTCAGGAACAATCCCTGACCTCTCCATGACGGTGAGAAAGTGAGTCTCATTTGAGTAACCTTTCTCTTTCAGAAATTCATCTATAAAGGTCATTGCGGAACCTCCTTCCTTCAATGCAGAGTAAAGCCTATAAACAAAAGCAGGCTTAAGTGTTCTTACAGGTTCAATACCTTCAACAACTTCTTTTGCATCTTGAGAGCGACGACCATGAGGTCTAGTTGAGGAAGAACGCTGTTGTGATCGTTGAGGAGTTTGTTCAGATGGAAAGTCGCTTTCTTCGGTGAGATCGAAGTGCGTAGGCCCCTCACTAGATCTTTGTGGTCCTCTGTTTGCTATTCTTGATGACTTCCTTTGGTAAGACATTGTTGCTTTCTTTGGAGAAGCTTTCTCACTTGTGTCGCAAGAAAGTTAAAAGCTTTGAGACGAAGAAATTTTGGAGAGAAAAATACAGAGAAGTGAAAAGCTTTTGATCTAGGGTTTCTGGGTAAAGTGAAAACGAAGAAGAATGAGTGTATAAAAGATAATAGATACGAGGGAAATCCAAGGGTCGCAAATTTTGGAAATCTTAAGAATTTCCTTTTGAAAATAACTGCCTTAATAAATCGATAACTACCATTTTTTAAATATAACTGCCTTAATAAACTCAATTAGAGATAAACAGACAAACTTACCTTTTCGAAATGACAATTTAAGTAAATGAACTTACAGTCATGTCGATTCGTATTCTCAGTCTTCAACCTTCGAGTCTGATACTCTGTCAGACTTTAGATTCTGAGTCTGAGCTTCAACATTCTTCAAGAGATAAAATATTGAGTCTTGAGCGAATAGACTCAAATAAGCTTTTCTCAAGTGGCTTTGTGAAGATGTCTGCCAGTTGATTCTTTGAGTCTATGAATTGTATCAAGACTTCTTTGTTCTGAACATGATCTCTTATAAAATGATGTCGAATCTCAATGTGTTTTGCTCTTGAATGTAAGATAGGATTCTTTGTAAGATTGATTGCGCTGGTATTGTCACATCTTATCTCTGTGCAAGAGTCTTCAATACCAAAGTCTTGTAGTTGTTGTTTTATCCACAATATTTGAGAACAGCAACTTCCAAGGGCTACGTATTCTTCTTCAGCTGTTGAAAGAGCCACAGTACTTTATTTTCTTGAAAACCAAGATACTGCCCTGTTTCCAAGCAATTGACAAGTACCTGAAGTGCTTTTTCTTTCAACTCTACAACCTGCAAGATCTGCGTCTGAATAGCCAAGAAGTGTAAAGTCTCATTCTTTGGGATACCATAGACCGATCTTAGCAGTAGTAGCAACATATTTAATAATACGTTTAACAGCACTTAGATGAGATTCTCTAGGATCAGATTGAAACCTAGCGTATATGCAAACACTAAATAATATGTCAGGTCTGGATGCAGTAAGATAAAGAAGTGAACCAATGATACTCCTGTATAACTTTTGGTCGATTTTCTTCCCTGCTTCATCTTTGTCTATCTTCAAGGAACTTGACATTGGTATGTCAGTCTTTTTGCAATTTTCCAGACCGAACTTTTTAACAAGTTCTTTTGCATATTTCTCTTGATGAATGAATATTCCTTCATTTAGTTGTTTCACTTGTAGACCAAGGAAAAAGGATAGTTCACCCATCATGCTCATCTCGAATTCATCCTGCATAGACTTAGAAAATTTCTTGCACAAAGTCTCATTAGATGATCCGAATATAATGTCATCAACATAAATCTGAACAAGTAGAAAACTTTTACCTTCCTTTTTGATAAACAAAGTAGTGTCTACCTTTCCTTTAGAGAAGCCATTATGAATTAAGAAATTACTTAGCCTTTCATACCAAGCTCGAGGAGCTTGTTTCAATCCATATAAAGCTTTTTTCAGTCTGAACACTGAGTCTAGTTTTTTTGAGTCTTCAAATCCAGGAGGTTGTTCCACGTAGACTTCTTCTTGAGTAAATCCATTTAGGAATGCGCTTTTGACATCCATTTGAAACAACCTGAAATTCTTATAGCAAGCAAAAGCAAGTAGTAATTTGATTGCTTCTAACCTTGCTACTGGAGCATAAGTCTCATCATAGTCTATCCCTTCTTCTTGCGTGTATTCTTTAGCCACGAGTCTTGCTTTGTTTCTCGTTACTTTGCCTTTTTCGTCAACTTTGTTCCTGAAAACCCATTTAGCTCCAACAACTGATTTACCTTTTGGTTTGGGAGTCAATTCCCATACGTCGTTAATACTGAATTGTCTGAGCTCTTCTTGCATTGCTTCAATCCAGCTTTCATCAGCTAAAGCTTCTTCAATATTTTTGGGTTCTATTTCAGAAATAAGAGCAACAGCACTAGACTCTTCTCGCCTTTTGGATCTTGTTCGAATTCCCTCATTAATGTTCCCAATAATGAGTTCTTCAGGATGACTAGACTTGTGCTTCCAGTTACTAGTCAGTCTGATAGATTGTTGATCTTCTTCTTGAGTAGATTCTTCATCAGTAGCTTGTTGTACTGATTCCGAATTAGTAACTGCTTCAGTGGTGGTAGATCTAGCAGTGTCTGGAACAGATTCTGAATCTTCAGTTTGAATTTGCTGAACTTGTGGAGAGTCTTGAAATTTGACATTCATTGATTCTTCCACAGTCTGAGTCTTCTTGTTGAATACTCTAAAAGCTTTGCTTGTAGTTGAGTAACCAAGAAAGAATCATTCATCTGATTTTTCTTCAAACTTACCAACACGATCATTTGCATTCTTTAGAATAAAACATTTGCAACCAAATATTTGAAAATAAAAAACTATTGGTTTCTTTCCTTTAAAAATTTCATAAGGGGTTTTCTCAAGAATTGGCCTTAAAAACACTCGGTTTATAATATAGCAAGCAGTTGAGACAGCTTCAGCCCAAAACCTTGAAGAAATTTGATTTCCAATTAAAAGTGTTCTTGTCATTTCTTATAAAGACCTATTCTTCCTTTCCACAACCCCATTCTGTTCTGGTGTATATGGAGAGGAGAATTTGTGCTGAAAACCAAATTCATCACAAAATTTAGTAAAGTCTTGATTTTCAAACTCACCTCCATGGTCTGTACGAATGCTTGAGATAGTGTGACATTTCTCATTATGCACTTTCTTAGCAAACTTTGAAAAGAGAGAGAAAGTCTCTGACTTACTTGAAAGAAAGTAGACCCAAGTAAATCGTGAGTAATCATCCACGATTACTAGATAGAACCTTTTTTCACCAATGCTTTGCGTTCTGGTAGGTCCAAACAAATCCATATGCAGAAGCTGCAATACATGATTAGTGGAAACTTTATTTATTGATTTGTAAGAGTTTCTAACCTGTTTACCCAATACGCATGGTGTACATAGATCAGACTTTGAGTAATTGAGAATAGGCAATCCTCGAACAAGTTTCTTGGTAGAGATCTTGTTGATTTGCTTCATATTGGTATGGCCTAGCTTTTTGTGCCATAGATTTGCTTCATCTTGTACTGATATTAAGCACTGTGATCTTTCTTGATTCACATCCAGAAGATAGATATTTCCATGTCTTCGTCCAGTAAAAGATTGAGTAAAGTCTTTACTGATTCCAGAGCACGTTTCTTCCTGGAAGTTGATCTTGAAACCAGTATCACACAACTGACTTATGCTAAGCAGGTTGTAATTTAATCCTTCAACTAAGGAAACATTATTGATTGACAAACTTCCAATCTTTACTGTTCCTCGACCGGTAATTCTTCTTTTGTTGTTACCAACAAAGGAAACTTTTCCTCCGTCTATCTGGACAAGTTTTATGAAGCAGCTTGAGTCTCCTGTCATATGTCTTGAGCAGCCACTATCAAGATACCATTTAATCTTCTTTTTGATAGTAACCTGCAATTAACACGAATTCAAGCTCTTTTTGGTACCCATACCATCTTGGGTCCAGAAGTGTTAGAACAATAGACAGTCTTAGCCCAGCTCTTTTTAACAGGTCTTCAAACCAAAGGACATTCTTTCTCAAAATGTTCTAAGCTTTTACACTTGGAACATCTCAAACCATTTCTGCCAACAGGTTTTACAAAAACTTTATGGAAATGATTCTTATAAGCAATTCTAGCTGGTCTCTGTTTAATTCTTTCTTTTACCTTCGGGAAATCAATTAGTGGAATAGTTTCAGAAGTCATACCAAGACCTAACTTATCAAAGTATGGTCTTTGTATCGAAAGAATCTTATCCAACTTTTCAGAACCATTTGAAAATCTTTTTGATATGTTAGTAATATCATTTTTCAAAAGATTATTTTCATTTGAAATAATATCTGAGTTTTCTTTCATAACAACAAAATCTTTTTCCAGCTTTTCAAACTTTCTTTCATAAGTTTATCCTGTTGCTTCAATGTAGAATTTTCCCTTTTTAATTCGGAGATCCTCTTAAGAGAGGTTTTCAGACTAAGACAAAGTTCATCAATATATTTAGAAACCTTAACAGGAATTTTCAGATTACCAACCTCGAGTTCACTGTCTGAGTCTGTGTCTGAATCAAGGTCTGAGTCTGAATTTGATTTTGCCATTAAACAGATATTGGCATAATCATCGTCACTTCCTTCACATTCAGTATCACTCCAAGTCTCTGCTTTGAGTGCCTTCCTGTTTTTCTCAGTCTTTTATTTTCTCTTCTTTAACAGAGGACGGTTGGGTCTGATGTGTCCCTTTTTCTTGCATTCAAAGCAAGTCACTTCTTTGTTAGAATCATCTTCCTCTGTTGACCTGTTTTGAAACCTTTGAGAACTTTGTTTCTTCCAATTGAATTTCCTTCCTTTTCTGTTCAACTTTCTGAATCTCTTTATCATGAGTGCCAGTTCTTCATCATCTAGATCTTCTTCAGAGTCTGTAACATCAGAATAGTCATTAGACTTTAAGGCAATAGATTTCTTACCTTTTGAGTCTTCCTCTTCGTTGGTCTGTTCCACTTCATAAGATTGAAGAGTCCCAACCGGTTCATCTACAGAGAGTGGAGCAATCCTCTGCGTCTCTCTTATTGAGGTTTTTATGTAATTCCAGTCTTTTGAGAGTCCTCGAAGTAGTTTGTTGACCTTCATATGTCCTGAGATTGGATGTCCCTGATATTCAAGACCATTCACAATTTCAGTAAAGCGACTAAACATGTCAGTTATTGATTCTCCTGATCTCATCTTAAAGACTTCATATTGTCCCAAAAGAATGTTGATCATCGTTTCTTTCACACGATCAGTTCCTTCATAGGTAATGTGAAGCCTATCCCAGACTTCTTTTGCTGTATCACAAGAAGATATTCTATTATACTCAGTAGGGGATAAATCACAATATAAGTAGTAAATAGCTTTGGCGTCAAGAGTATGTCTCTTGGTGATTTCTTCTTGAGTCAGTAGAGTAGGATCAGCAGTTTCTTTTCCTCTCTCTGATTCTGATGCAGCAGCAGGAATGATTCCTTTATCAACCACTTCCCATTCCAAAGGATCTTTCGATCTTAGGAATGCCTTCATCTTATTTTTCCATATGCTATAGTCTTTTCCATCAAAGTATGGAGGTCTGGTATTGCTTTGACCTTCAACCAACCCTGTAGGCAACATACTAGCCATAGATATTTTACTCAGAAGTAAAGACACTTCTTATGAACAAGTACACAAGCTCTGATACCAATTGTTAGAACTAGAATTAGCACCTAGAGGGGGGTGAATAGGCGATTAAAGCAATTTCAACAATTTAATCCAAATGAGATATTAATGAATTAAAACCAACAATCGCAGCAAATGAAAGTAATGAAAGATAAAAGGATTAGGGATAGAGAATCAAGACTCCAGATTTATAGTGGTTCGGCTTAGACCAAGCCTACGTCCACTCTCCCGCACGGACAACCCTTCTGGCTGGATTTCACTAAGAATCAAAAAGAGTGATTACAGTCTCACGCTCTTGAGTCCACAGTGTAGAAGCTCTATTACACTTCCTCAAGGTCTCACTACAATATGATCTCTCTTTTGATTACATATAACGCTCAAAGAATAAGATCGCAAAATAGAAAAGGAGATTCAGACTTTGGAATTATTCTATTCGGCACCCTTCAACAACTGGAGCATCTGTCTTATATACTTCTTCATGCCTTCAATACCGTTGGCACCTTCCAAAGAAGTTCTTCCAATCAACCCGTTGGACAGAATCAATTAGAGAGATCTCGAGCTCTTTAAGTAAGTGTTGATAGCTCATTAATCCTGTTCGCCCATACAATCAGGATCTTGGTTTCCATAAGTAGATCCTTCCAAATATAAGTTGCGAAATCTTTAAAGAATCTATACATATTCGATTACGAAAGTAAGATCTTCTAGTGCTGAATCTAGTAGAAAGATATTCTCTAGCCGTTAGAATAAAGACCATATAAGATCAGAATAAAAGTTCGGTCTGGAGACTGTCCATGAGAGTAGACTTTGAAACATGAGTCTTGCTAGCTTCAGACTTTGATCTTCAGACTTTGTCAATAGAGTTTGTAAGTCTTCAGACTAGACTAAGGAAAATGTTTTGTCAACTTCAAAATACTTCAAGAGAATTTATCCAATAGACATAACATATGTCGGGTCGAGTACACATCATAGCATACATCAAACTTCCGATCGCACTAGCGTAAGGAACAATTTCCATCATTTTAATTTCTTCTGGAGTCTTAGGACACATCTTAGTACTTAGGCCTTCACCTTGCATGATAGGGGTATCAATGGGATTACAGTGCTGCATATTGAAACGATCAAGGATCTTCATAATATAAGACTCTTGTGAGAAAGTAAGGAGTTTCCTTGATCGATTTCTTTTGATCTTAACTCCTAATATATAAGCAGCTTCTCCCATGTCCTTCATTTCAAAATTGCAGGACAACCATTCTTTTTTGGTGATTACCATAATCTTGTCATTTCCAGCCAACAAAATTTTAAAAACATAAAGTGATAAAATCACAAATTTATCTTCGGACCGCTTGACATATACACAGTGATCTTCTTCGATCATCGTGAAACCAAAAGTTGTTATGACTTGATGAAAACGAAGATACCACTGTCTAGATGATTGCTTAAGGCCATATATTGAGCGATGAAGTTTGCAAACTTTATGCTCTTGACCTTTAGCTATGAAGCCTATTGGTTGTTTCATATAAATTTCCTCATCTAGTTCTCCATTGAGAAATGCTGTCTTTACATCCATTTGATGTAATTCAAGGTCCAAATGTGCAACGATGGCTAGAATAAGGCGTATTGCGGCAAACCTTACAACTGGTGAAAAGGTTTCCTCGTAGTCTATACCCTCTTGTTAAGTATAACCTTTCGCCACAAGACGAGCCTTATACTTTTCAATGGATCCATCCGCCCTTTACTTAATCTTAAAGACCCATTTGTTTCCAATGGTCTTACGATTGGGTGGTAGATCAACCAAGTCCCAGACATGATTTGTCATCATTGACTCCATCTCGTCTTCCAAAGCTTTTCTCCATTCTTCCTTATCAGAGGATGAGAGAGCCTCTTGAACAGTCTTAGGCTCGAGATCATCTTTATGAGCAATCATAAATGTTTCCCCTTCAATCTCAAAACGACGACGAGGAATACTTTTACGATTACTTTTAGGATGAGAGAGCCTCTTGAATTCAATTCGCCAGACAATGCAACACTCCCACTAGGTCTTTTATGTTGAGGTAAATCTTCATTTCCCTCCATAACATTAGTGGGTGTATTATTACGATCTTCCATTTCATATAATTGGAAATCCTTATCAATCTCACCTCTATTAGGAAAATCGTTCTCCAAGAACGTGACATCTCGTGACTCCTTTTCGGTCACACTCCCATCAGCTTGTTCATCTATGATCACATACCTTTTGGAGTGTTCAGAATATCTTATTAAGATACATTTATTCCCTCTACAGCCTAATTTGCCATATTTATGGGAAGATTCATGAACATAAGCTGCACATCCCCATGGACGTATACTATTTAAGTTTGATTTTCTATCAGTCCATAATTCATAAGGGGTGGAAGTGACCGATTTTGAGGGCACTTGGTTAAGTAGGTAGGCATCAGTCAATAATGCATCTCCCCAAAAGGAGATAGGTAAATTTGCTTGCGCCATCATAGACCTAACCATTTCCAATATGGTTCTATTCCTTCTTTCAGCTACCCCATTTTGTTGTGGAGTACTAGGAATAGTCAATTGTCGTACAATTCCATTTTCATCACAAAGAGCCTTGAATTGCTCTGATAGATACTCACGTCCATGATCGGTTCTTAATGCATTTATCGTTTTGTTCAACTGGTTCTTTACCATCGTTATATATCGTCTAAAGCAGTCTAATGCTTCTGACTTATGAGAGATCAGAAAGACATAACCGAAACACGTGAAGTCATCTATGAAAGTAATGAAATATGAGGCTCCATGCCTCACCCTCAAATTCAAAGGACCACAAATGTCAGAATATATGAGTTGCAATGGAAATTCAGCTCTAGTCCCTTTACCGAGTGGTTTTCTAGTTGCCTTTCCCGCTAGACAATGTTCACATACGGGTAGATCAACATTAGTGAGTGACCCTAAAAGGCATTCTCTAGCTAATCTTTGTATTCTTTGCAACCCAATGTGACCTAATCTAGCATGCCAAGTATTTGCATCAATCTCAACATTACTAGAAGATGTAATTAAAGACAACCATTAACATTAACATTGTACTGATCATAGTCAATGTCTAACACCATAAAACCATTCGATACATGACCTGAACCATAGTAAATTGTTCCATACAAAATGTCAATACAATCACCATGAAAATTTAATAAATAACCTAGGCTAAGAAGAACAACTAGGGATACCAAGTTTCGTCGAATATCCGGAGCATAGAGGACATCATGTAGGAATAGGCTTCGACCACCACGTAAAATTAATTTACGTGTGCCGATACCCTTCACTTCAACTCTTGAGCTATTCCCAACATATATCCATCTTCTTCTAGGCTGTATCCGACGATACTCCACAAATACTTCTCGGTCTCTAGCTACGTGGTTTGTTGCTCCTGAGTCTACAGTCCACATTGGATGAGATTTAGCAGGCATTACAGTACTAGAAACAAAAGCATTACTTAAAGTAATGGAGTAATAGGGTACCTCTTTCGGCTCAGTGCATTCACGAGCAAAGTGACCCATCTTGCCACAATTGTAGCTCTTCATCTTGGCCTTGTCCTTCTTCCCACCACGCTTCTTGCGTTGGAAGGTCTTAGCCCTTTTAGGTGCCTGATCAGTCTTTTTCCTTTTGTTGTTGAATTGAGAATTTCTTTTGCGCTTGAAGCCCGAAGCTTTGCGCGAACTCGATTCAGCAACATAAGCATGAGTATAGGATCTTGCAGCCTCTAGGCACTCATCATCTAATTCCAAATGACGCGCTATATCATCAAATGTGACAATATTGATCTTCATATGCTCCCAATTGTCAGGAAGAGACCTTATAACAGCCTGAACCTGCTGTTCATCAGTAAGGGAGTGACTTGCCGACTTCAGCTCACGAATCATATTTGACATCTCTCGAAGATGCTGCCTCATCGTTATATTTGGGCACTTTCGGTATGTGTCAAACTTGATGGTGAGTCTCCTCAGCTTAGTGGCAGATGTACTCCCAAACTTATCTTTCAAGGCAACCCACATTATATGAGCTTTATCATAACTTTCAAACTCACACATGAGATCATCCTGCATATAGCTCAACAACGTGATGCGAGCAATGCTATTCTTCTTTTTCCAAGCTTGATAAGCTTCTAGATCTCTCCTGCGTTGAGCTGAAGTTCCATGCTCAGGTTTATCCATGGTGTGGTTGAAAGTTTCCAAAACCTCTTGCTCCTCAAGGATGTACTGAACCTTTCGGTGCCAAATATCATAATTGTCACCGTTCAGCTTCTCACCCTTATTAAGGTCAGCCATAATGGTCTTGGATGCCGATGCCATAATCAATTACTATAACACATTGACATAATAGACGCAGAATCAATACTAGCACATTTTTCAGAGTAACCCACATATTTAATTTGCAGCAAAAACAAACTAAAATAATGATAATTCAACAAAAGACATAGAAACAAAAGTTCACTATGTTCCCAATCAACTTCTATGTACGATTGTTCTATTATCATTAATTAGTTTGATTTGCACAAATTTTGAGTTTTAGGTGAGAACTCCTTCGAATTCTACCAACCTTCAAACTCCTACTAGGAAAAATAATTACATGACCTCATGTAATGTCTACATTTTTCCATTAACACAAAAGCATAGCATGATGTAAATCAATGTACAAATAACAATCATGCAGCAACTCCAATCAAAACCACAATTCAATATGTAATGGATTTCCTACCATTGTTCGAATTTTTTAGCAACTTGAAAATTGCAAGTATATTAAACTATATACATAATATCATCGAACCAAGCTCTACACAGCATATATGACATCATCTGCACACAAGGTAGCTACTATATTTCCTAACCACAAGAAAATATAAGCTACAAATGAATAAACTATGCATTAAACCCCAAAAAATACGCGTACATAGGGTTCCCTACACATTTTCATACATTTATAAAATCCAAAAATGAAAAATAATTATGCCACAGTGTAGATGACATCCATACGAACCCAATGCCACCAACCACGCTCCAATCGGAGCTTGCACGCGCCCCCACACGTCACCTGAGTGCACAGTGCGTGTGGCGCTCGCGCCAGCGAGCCCAAAAGCTCCTGGTCGGTCCGACCGGTCCAACCGTTGACCGGTCTGACCGTTGACTGGTCCGACCGTTGACTGGTCAACGGGTCGGGTCAACGGTCAACGATCAACGGGTCGGGTCGGGTCGCCGGCCGGCCAACTACCGCCGACGGTGACGTCATCCCAACGGTTACTGACCGTTGGATGACGTCATCACGCGCCGGTTCGCCGACCGGCGCGTGACGCACACCTGCCAATTCGTTGACCGGCGAGTGTGGCGCATGCGCTGGCCAAGCCAGCGCTTCAAGCGCGTGGCGCCCACGCGTAGTGGCTTTTGGCCGTGCGTGTGGACGCGTCCAGCGTCTTCTGGCGGCGTTCGACCCACCGTTGGACTCCTCTCGACGAGTACTTTCACCCTACATATTCAAAAATTAATTTTGGCCAAAAAAATATTTCGAAAAATGGCCAAAACCGTACGGGTGTATGCGACCCCTAATCCGTTCTTTGCTTCGGTTCGATTTTGAGTTTCTCAAATGGCAATTCCGACCAGTAGACATCCAAACAATGTAGAATCCAATCTCTTGATCTCAATATCAAATGGTAAATGAGAAAACTCAATGAAAAACAAGGCAGAAATCACGACCGGGCAATGATACCAATGTTGGAATTCTAGTCGGCGGAAGATGACTTACCTGATTCCAATGCGCAAACAGCAAATAGCCCCAGAACGAACGTTGAATTGTGAATCAATCACGAACAACACTACCTCACATTGGTTTGGATGCGATCACGAGGAAAGCACCCGATTTCCACGGCGTAAATGCAAACTGTTCTTGCAATATTGAAATATAATGCCTTCTTATTTGACGATGGAAATGGAGAGAGATTTTGGTGTAAATGATCTGACAACTTTTTCAACAGTTGTGTTCGGGAGGCTTATATACGTCTCCCTTCGTACCCCTCCATTAGTGTCTTTCCATCGTAACGTTTCAACTTGAAACGGTGCGTCCAATCGCACCCCATCATGGACGTACCAGCTAAAGTACAACATATATTGACCATTTGTGATATTTTTCCTTGATAATAAGTTATTATTCTTAATTGTGGAATTCAAACAAAAAAGAGGAAACATATGTGGAAAGAGAAGAGAGAGTTCCCACGAGAATGTAGGCAGACGTGTCGGCCCAAACGCGGTCCAAGACCAGGACACGTTGGTCTTCAACCAATCGACCAATTAAAGGAGCGATGGAGAGATAATCTGACAATTCTGACAATACCTTTTGTCCGAGATGGTGGGAATAAAGCAGGAACATAGGATTCCATTACTCAAACGAACGATATAAAGATGTCCAGTATTGGATTCCATGATGAGGTCGGTAGCCACCTGCAGAAGTCAAAAGAAACAACCCGGCATCAGCATTTGTCCCTCATTTCTGCACGTCCTTTACAGACTTTTCGTCCACTCCACGTCCCGAGCCCGCCGGATGAATGCAAGCAAGCGCTGGTTTTACACCTTCGTTTCCTGGAAACTAACAAGAGATGAGAACGGATAACTCAATTTGGGTACCGCCATGATCGTCAAAACAACAAAAGGGAAAGAGGAAGATACGAAGCAAACAGGGTGCGTCGCCAAAGGAACTTTCTTAATGCCCAACCCAAACGGTTCTCCTCTAGTTCAGGGTATATAAATACAATGCTAGTGTTGTCCCAAACATTATTCCACATATTACAAAATTGCACTTTTCGTTGCTAAACTAAACAGCAAACATTGAGTTTTTCTCTTGTCTTGAAATTTGCGTTGTGCGGCCCTACGTCATTTGAGGATCACCAAAGCCTGTGTGTCTCTTTCGAGTGATGACGAGCATTCTCCGTCGCAACTTTGCCTGCTATGAGGTCTCTCTCAACTTGCCCGCCATGCACAAGTTTGCCAAGCAATGGCACTTGGCCTTCGCAACCATATATTGCTCCCGAGCCATTACTAACTCCCCAAAGAAAGCCAAGAAGTTGTCCCCACGAAAATCTCCTTCCTACGCTTCGATTTCGATCCACGATTCGGTCCTGAGCACCAGCTCTGATCATCCCAGCTCCTTCGACATTGATCAGTCACGGCTCACCAAGCTGGTCAAGGACAAGGACCTCAGCCACCTCCGGGAATTCGGCGGGGCCAGAAAGTTGCCTCAACACTCGAAACTGATGGCTCGGCCAGAATAAACGGCGACCCAGACGACGTCTCTCGCCGGCAAAATGCGTTTGGCATCAACTCATACAAGAAGCCGCCTGCCAAGCGCTTCTTCCACTTCGTGGTCGAGGCTTTCAAGGACCTCACAATCATGATTCTTCTTGTTTGCGCTGGGCTTTCACTTGGGTTTGGGATCAAGGAGGATGGGGTCAAGGAAGGATGGTATGATGGTGGCAGCATATTCGTCGCGGTGTTCCTCGTGATTGCCGTGTCCGCTGGGAGCAATTACCGCCGGAACCGGCAGTTCGAAAAATTCTCTCAGGTGAGCGGTAATATTCTCATTGATGTAATAAGGAAGGGTCGGTGGCAGCAGGTTTCCATATTTGAGATCGTCGTTGGAGACGTCGTTTGTTTGAAGATCGGCGATCAAGTTCCAGCAGACGGGCTGTACCTGGACGGACATTCCTTGCAGGTATGGACGACAATTTGTACTGGTTCGACGCATTATTTGCATATTAACTCATGTTGGTGTCCTCCAGAAACATACGTAGTATTAATATTACCAAGTTCGAGTGCAGTTTCCGTAATTAGTTGACTAATTAGTCCAAAAAATTGTAGAAGTGTATCATTTTTATAATCTTGATTCTATGAGAAAAAAGGATAAGTAATGGTTTTTATTCTAGTTCTCGTTATAGTAGAACAAACTCTATCAAAAAACTTCTACCGTTAAAACGTGATCCATTTGTTCTTGTTTCCTGTTTGTTCATGCTTCATTTTCTTTGCTTCATGTTAAGACCAGAACGCTTCATATCGTGTCATCCTAGCGTCACTAAACATGTGCAACATTTGTGCTGTGAATCTAGATTGATGAATCGAGCATGACTGGGGAGAGTGATCACGTAGAAGTGAACCACAAGGAGAATCCGTTCCTGTTCTCGGGAACAAAGGTTGCTGATGGGTATGGTCAGATGCTGGTTACATCCGTGGGCATGAACACGACGTGGGGTGAGATGATGAGCTTGATCAGCCGCGACAACAGCGAACAGACCCCTTTACAGGCTCGGCTCAACAAGCTCACCTCGTCAATTGGCAAAGTAGGCTTGGCGGTTGCTTTCCTGGTTCTTGTGGTCTTGCTGATACGCTATTTCACGGGAAACACACAGGATGAATATGGGAACCGGGAATTCATTGCAGGCCAAACCACAGGTGATGATATCATAAACTCGGTGGTGAGCATCATCGCAGCTGCTGTGACCATCGTGGTGGTTACGATTCCTGAAGGCTTGCCGCTTGCGGTAACCCTCACTCTAGCTTATTCGATGAAGAGGATGATGGCAGATCACGCAATGGTGAGGAAGCTTTCGGCCTGTGAAACGATGGGGTCAGCCACCACTATTTGCACCGACAAGACCGGCACTCTCACAATGAACCAGATGAAGGTGACGAAATTCTAAGTCAGCCAAGACTCTGTGGCGGAAAACACCTACTCCTCTGTCTCCAAGTTCATCCTGGATTTGATTCAGGATGGGGTTGCTTTGAACACCACGGGTAGTGTCTATAGGTCGTCTTTGGGATCGGAGTATGAGTTCTCTGGCAGTCCCACTGAGAAAGCAATTCTTTCCTGGGCCGCTTCGCAATTGAGCATGGACATAGAGGACACAAAGAAGAGCTGTGAAGTCATCCAAGTCGAAGCCTTCAACTCGCAGAAGAAGAGAAGCGGTGTCCTAATAAGGAAGAGCTCAGACGACACATTCCATGTGCACTGGAAAGGAGCGGCAGAGATGTTATTGGCAAAGTGCTCGAGCTTCTATGACGAGTCGGGGATAGTGAAAGATTTGGACACAGATGAAAGGACGAGATTCGAGCAAATTATTCAGGGGATGGCGGCGAGCAGCCTCAGGTGCATCGCTTTCGCTCATAAACAAGTCTCCGAGGAAGCGATCAAAGAAAGAGAAGACGGGAAGAAGATCCAAGAGGACGGCCTGACATTACTAGGACTTGTCGGTATTAAGGACCCTTGCCGTCCCGGTGTGAAGAGTGCGGTCCAAGCTTGTCAGGATGCGGGAGTGAACATCAAAATGATAACGGGAGACAACATCTTCACCGCCAAGGCCATCGCCACGGAGTGCGGGATTCTCAGGCCTGAGGATGATGCTTCCAGTGGAGCCATCATGGAAGGAGCCGAGTTTCGCAACTACTCACCTGAGGAGAGGCTTTGGAGAGTTGAGAAAATCCGGGTCATGGCGAGATCCTCGCCTCTCGATAAGCTCCTCATGGTTCAATGCCTGAAGCAGAAAGGCCATGTGGTCGCTGTCACTGGGGATGGCACGAACGATGCACCAGCCCTCAAGGAAGCCGACATAGGGCTTTCGATGGGCATCCAAGGCACCGAGGTCGCCAAAGAGAGCTCGGACATTGTAATCCTCGACGACAACTTTGCCTCTGTGGCGACAGTGGTGCGGTGGGGTCGATGCGTCTACAATAACATCCAGAAGTTCATCCAATTCCAGCTCACAGTGAATGTTGCCGCCCTCGTGATCAACTTCGTGGCCACAGTCTCTTCCGGCGACGTCCCCTTGACAGCCGTCCAACTATTGTTGGTGAACCTGATCATGGACACACTTGGTGCCCTCGCCCTGGCCACGGAGCGACCCACCAGGGAGCTCATGGAGAAGCCCCCGTGGGACGGACCGAGCCGCTCATAACAAACGTCATGTGGAGGAACATTGTGGCCCAAGCAACATACCAAATGGCCATCCTACTCACTCTCCAGTTCAAGGGAGAATCAATCTTCGGCGTGGACGAGGCGGTGAAGCAAACATTGATATTCAACGCGTTCGTCTTGTGCCAGGTCTTCAATGAGTTCAACGCGAGGAAACTCGAGAAGAGGAATGTGTTCAAGGGCATTCATAAGAACAAGCTGTTCCTTGCGATCATCTTTGTGACAGTGGTCCTCCGGTGGTGATGGTTGAGTTCCTAAAGCGGTTCGCTAACATGGAGCGGTTGAGCTGGGGACAATGGGATGCATGTGTCGGGATCGCGGCCGTGTCTTAGCCTATCGGTTGGGTCATCAAGGGTGCGTTTGTTTGTGTTTCTATTCCGGGGAACAGTTTTTGAACAAAAAAACGCATTTGGTAAACTTGTTCCTTGAAATAAAAAAAGAACAGAAACATGTTTGGTAAATTTATGTTATTTTTTTGTTTCTTTTAATTTTTTAATGTTTTTTTTTTCATTTTTTTTTCATTTTTTTTTTATTTTTTTCTTGCTTTGGCTGGTCGCCGGCCTTGGCCATGGCCGGCGACCGGCCGACGAGGGCCGGCCATGGCTGAGGCCGGTGACCGGCCAAAGCAAGAAGAAGAAGAAAAGAAGAAAAAAAAGAAAAGAAAAGAAAAGAGAAGAGAGAGAAAAATTGTTCTTTGTTTTTGTTCCAGAAACAAGAAACAACTTTTTTTTGTTTCTTGTTTTTGTTCTTTTTTTGTTCCCAGGAACAAAAGAACATATTTGGAACAAAAACGCAAACAAATGCGTTTCTGTTCTTTTTTTATTCCAGGGAACAAAAAAACAGAAAATCTGTTCATAAACAGAAATAAAGAACACAAACAAACACGCCCCAAGTGCATCCCGGTCCCTGATATACCAATCTTCATCTACTTGGGATTGAAAAGCAAGAAGCTCGCGAGGAAAATTGTGCACAGAGAACAGTAGCAACTGTTGGAGACTGGATTTGATTTGATCCATTTCGATTCTTTTGATTGATTCAGGTTGATTTTCGATTGTGATTTAATTTTGTAATTGATACAGTAAATCATAGATACTGGATATTGTGTATATTCTTTCCGATTCATTTCTTGTACTATAGATATGATTACACTCTGGTACATAGAATATGATGAAATATATGAAAAATTATTTTCCTTCCTCGTTCCACATTTCTTGTTATGGTATCAGAGCAGTCTCTCTAACCCCTTGTTAATGTATCACAGCAGTGTCTCTAACCCCGCTTCCGCAAAAATACTTCTGAATTACCTTCAATTGTTTTTGAGTTATTGTTGTTGCACCTGCAAAACAAAGCCAGCACAACAGGTATGTATTCGACTATGAATATGCAGAATCCACACAGCAGTGAAATCCAAGATTCGACGCTACCTATAATAGAGGAATCACCTGACCAAATTTTGGGACAATCCTCCGCCCCTACTCCAATTGCTCCAGTCGCTCTAGCGGCCCCCTAGTCTCCTCCAGTTCAATGGCCATACATACCATGGATCCCGATTCAGGGCCCATGGACCACTGAACCGAATTGGAGGAACCATTGGGTCCACCCAGCAATGGGCCAATTTCGGCCCACCTGGACAACACCCAAATGGAGATTTGGATCCATTGTCTTCGGGTCAGAGAACCGGATTGAATCTGGGTGGGGCAGCGACAATTCCTTATGTGATATTCGGATCTTCGTTCGATGAAATCGTGAGCCTCAAGTGACTAGTAACTATTGCCACGTCATCAAACTTGCCGTCGGATCATGCCACCGTGTTTTGTCATGCCTTGCCACCCTAAGGACTTGCCACTTCAGTTCATCCCTGTCACCAACCGTGACACCCCAGCTGGCCACTCGACGCCACCACCGAGTTGTTGGAGGTTATGGGTTTGAGAGAGAAGAAGCGGTTGCTTGAAGTATTACACCAAGAGACGTCAAGTTTGGAACGCTCAACAGTGTTACCTCCAGCGTAGGGAAACCCTAGAGTTTATATATGTAAGCTATTGGGCTTCGGCCCATATGGACCCAAATAACCGTGCTTTTACCTATTGGGCTTGTATGTGAACATATTATTTTAGATTATATTAACAATATATCCAACAATCTCCTCCTATGTTCACCATACAGCACAATCCAATAAGGTAGTCAGTGTGATGTTCAATCAAACATGAATCATCCACATTCAGTCCAAGACAATTAACTCGGATCTGTCAAAAAAAAAAATTTAGCAGTAAAGTATTAAACTCAATCATCATTTGCAATCTAAATAAGTGAATCATTCTTAGCATGAATCTGTTCTGAGAGCAACAAATAAAAAACAAGTACTATGAGTTTTAGATTCAATCTAAACTCATTCAAATCCCCAAAATAAATCTTAGACTCAGTTCACAACCAATATATGCATAATAATATTCACAAAATAGAAATAGCAAAATGCAAGTAAACTGTCAAGTCCCCACATACTCAAAATGATATATATTCATTCATCAAGTAGGTCATCTTGGTCAGGATCCCACTCATTAAGCTCTCCTCCATCTCTACCATCCCCTGTAGAATGTCAAATATGAATTTCATATTATCATGAATTCAATCATTTGAATAAAACTTAGCAACATTCCATCAGGTAGAGAAGAACATATATTGATGTCATAAAGCATCATAATATCATGTCATAAGCATCAATTCAGTTTCATATATTATGAACAAGACTTAAACAATGTGATTTACAAAGAGCCATCAACTTAAGTTTATTTGTAGGAGAATAACTATTGTCTAGTTTCAAAGAACATGACCAATAGTCAAGTCACCTACAATAACCTAGTCATGTAATATCAAGTTTCAATTAAGAACAAGACCTGCAGGCTTCTTAAGTAAACAATTGTTTCTATGTTTCAATTTGGAATGTCACATTTACTGATTCCTTAAAGTCAAATAATCTAACATCAAGTTTGGAATGAGATCATTTAACCAAAAAGGATAGTCCAACTTAGTTAAATTGTATCATCAAGTTTGGAATGACACAATTTTCCCCGTTAGAACATTTGAATTAGGTTAAAGTCATCTTCATCAAGTTTGGAATGAGACAACTCACCCTTTTCAAATTAGTCAGCAACTGTGAACATCAATGAAACATATATACTGTGCTTATCATTGTAGCTACTAAAGGAAGATTCGATAATTCAAAACACACACTTAGAAGGTAAGTAAATGGTAGTTAAGACTTGCCTATATAGTCTTTAACCCCAATTCCCCCACTGTTTTGAATAATCGATCTTTAGGCATACCTTTGGTGAGAGTATCGGCTATGTTATCCTTCGATCTCACATCGATCAAAGTGATAACCCCTTGTTCTCTCAGATAATTCAACAACGCATGTCTCAGTCTCACATGTCTTCTCTTTGAATTAAAGAGAGTATTATTGACGACTTGGACAGCTGCTTGATTATCACAGAATAGGCTTAAAGAATTAATCTTTAGTCGAGTCAAAGGAATATCCATAATCAGATTCTTTATCCACTCTGCCTCTTCGCCGGCTGAGGCTAAAGCAAAAAGTTCTGATTCCATAGATGACAATGCAATACAAGTCTGTCGTTTGGATTTCCATGTAATAGCAGCTCCACCCAAAGTGAATACATATCCACTAGTGGACTTACTACTTCCAATATCTGAACACCATGAGGCATCAGAATATCCATCCACAATTGGAGGATAACCAGAATAATAGAGAGCATAATCTTTAGTACGTTTAAGGTATCTCATCAGCCTATCAAGGGCATCCCAATGCTCTTTACTAGGATTACTAGTAAAACGACTCAGCATACCAACTGTAAAGGCTATGTCAGGTCTAGTGCAACTCATAGCATACATAAGACTACCAAGCAGTTTCGAGTATTTTAACTGATCAACGCTGGTCCCTTCATTAGGACTCAGTCTGTTATTATAATCACATGGTGTCTCACTCGGTTTACACTTATCGTATCCCCAAGTAGAAAGTAGCTGCTCAATATAATGAGTCTGGCTAAGGGAGATAACTTGCCGTTTAAAACTTACTTTCATACCAAGAATAGTATTAGCAATACAAAGATCTTTCATGTCAAATTCTTTAGCCAAAGTAGCTTTCACGTCACTCACTACAGAATGATCGGAACCAAGAATTAACATGTCATCAACATACAAGCAAATGATGACTATCTTATTTGACATAGAACGATGGTAAAGGCATTTATCTGAATAACTAGACTGAAAGCCATAACTCTTTACCACTTTGTCAAATTTGAGATGCCACATCTTAGGTGCTTGTTTAAGACCATACAATGATTTATTCAATTTACAAACTTTGTCCTCAAGACCTTTCATAACATATCCTTCCGGTTGCATGTAAATTTCCTCATTTAACTCTCCATTTAAGAAAGCTGTTTTTACATCCATTTGATGCACTACAAAGTGTTCAATAGATGCTAAGGCAAGAAGAATTCTTATAGTTGATAGATGACACACAGGTGAATAAACATCAAAATAGTCTATTCCACTCTGTTGTTTATAGCCTTTAGCTACTAAACGTGCTTTGTATCTGGCTATTGATCCATCACTATTTAGTTTCTTCTTCAACACCCATTTACAGCCTATAACTTTAGCCCCTTTTGGCAAGTTTACTAGCTGCCAAGTGTGGTTCTGCAGTAGAGAGCTCATTTCATCATCTATGGCTTCTACCCACAGTAGAGATTCCCTAGATCTCATTGCTTCCTTATAGGAGAATGGATCATCCTCAAGATGGTAAGCAACAAAATCCTCACCAAAACTTTTGGGAATTCTCTCTCTTGTAGATACTCTTACTGGAATTGGTTCAATAGCCAACTGTGTGGAATTAGAGTTAGAAGGGCCTGCTTCAGATTCTACAGGAGATTCTGAAATCATATCTGTAGATCCAGAAACATTCAAGCCTTGATCTCTGAGAAACTTGTTTTCGAAAAACACCGCATCTCTAGATTCTATCACTGTGTTAGTAGATAGATCTAAAAACCTATTTGCAGCACTATCTTCTGCACTTCCTAGATGTACACAAGTAATGGTTCTAGATCCCACCTTAGGTTTCTTAGGATCTGGTATGCTAACATAAGCAATACAACCCCAAGTCTTAAGAGTATCATATCTACACGGGTGCTTATGCCATATCTCATAAGGTGTCATAGACAACTTAGAGTGCGGCAACCTGTTCAAGATGTGATTAGCAGTTAGAACTGCTTCTCCCCAGTAGGAGGAAGGCATGCCAGCTGTAAGTAACATAGAATTTAACATTTCAGTTAATGTTCTATTCTTACGCTCGGCAACACCATTTGATTGGGGTGAATAAGGAGCAGTGGTTTCAAGTATTATACCTTCTGAAGCACAAAAATCCTTGAACCTTAACATAGTATATTCTCCTCCTCTATCACTCCTAAATCTCTTAATTTTCAAGTTGAGTTGATTTTCTACTCTAGATTTGAAAATCTTAAACTTTTCAAACGCCTCATCTTTCGATTTCAACAAATAGACATGCCAATATCTAGAAAAATCGTCTATGAATGTTATTAGATACTTCCGACCACCTTTAGTAATGTAATTTCTAAAGTCACAAATATCAGAATGTATTAACTCAAGAAGTTGTGTACTTTTAGAAACCAACTTAAAGGGTTTTCTAGTGATTTTAGCCTATGCACACACTTCACACTTGTCAAATCGAATAGAAGTATCTAATGGAATGTTGTGAGTTTTAGCTAGATGTTGCATTTTCCTGTAATTCACATGTCCAAGTCTATTGTGTAACAACTTTGGATCAATCAAAGTAGAATTCACATGGTTTATGCTATCAGTATCTAAACTCAACCTATACATACCATTAACCATGAATGCACAACCGAAATAATATGAGTTAACAGATAAAGTTACTCTACTATTCATAGTTGAAAAAGACATACCAGCTTTATCAAGTAAACTCATAGATATCAAATTCTTTTTAAGTAAAGGTACTACTTTAACATGTTTCAGAGTTAGTAATTTACCTGAAGAAAGCACCAGATTTGCAGTTCCAGCATGAGTCACCTTTGCCTCACCACCATTGCAATTTTCCACAGTGTCTTTCACTTCTGTGACCTCAGTGAGTAAGTTCTTGTCGTTTGTAGCATGACAAGTAGCGCCACTGTCCAACCACCACTCAGAAGAGACTCTAGCCTTTCCATTATTCATCATTCCAATGAAAGCTTGAGGCTCAGATCCTCTTATAAGCATATTGGCCTCATTCTGTGGTGTGTCATTCTTTGGCTTCTTTGGTAACTTACACTCTGTTGCCCAGTGACCCCACTTTCCACAGTTATGGCACTTGCCCTTCTTCTTCTTTTGGAAGATAGTCTTTTTGGCCTCTAACTGTAAAGAGGATTCACCTTTTGGTGACTTGAACTTTTTCTGAGGTTTATTAGAGTGTGAAACAAAGTTGGCAACTGACTTTTGTTGTCCTACTTGTTCCAAACTCTTTCTAGTAATATTTTGATCCTCAATGTGAATATACCTCTTTAATTCATCAAGTCCCATCTGTACCTTCAGTCTGTGCATTTCAGTCTTGAAAGAACTCCATTCAGTTGGCAGTTTGCTTAACACAAGACCGACAAAGAGATTATCGGACATATCAGAGTTATCATCTTTCAACTTGTTCCTCATGTTCTCAAATTCAACTAATTGAGAGGTGATGCTTGAATTCATAGTGAATTTAAAATCAAAGAATTTCTCCGCTAAAAGAGTTTTAGATAGCCCCTCTTGTTTTTGGAACTGAGCATTCAAGTGATCCCATATCTCTTTCGCCGTCTTATACTCACTATAAGTCATAGACAGATTAGGATTTAGAGAGTTTAACAAATAATCTCTACAAAAATCCTCATCTTTGTTCCATCGATATTCATCAACATCTTCAATGGTAGAAGCAAAATCGCTCAAAACAGTATAGAATATATCACGTTCTTTCATGCCGAATTGAACATGTAATTTACAGCCATGAAATTCAGTAACATCAAATGATTGAAGCTTCATAATATCATAGGAACTACGCTTTGCCATTTTAATCAGAGCAAAGTATTAGAAAGAGTGCACCTTGGAGTCCGAGCCACAAAGTTGAATAACACCCCTAACCTTGATCAAACTGCTCTTTAAAGATGGAATTTGCCAAAACAAACCCTAAAAACAGATCTAGAGCGCCCAAAAACCTTAAGATGGACTGCCCTTGTCACTGAAACTCGCTGGAAATTTCCGCCCCCGAAATTCGCTAGAAATCCCGAAATTCGCTAGAAATTCAGATGGAAACTTCAGGTTGCCGTAACTTCTCCGTCCGACCTCCGATCGACGCGAGTGACCACTCAAAACGTTCGTATCGACGAGTAGAACAAAGCCCAAGTGGTTTCACCCTCTAAAATTGTCTATAATTTTTGGGTTTTTGAATCAAAGATTTCGGTCACCCGAATCTTCAAACTCAAATCTCAGCCAATGCCACCGTCGAAATCGAAAGTAAAATACACCCGTGAGTTCGTCTTGACGAGATCTTCAAGAAGACACCTTTCTCGCTCAAATCCAACACACGATAATAATACTTCAAGATTGTTGGAGGTTATGGGTTTGAGAGAGAAGAAGCGGTTGCTTGAAGTATTACACCAAGAGACGTCAAGTTTGGAACGCTCAACAGTGTTACCTCTAGCGTAGGGAAACCCTAGAGTTTATATATGTAAGCTATTGGGCTTCGGCCCATATGGACCCAAATAACCGTGCTTTTACCTATTGGGCTTGTATGTGAACATATTATTTTAGATTATATTAACAATATATCCAACACGAGTCACCTCAGCCTCACTCGACGACACGTCCACATCACCGAGGCATGGATGCCGTCCCCCGGCTGGCATCACCTTCTGCAGCCACCACGTCAGCCGCGACGACCGCACGAAGACCAATTCAAGCGGCCGTTCTCCTCTCTTCGTCGCACTCATATCGGTTGTCGAGCCAATCAACATCGAGCTACACCTCTGCTGGATCAACCCCAGCGACGCCACAACTTCAACAGCTGGCGTTCCCCCTCGGTTGCTAGCACCATGCGCTGCTAACATGGTCAACAAATAGACCGCAAGAAGACCGGACTTACAATGCAGGAGATGGGAGAGAAGAAATTGAAGATTAAAATAAGCCAAACCACCATTTTTCTTCCTTAGTTTCCCCCGGCTGGCGTCTTCTTGTGTTGCCACAATTTGTGGTAATGTGGCATTTAATCAACTGTCAAGACCATGTAGGCGGTGGTGAAGGGGGAAACAAAAATATAAATTCAGCAAGCTCCATTCATTTCCATCTCTTCTGCCACTCCACTACCCCAACATTCCCTTCCGTTCATCCTTTTCTTCATCCGCGCATCATCCCTCCTTCCTGCTCGACGCCGCATGACCCTCACCCTCCCTCGTTTCTTCTTTGTTTCCACACAACAATCGTGGCTTCTGTGACATCCTGAAATTCGAGTCCTCTGAAGGATGGATGAATGTGAATTTCGTCAATGCATTGTTGGTTGATCTCACTCGGAATTGATCACTCCTGAGATACTGACCTTAAGGGGAAGGGCTAATGAGGACAGAACTCGTACGGCTAAAGGACTCGACCTGGGAAAACAACTTGACCATGAGACTTGCGTGAGGATGATCCTGTAGATAGGCAGGCCGATTCAAAGGACGACTAGAAGTTGATTTGCGGACAGAACATAATGGAACGACGGGTGATTCCGTTTATCGTTATCGAGCCCGCGAACGACCCTATGTCGATCCTTAGTGATCGTGTACTTTGAAATAAGAATCTATCCTCCGTAATTTCATGCAGTCAAGGACGTCCATGCGTCGAGATGTCTTGAACGTGGTTTGGCACGAGTCGGTTACGCGTGAATCCTCTGAGCCACCCGTCAGTCTGAGTTATAACCAAAATGACATTAGGGCAAAATTGACATGGCAAGAGAACTTAGAACTGGACTTCGAATTATCGGAAATGTCCAGGACAGACGTTAGATGAAGCTGCTTCAAACAGTCGACAGAGCCAGTTAAGCCGAGCAATTGAAAAAGGGATTTTCGGACCAAGGAAGCGAGCCCGTGAGGACGTGGGCCGGGCCAAGCTAGTGTGGGCCTTAGGCCCAAGGTGGGACAGCCCATGATGGGCCCAAAACAAGCAAGTGAGCCCATTGGGCCAAACCAACTATTCATCTTCTAAGCCCATGGGCCAAGCCTTAACCATTTCAAAGCCCAATAAATTCCTAAGCCCATTCCTATTCATGGTCAAGCCCATTTCTTAGGCCCATCCACCAATTTCAGCCCAAGGATAGATTGGTAATTTGTGCAAGGTGGAAATGACCAAATTGCCCCTAAAAGCTTGTGGATAAGGGCAAAGCAAGAGAGAGAAAGAGGAGGTGATGTGCATGGGGAAGTGGAGCAAGCATTGAATGGCCTTAATGAGGCCTTGATGGCAGCTCTCCCATCACTCTCTCTCCTCCTCTTCAGCCCCAAACCGGTCGACCATCTCTCTCCCTCGTTCTCCCTCTCTTCCAGTTTCTGCTCCAGCTGACCCTTCGGTGAAGAATTGAGTCAAAAGTGGTCTTTACGGTTGAATCACAGAACGAGCCACATATCACCGTGACCGGGAGAGACAGACCGTTCCAAATAACCCAATTGCGTCCCGAACGGAGCCGCCGTCCGTCCTGTACGGCCGTCGTAATCCGCCGGTCGCCGGTCCGTCGGTCCGCCTGCAGCCTGCACTGTTTCGAGTTTTCGGCCATTTTTCTTCCATTCCAGCCGTTCCTCCGCCCATCCCAACCTCCAGCAAGACCCCCAAGACCTCCTGGTGTCGCTGGTTGTCGGCCACCCCCTCGCCGGAGCTCCGGCCAAGCCGTTCAACTTGTTTTCTCCTCCGGCAGGGCTGTTTTTCAGAATTTCAGAGGGAGACAGAGGCTGTGGTTGCTGTGTTGAGCTTGGGATTGTCTTGGATTGTTGTTGTCGAGGTCCCGGTGCGTAGCCACCGTCGCCGCCGCCGCGTCGGTGTGTCCGGCCCGTTTAACGGGTGAGTTTAGCTCCTAATCCTTCGATTAGTGCCTAAACTTGCTTAGGGTTGGTTTAGTTAGATTTAATTCTAATTTATGTTATTTAATTAAGTTGTATTAGTCCTAAGATAGGTGGTTAGATTGATGGATCGATTAGTTTAGCTTAATCTTGTTTTATTTGCTTAATGTGGTTTATGTGGTTAATTAAGCATGTTTTATCTTAATTGATTGGTTTCCTTAATTTAATCATTATTTTTAATGATTTTTGAATATAATTTATTGTTTATTGAATTCTGGGAATTTACTGTTCACGCGACACTATTCACAAAAATACTGTTCACGTGCACTGTTCACGAGTACTGTTCACGCGCACTGTTCACGTGCACTGTTCATCCAAAATGCGAAAAGTTGTCTAAATTCATGTGTGTTGATTTTATGAAGTGAATGGATGTGTAAATGCATGGGCATCCGCATGAATTGATTGTTGAATGGTGTAATTGTGTGACGATTGTGAAATATATAGGTATTTTTAATTAGAAAATACCGGGCGTCGGTTTACAACGCCAAAATGGATTTGTGGGCTGTTAAAGTTAGTGGGGCCGTGATGACCACTTAACCTAAATTATGCCAGTGGGGCCGAGTTCTGCCATCGAATTTGGAATCGGTCGCGCCCATTGGGCCGTAATTTGCCACCTGATAGAGGTCGCGCCCGTTGGGCCGTAAATTGCCACCCGATAAGGGTCGCGCCTAATAAGGCCGTAACCTGCCACCTATTAAAGGTCACGCCCACTGGGCCATAATTTGCCACCTATTAAAGGTCACGCCCACTAGGCCATAATTTGCCACCTGATAGAGGTCGCGCCCGTTGGGCCGTAAATTGCCACCCGATAAGGGTCGCGCCTGATAAGGCCGTAACCTGCCACCTATTAAAGGTCGCGCCCACTAGGCCGTAATTTGCCACCTGATAGAGGTCGCGCCCGTTGGGCCGTAAATTGCCACCCGATAAGGGTCGCGCCTGATAAGGCCGTAACCTGCCACCTATTAAAGGTCGCGCCCACTGGGCCGTAATTTGTCACCTAAAGATAGCTTGTGTCCTTTAGACCGTAAATTGTTGCCAAGAAATTTGGTAGACCGTGCTCGTGGAGCCGTGAGTAAGATTTGAGACTGAATAAGGAAGATGACCGGGGAATGGTCGGATTGACATGGAATCGACTGAGTCGATTGATCGATGACTCGATCTGAATTGATGCATTGATGTGTGAAATTGTTATATGCATTAATTATATGCATGAGTGAATCACGTCGTTTATGGTATGCACACATGAATTGATAATGTGCAGGGTGTGGCAATGGCTAGGTGAGATCGCTTATGATGCGACTCGTGTGTGATTGATGAACTGCATCATCTAATGGTCATGTGCTTTGTGTGTATCATGCTGAGTGATACCGTGCAGGGTATGGCATACCAGGTGAGGTTGTATGCGAATCGACTATTATTTGTTGGTTGCTGGCTGTTGGTTGTTGTTTGTTAGTGGGGTGGTTCTGGATAGATACCCTGGGTTGAGTTGGTGTACTAACCGGGGCTTAAGGGTGTAACTCGCTGAGATTTATATCTCACTGGTTATTGAATAACCATTTTTCAGGTCCCTTGTGTGAAGAACCCAAAGCTTGAAGCGGAAGGGTCAGGAGCATAGGTGGCTCAGTAGTTCTTTATGACATAGACCTTCTGTATAAGCTTGAAGTGTTTATAAAAGTGTATTTGATTTGAAATTGGTTGTCCTGCTTTTCTATCTCATTTATGTTGTTGTCAGGGGATTAGTGAATTCGCTTCCGCATGTGCAATAAAATGAAAAGGGTCGGCGACGAGTCCTGGGAACGTCGCAAAATTCTATCGACCACCGAGGGATGTGCGCGTGCTCTAGGTTCGGAGCGTGACAGCTTCCTCACTACCACCTTTGCCAGTGACGCGCCCCTCATTCAGCCTACACTCGCACCGCCCCACCGCCCTCAAGCCGCCCCATCGACTAACAAATAACTGAAACAAGGCTTTCGAGACCTCGCCAGAACGGACACTTGCCCTATTTATGCTACGTAGGTTAATTCCATACATCGAGGTTGATTTCCTCAAGTTTCAGTCGCCTTGATTATGTTCATTGATGGTTTTGGAATATTCGTGCTGCAAGTAGTGTTAATAATTTAGTACCCCGAGCATATTAACATGTTGTTGAAATACTGGTCATTGAGATTTAAGTGCATTTTGAGTTTTTTTTTTTTTTTTGGGTCGAAATATTAGTCTTTCATTACTAGCCCACTAAAGGGGCAACTTCAGTTGGAATATCTAAGCATAATATTGACATTAAAGGTGGAGGAGGATATGAAAACCAATTACTTGGAAGATTTGCTTGATGGGTTTTAGCTACCCAATCCGCGGCCTTATTTGTTTCCCGAGGCTCATAGATGACCGAAATTCCTTGAAGCTGGGCCAGTAAATTTCTGCAATCTGCCACAGTGGGTTGGGCTGGTCAAGGAGGCTCTTCGAAGCCTGATAAGCAATGCACAAGAGGAAAGTGGTCTGTTGATAGGGTCACTCGTAGATCAGCAAAGTTCACGGCTTCCGGATCAAATTTGGTCGTGGCTTCCAGATGAAGAGCAGTTCGTGTGTTTCTTTTCCATTTCACCCATAACAAGGCTTCCCTCATAGCTAGGGTTTCGGCTACCCAAGCGGACGGTGCGTAAATCTTCTTGGTGAATCCCGTAACGAGGAAGCCAGCTTCGTTCCTACACAGACTAGCCACAAATCCCATCTTGGTTGAGGCGCACCAGGAGCTATCAACGTTGATCTTCAGCTCGCTTCTCCCGGGTGGGTTCCATCTTAGCATTCTATCTGTGCTTTTTGTTGATCCGTACTTTCCGCTCATCCCTTTTGTGGACCATTTCATGAACAGAGCATCGGCTATTCGGGCTTCTTCTTGGGTAGTTGTCGGCTCCAGTGAAGACCCTTGGAAGACTGCTGAGTTGCAGGTTTTCCAAATCTATCACAGTAGACTTGCGAAGAGGGCTTTCTATTCAAATCTTGTTTTTGAGGTAAGATTCTCAAAGATCCATTTATCAATTCGAGTAATAATTGCTGGGGATGTGTCGGCTTGAAAATCAGGGGCTGACCATAGTGTTTTTGTCCAGTCGCATGGAAGGAAGAGGTGTTCTGTTGTCTCTGGTGCATCGCCACAAATTTGGCAAGTTGGATAAGGTATTATATGTCTTTTGTACATGTTTTCCTTTGTTGGGAGAGAATTGCTGCATATACTCCATAGTAGGAATTGAATTTTTGGTGGTAGGGAGTTTCCATACCTCGTTCTAGAGGGATTTAGGAACGTGGTAGGAGGAAGATGGGTTAGGTTGGGTGAGGAATGCTGCTCTATTGTGTAGTTGATTATAGCCGCTCTTAACTGTGTATAACCCAGAGCTATTGGCTGTCCATACAAGCTTATCAGGCTGAGGATTTAGGCTCAACGGGTTTGCTAAAATCTCTTAAGCTACTCTTTCATCAAACAATTCATGAATTTTCCTTATATCCCATTCATTAGCTTCATTATCAATTAATTCAGCAACCACTCGTGGCTCATTCCGATTTGGCAAGCCAATTAATCTCCCAGTAGGAAGCCATACATCTTCTCTTATGCGTATTCTTTGTCCATTTCCAACCTTCCATCTTGTGGCATGTTCAATTGTCTCTCTCCCCATCAATAAACTTTGCCAACCCCATGAAGGACGGGATCCTTTGTTTGCGGTCTAGAAGTCACCTTGAGGAAAATAGATACTTTTAAGAACTTGACACCATAGGGCATCCGATTGTTGAGCCATTCTCCAAGCCTGCTTCCCCAGCATTGCTTTATTAAAATCCACTAAGTCCTTAAAACCTAGGCCTCCACAATCCATCCTGGTTTTCAGCACATCCTAATTTTTCCAGTGAATACCTCTTCTAACAACATTTTGTTTCCACCAAAAAGCGGCGATTCGCTTCTCAATAGTGCGGCAAATGGAAGTTGGAATTTTGAATATGGACATAGCAATACAGCTTGGATGACTGTCTTGATGAGAATTTCTTTTCCCCCCTTCGATATTAGCCTCTCTTTCCATCCTTCAAGTTTCCTCTCAACTTTAGCTAGAATCCATGCGAACATTTGCTTTTTTGTGCGACCCCAATCTGATGGGATTCCAAGATATTTCCCTATGTTCTCTGAGATAGGAACTCTCAACTCAGCTGCTACATTCTGTTTCAAAGTTTCTAGGCAATTTCTCTCAAAGAAAAGGCTTGATTTGTTGAGGTTGATAGCCTGTCCCAACACATAACAATATTGGTTCAATACATTGGCTACATTTTGAGCTTCTCTTATGGATCCATCTAAGAAAAAGATGGCATCATCTGCAAAGAGGAGATGCGAAAGTATTGGGCATGTTGGGTTTAGGCGAATTCCTTTTATACTACCCTCTAGGACAACTTTCCTCATAAGGGTAGAGAGGGCATTTGCCATGACAATAAAAAGATAAGGGGATAGAGGATCCCCTTGCCGAATACCTCTTGTAGGCCTAAAGACAGCAGAAGGCTCACCATTTACTAGGATGCTAAAAGTTACTGAAGAGATGCATTATTTTATCCAATTGACCCATTTTCCATGGAATCCCAACCTCAGCATATAATCACATAGAAAATCTCATTCAACTCTATCATATGCTTTTTCCATATCAAGTTTCAAAATGGCTGGAAATTTACGCTTTCTTCTTCTCACCCTTAGTTGATGGACCACCTCTTGGACTACAAAGATGTTGTCTTGGATCTGGCGATCACTTATAAAGGCAGTTTGCTCCTCTAAGATTATCTTTGGTAGCCAAATTTTCAGCCTATTAGCCAGTATCTTCGCAATGATCTTATAATTAAAGTTGCAAAGGCTTATAGGTCTGAATTGGGTGATATTTTCTAGATTTGTTACTTTAGGGATGAGAGTAATATACGTACTATTGAGCTCTTTTTCAAACATACCTTGGTCAAAAAAAGATTGCACCATGCTGAAGATATCTTCATTTATGATAGGCCAATGATTTTGATAAAACAAACCATTTAACCCGTCCTGTCCCGGCGCCTTTGTAGCCCCTAGTTGAAAAACAGCAGCTTTAACTTCCTCTTTTGTGATTGGTTTTATTAGATCTTCATTCATTTCTTCATTAACCACTGCTTTACATTGATTTAATACAGGTTGGTAATTCCGATCGCCCACCGAAGTAAATAATGATTGGTAGAAGCTTCGGATATGGTGTTTGACGGTTGAGGGGTCTCTACACCAAGTTTGTTCATCGATTTGCAGCATGGATATTTTATTCCATTGCCTTCGTTGGACTGTTGTCGCATGAAAATACTTGGTGTTTTGTTCCCCCCATTTCAACCAGCTAATTCTTGACCTCTTGCACCAATACATTTCTTCTTGCTTCCACAAATCTGCAATTTTCCCAACAATATTGCTAATCTCCTCTCTATTTTGCTCCCTGTTAGTTCTGTTATTCAGCTCCGTAAGCCTGGATTTGAGGGTGAAAAGCTGATTTTGAGCACTTTTGAATTTCCTCCTGCTCCATTTGTTTAATTCAGCAACAACCATCTTTATTCTATGTACCAGACTGATTTATGTCGTTCTATTCACTTGCCAAGCTCGCTTAATCACCACCTCGCATTCAGGGTCCTCTAACCAAAAAGATTCAAATCTGAACATTCTCTTGCTCTTCTTTTCCTTTTGATCGTAAACCCAGAGATTTACAATCCTTTTACTACTTTAGACAAATGGGCAGAAAAGGCACTGATACATACTCAGAAACCCCAATAGAAGTTCAATTATACATCCATCACTTGGAGAGTGGAAGACCGAAGGGGCGAAATAAGAAATCCAGCAAAGACAGCCATCTCATTGACATTGGAAGCATCATCGACGGGAGGAATGTGCTTGGACGAAGATAATCCATCGGGATTTTCACCATATATCATCCACTGGGGGAAGCGAAAATTTGGAGGAAATGCTAAGAAAACCAAAGAAGACCATCGTCGAGAATGAAATCTGGGAAATGCTGACTTAGTCAAGAGGGTTATGCGTGTATTCTGTCATGGGTAGATGGGATTGGGGTTTGTGATTTGGGGATTAGGATTAGCTATCACCTACTGGGATAGAGAAAAGCTCCAAATCAAGGGAGAGCGAGAGGGGCCTCCTTCACGCAACCAACTTGACGTAAGACGCCTTTTGTCTTGGGGCAAAACTACCTCTATATACATGGTTCACTGTTGTGCGACTTGATTAATTGAGACGTGTCATTTGCCACTTGGTACTCAAATTCGCTATAATTGCATATTACTCCTTTATGTACTCAAAGTTCATCCAATTCCAGCTTGCGGCGCTCGCCTCAACTCCAGCAATTACCATGGTAGCTGCAGTTTCATCCGGCAGCTTACTGCTAACGGTGGTCCAGTTATTATAGGCGGGCCTAATCGTGCATATATTAGGCGCTGTGGCCCTTAACACTGGTCTACCGACTGATGACCTCTTGCGTAAGCATCCTGTAGGTTGGAATGGTCCGCCTGTAACCAACATTATGTGGAGAAACCTGGTAGCTCAAGCGTCATGCCAGGTAACAGTCGTTTTGATACTGAGTTCAAGGGTGAACTTCTCTACGTGAATCAACAGGTCAAGAACGCATCGATCTTCAGCACTCTCACATCCTCTGTCAAGTTTTCAACCTATTCAATTGCAGGAAGCATGAAGAGATCAATGTCTTCAAGGGGACGATCAGACACAACAGATTGCTTTGGGCTGTTTCAGGAGGAATAGTCCTCACTCGGTCGCGATGATGGAACTCTCCGCAAGGTTTACAGGCACTGAGAGGTTGAATTGGAAGCAATGGGGGCGTGTGCATCCCATTGGAAGCCATTCGTGGCCTATTTGTTGGGTTGTGAAGTGCATAGCAGTGCCTGAGAGACCATTCAAAAGCTACATGAAGTGGAATTGGTAGAAGCAGGCTTAGCACAGGGGGACCGTATTGTAGTAAATAAGATTTGGGATCAAAGAGCACCTAGTCTATTCCTTCCTTGACCGTATTGTACAATTTACACGTGGGCTCAAGTCCAACAAAGAGCACCTCGCGTTTTGTTCAGGGAGCGACGTTCTTCAAGAGGTAACGCCTTCTGGTTTTTCCTTTCCTTTAGTTCTTCTCCAGATACTCCAATGACGAGATCTCAAACATCTTAAGTTTTTTATTACTAGAATTGAATTCCGTATTGCAGGAAAATAGTTTAGGCAAGTCCTGCGTAATTGGCATTGAGTATAGCTCCTCTAAGTAGAGCTCCTTTCAAAAGATGGGATCAACATTGCAACTCGTTTTCACCATAATTAGTGCAAATTCTGATGGTATAAACATTCGGCATCTGTTATCAACGATAGCAACCGACCAAGCATGAACAGAGGCGGCGATTGTCGCGGAAAAAAATTGACCGACAAGACACGGCTACTCTCGCCGAGCCCTGCGAGTATCCCGAGATCCATATGAAGCTCCTGCGACGGCCACCGCCCGCTACTTGCTCCTCTACCCCACAGCCCGAGCAAATATTTCGCCACGTCATTTTTGTATAAATGCACTCGGTGAACGGCACGTGTCGTTTGTGGGCCCACCTGTCGGAAACACCGGCTAAGTGGACAAATTTCAAAAAGAACAGCCTTTTCTTTTTCTTTTTCGCTATTTGGCCCGAAAAGGACCTCCTTCTCTCCCTCTCCACCACCTCGGCAGCCGTCGACCACCCTCCACCCCAGGTCCCCCAGGCCTGCGGGGCCACCAGATTCCAAGTTGCCCCTCTCCAAGCACTCCTCCCCTTCCCTCTTCATCATCCTCGCTGCCGTCGCCGCCTCCTCCGATGGCCTCAACGCCGCCCAGTCCATGATCAAGTCCGTCTTCGCCTCGTCCGCCGGCCGCCGCCGTCCACTCCAAAGAACTGCCTCCAGATCCTCCCCCTGTCGCAGCACCGGATGAGTTCAACGGTGGAGTCGATGCTTTTCCTTTTTTCTTCCTTTCCCTTCTTTTGCTGGGCTCGATTAGTAACAATGTCTTTTTCGGCTACTTTTCCCGGCTGCTCATCGTCACCTCTTGCGTCGCGTTGCGATGGAATGCTTTTCCAGGAAATTAAACCCTCGCGAGCAAGAGAATTTTCCCATCGTTTCCTTTCGAAACAAACAGTCCCCTCTTTATTTTCCTTTGCCCACCACCCCAAAGACCCGCCGAAGTGAAGAGCCACGGAGAGAGAATATGATGGGCTTGAAGTGTTTTCGAAATTTCTTACAGGTGAGCCCAAATTTGACCCGTGGATTTGTGTAAAATGACGTAACACTGTTTGTGTACAAAATATTTTCTCCGCCCAAGTTAGCTGATGATATGTGGTATGATGACTTGGCAGTCTACATAAACAAACATATTCTCATTTTATTTTAATTGAACGAACCATCACGAAAAAATTACTAAATAATTTAGTGTTGTGAAAACAAGCGATCGAACGGTAAAATAGACTGAACAAAAAAATGACATGTGGTTTGATCGGACTAACCTAACTACACAAAGGGAACAATCAAGAGTCCCACTTTAGATCGAATGATACAATGAATATTATATTGTCAGAAACACTCCTGATTACGCGTAATAACTTATATAGTGTTTAATTCCATGATTTCTCACGAAATAATTTTTCAATCACATAAAAGAATTATCAAAATATCAAACCCACGTGATTTAATGGCGGCTTTCGGATAAAATTCCTCAGCGATGGCTCCCGTTGGATGCGAAAGGAAGAACCCGGAAGTTCCCTCTGTGCGCGTATCAACCGTTGGTCAGAGAGCTCCAACAACTAATCAACATATGTGAGTCGGCCGCATCGTGATCGCATCCAAAGTCAACGCTCTTGCACAAACACACGTTAGGAATATTGATTTTGTGTGGCTTTCCCATTTCCGTTTTGCTTGGCGACCGCTCTCGCACAAACAAGGAAACCCCCTTCCAAATTCGGTCAGCGACGCTGGAAAGAAGTCTTAAATTTCCATTACACGTGCCTGCGCGTCCACAAACGACGATTCATCTTGGGTCGAATTTCTATTCACTGGCTTAATCTCGAGAGCGGTGATGATGAAGAAGTTTTTCGTCTCTGATCTGCCCTTGCTTAGTGAGTTTGGCGAGGGAAGCTCATCTGTCTAACGCTCTTTTCTTGACTTCTTTGGGAGTGCGTTGGTTAAGAAATGAGATGCCTCATTTTGAGCTGTTCCCCGAATAAACCATAAAGCCACGAGAAATCATGAATCATAGGATCATCCATCGACAAAAGGATCACCCGTGACTATTGAGAATGAAGCAAATAAGATGGTTCTAATTCTCAATCTTTCTGACTTGCTTCTATGGCAAGTCTTAAGCAGCTAGAGCTCTTGTGGGACTTTTTGCGACTCGCCACGATTATTATGCAATTTCCCGAGCAATCTTAAATATCCTTGATCATGTTATATGTTGGAATATAATATGCGGAAACGATAGGATCATGCAATTTACATCTTCACAAAAATCACTCTAGAGAAACAAACGAGAAATAATAAGGATACCTGAAATTTACGTGGTTCGGTCCGGGTATCATCCACAAGGAGAGCCAGCAGCAAATAATCCACTATAATCGGAGAATCAAAGTTTATAATCGCTTACATACTCGAATGTTTTCCACATCTAGATTTAACCCAAAACCCAAAGTGTTTATAAATAAATAACTCATTTGGACATAAATTAATCGCACAAAATTACCGCGCGTTCAAGCTTAAAGTAAAATGCTTTACGTACATCAAAATCAAAAACTCCAACGTTCATTTTTGGTCCGCGTATGTACGGCTTCGCATTCTTGTTCAAGGCTTCACACGCCTTCTTGCGGCTCTCAAGTCTTGCGTCTCCACGTTTTTTTCTTCGTGCGGCTTCTGGAAACTTGCGGCTGCTCTTACCTGCAGCTCCTTACGTTGATAAAAGAAACCTTGCCTTTTTATATTGTGTGCCCAAAGTAAAAAATTTGACTTTGGGCCCCACCATGGATTCTTCCCCACCATGGGTTCTTTTCTTCAACATGGATTCGCTCCTTCCGCAGATAAGGGGAAGAAAACCTTCCTTTTTTCTTTTATCTCATATATTTCCTCTTTTGTCTTGTAGTGATATTTTACACGTCCAAAAGTATGACCAATAAGAAAAAAGATTCTTTCATTCGATTTGTAATCCACTTGGGAAAATATTCCTCAACAAAATTCGATTTAACAAATCATTATCCGAATTCAAAACTCGAGACATTAGTTTAACAATACATATAAAAAAGAACCAAAAATTCTGGCCCACCAAGCGAAATCGGTGGTTTCTTGATCACTTTCTATACCTGTTTCATAACTCAAAAAATTTCTCTGGCCCTTTGTGGTACAAATAAAAAAGACACTTGTCATTACTGGAAGCTTTCTCTAACCTCTTCTCATCAATGGACCCCCGAAGTATATGAATGAGTCGCGGCTGGCCAAAGGAACCACCCAGGGCGAAGTCCTATACACTTGCTTCTCATAACTTCAACGTTTAGCTCTCCATTTCGGGAACAAAATTGAATGATGCATCTTATCCTATTCCTAAACATGTGTAGGTGGAATTTGATCTATCCATACGCTAATGGTAGGGGAGGAAAAAAATGAAAATCCTCCAGCTAAGGGCCTGTTTGTTTGTGTTCTTTTTTTTTTGTTCTTAAACAGGTTTTTCTATTTTTTTGTTCCCGGGAACAAAAAAAGAACAGAAACGAGTTTGGAAGCGTTTTTGTTCCAAATATGTTTTTTTGTTCCCGGGAACAAAAAAAGAACAGAAACAAGAAACAAAAAAAAGTTGTTTCTTATTTTTGGAACAAAAACGAGAAACATTTTTTCTCTCTCTTCTCTTTTCTTTTTTTTTTTCTTTTTTTTTTCTTCTTCTTCTTCTTTTCTTCTTCTTCTTGCTTTGGCGTCTTCTTGCTTCTGGGTCGGGCCTCGCCGACCGCCGCCGGCGGCGAGGGGGGGGGCGCCCCCGGAGGGGCGTCGCCGGCGGGGGGACCCTCCCCAGGCCGTTCGCCGACCAGGCCGGAGCCCGCCAAGGCCGACCGGCGGTGGCGGCGGAGCGCGCCGGTGGCTGGGCGAGCTTGGCCTCAACGGATCTGGGTGAGGCCGCCGGCCCTTGTCGGCCGGTCGCCGGCGACCGGCCGGCCATGGCCGAGGCCAGCGATCGGCCAAAGCAAGAAAAAAATAAAAAATAAAAAATAAACATTAAAAAATTTAAAAAAAAATAAAAAAAGAACATAAATTAACCAAACATGTTTTTGTTCTTTTTTTTTTATTTCAGGAACAAGTTTACCAAACGCGCATTTTTGTTCAAAAATTGTTCCCCGGAACAGAAATAATTTTTTCTATTTCTGTTCCCTGGAACACAAAAAGAACAGAAACACAAACAAACGCACCCTAAATCTCTCCAGGCTCTCCACAAAGTCGTACCGTTACGAAAAAAGAATAATTATAGTATTCACATCTCTCCACTGTCTCGTTCTCATTGATCAATACCGATGATTCTGTATGAAAGGGCAGAAATGTCAAAAGTACACGTGGAAAGAAATACCCAAGAAAATGCACGTGTTGATTTGATTAAATCTGGAGTCTCCTGTGCCGATATCCTGTTCGTCAACCGCCTTTATCGTGTCGTTGTGTGTACCATCTTAGCTTGATGGATCATTTGACTTTTGGAGGATAGGTCTTGCCAACGAGAGCTCTAATAGCTTCGTTACTACCTACATATATGTTCAGCTTCGTGCAACTTGATCAGAACTAAAACGCGTCATCTCTCACTTGGCATTTGAATTTGCTATAATAGTGTATTACTCCTTATTGAGACCGGAACTAAGAAGAATGGTTGGGCTAACAAACATCCATCTCGTTTGTATTTTGGATACCCATATAACCATCGAAGATTGTTAAAGTGATGAATTCCTCGAATTTAAAGGGCGTGGGGGACAAATAAATTGTTGAAGGTACCATTTTTTTTTTTTTTTATCTAGTGTCAATCCATTTGATGGAAAAAAATATCTTTTGTTGGAAGGCTGGCTAGAGAATTCTTGTAAAAACACTAGCACCGCTCAGTCAATAATGAGAATATGTTGATCTTTTTTTATTCTATGTATTATTATCATTATGCACATAAGGGAGGAGCTGTATGAAGTAAAAATCCCACATATAGTTCTGGAATGGAGATTCTTTCAATCAAACAACTATAACAGATGTCGGCTCAATCCGAAGAAAATTATGCGGAAGCTTTGCAAAATTATGTGAAGCTATGTGACTAGAAATTGATCCCTATGATCAAAGCTATATACTCTACAAGATAGGCCTTACCCACACAAGTAACGGAGAACATACGAAAGTCTCTTCGCCTCTTCAGCAATGCTTATGCACAATGCTAACCCTTGCTCGCACCAAATGATCATGTACTAACCTCAAGATAAGGCCTTCCGGTTGCACTATTTGCCTATGTTTGTCAAGTGACTATTCCAAGTGCGGGTCTGCAGCCTGGCTTGCTGAAATTATTTTCCTATAATTACTAACTAATTTGATATTGTTCTTAAAATTTGATAGTTTGTACTGTATTATTAATAAACAATATTAGAATCAGAACATCATTTGTGAAACCGTACAAAATTTTTGCTGTTTCATTATACCAAGGCCCAAACAATCACATTATCATCGCTTGTTTCATTACGACCACATTATCTCGTGCGACCGCATGGCTACTTTAACCAAATGTGCAATGAGAATAGATATCCATAGAGCAAGTTTTTAGGCCGGCCTGATAGATTACCCTCATTGGACATCGTACGGTTGTGCTCTCCTCCATTCCTGAATGGAGAGGGGAAAGTTCCTCTAACTAAATCTTTAATAGGCACACGGATATCATCCACAATCGAATTGAAATAAAATAACATAAAATTATAAATGGGAGTGATATTTATATTTATACCCGTCACATGATTGAACGAGCAATAAAGGAAAATATAACGATGCCGAGTATTTCAAGACGGGGGTGCTAGAATGGGTGAACACGGATTTCATTTCCTCAAACGAATCAGGATAACATGACGTCTTAAAGTTTGGGATGTCTTTGATTATGTCGGCGGAATTGGGTCTCTCTCGTATCTCCATATCTTTTTTGACTTTTCGTGGACTCCACGTCACCACGCGGTTCTCCACTTCCGGGGAAACGCGTCAGCAGCTGCTACGTCTCACCCCCTTCTTTGCCCACGGGGAGTAAGGAAATTCGTATTTCGCCATTTAAGAAAACGCGCGCCCCGCGTGAGGCATTTCTATAAAAGATCCATGGTTATGGCCTCCCAACATCATTCCACAAAATTCCAAAATTCCACTTTTGAGCGGCTAAACCAAATACCAACAACATCAGAGCTTTCCTCTTTGTCTTGCCATTTGCACTGTGCGATACCTCATTGGAGGCCCGGCCATGACCAGCATTCTCCGTGGGGACTACGCCCGCTACGGGGTCTCTCTCGACTTGCCCGCCGCTATGCGCAAGTTTGCCAAGCGATGGCATCTAGCCTTCGTGACCATATATTGCTCCCGAGCCATCACTACCTTCGCGAAGAAAACCAAGAAGTTGTCCCCACGAAAATCTCCTTCCTACACTTCTATTCCCATCCACCATCTCTCTGATCACCCCAGCTCCTTCAACATTGATCAGTCACAGCTCACCAAGCTGGTCAAGGACAAGGACCTCGGCCACCTCCAGGAATTCGGCGGGGTCCAGAAAGTCATCTCAGCACTCGAAACTGATGTCTCAACCGGAATAAGCGGTGACCCAGACGACATCTCTTGCCGGCAAAATGCGTTTGGCATCAACTCATACAAGAAGCCACCTGCCAAGGGCTTCTTCCACTTCGTGGTCGAGGCTTTCAAGGACCTCACAATCATGATTCTTCTTGTTTGTGCCGGGCTTTCGCTCGGGTTCGGGATCAAGGAGGATGGGGTCAAAGAAGGCTGGTATGATGGTGGCAGCATATTCGTTGCGGTGTTCCTGGTGATTGCCGTGTCCGCTGGGAGCAATTACCGCCAAAACCGGCAGTTTGAAAAATTATCTCAGGTGAGCGATAATATTCTCATTGATGTGATAAGGAAGGGTCGGCGGCAACAGATTTCCATATTTGAGATCGTCGTCGGAGACATCGTTTGTTTGAAGACGGGCGATCAAGTTCCGGCAGATGGGCTGTTCCTGGACGGGCATTCCTTGCAGGTATGGCTGACAATTTGTACTGGTTTGACGCTTTAGATTTGCATATTTAACTCAAGTTCAGAAACATACGTAGTATTATTATTACCATTTTCGAGCATGAGTAATTAGTCCAAAAAATTGTAGAAGTGTATCATATTCTGCTTGACTGGGCAAACTGTCATTTTCAAAATCTTGATTCTGTGACAAAAAGGATAAGGAATGGTTTTTATTCGTAGTTCTAGTTATAGTAGAAAAACTTTGTTAAAAAATTCTACTTTTAAAACGTAATCCATTTGTTCTTATTTCCTATTTGTTCAAGTTTCATTTTCTTTGCCTCAAGTGAAGACCAGAACGCTTCGTATTGTGTCATCCTAGCGTCCCTAAACCATGAGTGACGTTTGTGTTGTCAATTTAGGTTGATGAATCGAGCATGACCGGGGAGAGTGATCACGTAGAAGTGAACTGCAAGGAAAATCCATTCCTGTTCTCAGGAACAAAGGTTGCTGATGGGTATGCTCAGATGCTGGTTACATCCGTCGGCATGAGCACGACGTGGGGCGAGATGATGAGCTTGATCAGCCGCGACAACAGCGAGCAGACCCCTTTACAGGCTCGGCTCAACAAGCTCACCTCGTCGATTGGCAAAGTAGGCTTGGCGGTTGCTTTCCTGGTTCTCGTGGTTCTGCTGATTCGCTATTTCACGGGAAACACACTGGACGAGAATGGGAACCGGGAATTCATTGCAGGCCAAACCACAGGTAACGATATCATAAATTCTGTGGTGAGCATCATTGCAGCTGCAGTGACCATCGTGGTGGTCGCGATTCCGGAAGGCTTGCCGCTTGCAGTAACCCTCACTCTCGCTTATTCGATGAAGAGGATGATGGCGGATCAGGCAATGGTGAGGAAGCTTTCGGCCTGTGAAACGATGGGGTCTGCCACCACTATTTGCACCGACAAGACCGGCACTCTCACTATGAACCAGATGAAGGTGACGAAATTCTGGGTCGGCCAAGACTTTGTGGTGGAAAACACCTGCTCCTCTGTCTCCAAGTTTGTCCTGGATTTAATTAAGGATGGGGTTGCTTTGAACACCACGGGCAGTGTCTACAGGCCATCTTTGGGATCGGAGTACGAGTTCTCGGGTAGTCCCACTGAGAAAGCGATTCTTTCCTGGGCGGTTTCGCTATTGAGCATGGACATGGAGGAGACAAAGAAGAGCTGTGAAGTCATCCGAGTTGAAGCCTTCAACTCGCAGAAGAAGAGAAGCGGTGTCCTAATAAGGAAGAGCATGGACGACACATTCCATGTGCACTGGAAAGGAGCGGCAGAGATGGTCTTGGCAAAGTGCTCGAGCTTCTACGAGGGGTCGGGGATAGTGAAAGATTTGGATGAATATGAGAGGGCGAGATTCGAGCAAATTATTAAGGGGATGGCAGCGAGCAGCCTCAGGTGCATCGCTTTCGCTCAAAAACAAGTCTCCGAGGAAGCGATCAAAGAAAGAGAAGATGGGAAGAAGATCCAAGAGGATGGCCTGACATTACTAGGACTTGTCGGTATTAAGGACCCGTGCCGTCCAGGCGTGAAGAAAGCAGTCCAAGCTTGTCAGGACGCGGGAGTGAACATCAAGATGATAACGGGAGACAACATCTTCACCGCTAAGGCCATTGCCACAGAGTGCGGGATTCTCAGGCCCGGGGATGATGCCTCCAACGAAGCCATTGTGGAAGGAGCTGATTTTTACAATTACACGCCTGAGGAGAAGCTTCGGAGAGTTGAGAAAATCCGGGTCATGGCGAGATCCTCGCCTTTTGATAAGCTCCTGATGGTTCAATGCCTGAAGCAGAAAGGCCACGTGGTTGCTGTCACTGGGGATGGCACGAACGATGCACCAGCCCTCAAGGAAGCAGACATAGGGCTTTCAATGGGCATCCAAGGCACTGAGGTCGCCAAGGAGAGCTCGGACATCGTAATCCTCGACGACAACTTCGCCTCCGTGGCAACGGTGCTGCAGTGGGGTCGATGCGTCTACAATAACATCCAGAAGTTCATCCAATTCCAGCTCACGGTGAACGTCGCTGCCCTCGTGATCAACTTTGTGGCTGCCGTCTCTTCCGGCGATGTTCCCCTGACGGCTGTCCAGCTCTTATGGGTGAACCTGATCATGGATACACTCGGCGCCCTTGCCCTGGCCACGGAGCGGCCCACTAGGGAGCTCATGGAGAAGCCCCCCGTGGGACGGACTGAGCCGCTCATAACCAATGTCATGTGGAGGAACATTGTTGCCCAAGCAACGTACCAAATGGCCGTCCTCCTCACTCTACAGTTCAAGGGCGAATCGATCTTCGGCGTGGATGAGGCGGTGAAGCGGACGCTCATATTCAACGCGTTTGTCCTGTGCCAGGTCTTCAACGAGTTCAACGCGAGGAAGCTTGAGAAGAGGAACGTGTTCGAGGGCATACACAAGAACAAGCTGTTCCTTGGGATCATTTTCGTGACGGTGGTCCTCCAGGTGGTGATGGTCGAGTTCCTAAAGCGGTTCGCCGACACGGAGCGGTTGAGCTGGGGACAATGGGGCGCATGTGTCTGGATTGCGGCCGCGTCTTGGCCTATTGGTTGGGTCGTCAAGTGCATCCCTGTCCCTGATACACCAATCTTCAACAACTTGGGATTGAAAAGCAAGAAGCTCGTGAGGAAAATTGGGCACAGAGAACAATAGCAACACTGAGTTTAACTCGATTCTTTTTGTTGTTCAGGTATATCGAATCCATTATTGATGCAGCGTGATTTTTTTGTTTTTGTTGGAGATATGCGAGGATCGATTTGTATCAGTCTTTATTCTTTCATTGGTTGTATATCCATTGTATTATAAATAGGAGCATTCTCTCAATTTCTTCCTTAGTTGTATATCCATTATATTATAAATAAAAGCATTTTCTCAGTTTCTTCCCTCCTTTCTTTTTGTGAACGAACCTTATCGTGGAGTACCTTCGTCTTGTACAATCTTTAGCCCCATCACTGTCCGAGCTAAGCACGCAACTTCTGATAAGAGGAAGAAGAAGGACGAATTCCAGGAGACGCGTGACCTTATTACATCCAAGAATGTGAAGAACAAAATCATGAGAAAAATGTGCAGCACAAGAGGGCTCAATCGGTATGAATCACGTAGATCGACTATGTCAAGGCAAGGAACAATTCCCTCTTCGGTCATATTTCTAACTAACTCGAATCAAGTCGGGTCTTATTCTTATTTCGTCCTTCATTCAAGGACTTTTTGGAGGATGGATATTGCCATCGAGAGCTCTGGTAGCTTGGATAATACCTACATCAATGGTTCATCCTTCGACTTTATCCAGCCTAAAACGTGCCATATGCCACAAGGCATTCTAGTTCGTGATAGTCGCCTACTCCTCCTTTCCTCTCTATTTCACGAACCCCTACATCTTCAAATTTTTAGATACACTTTGAACATACCGGACTTGTCAATACACAACGCTAAATCTTCAATAACTTTGCAACTACAAAAGGTGACGTTGGAATTCTCAGTCTCAAACTCAATAGCATGACGTCACTATTAGGCACTCTAAATGACGGTGACTTTATGATCGCAGATTCTCAATCTTAGCTAATTGGCAACCGGAACATAAGACCAAGACATAACCTTTCAAATATTAGTATATGTTGCCAAAAATGCCCTCAAAGCAATTCTCGATTATCGAAAAGGAATGACTAGGAGAGTTTAAATTCGTTGAGATAGATTTTTTCTCTTATAATAGTTGACTCATGATTCCGTCGTTTATTCATTGGGATATTTTGATGTGTTTGGTTCAGTTTTCCCAAAAGACTTTCGGCCAAATACTGACTTTGGGAAAGCTAAAAATTAGCGTTAGACTTTTAGCATTTGGCCAAATGTTAAGGCTCCGTTCGTTTCGCGGAAAATAATTTCCGGGAAAACGTTTTCTGGAATTTCGACGTTCGTTTCATGGAAAATGAATTCCTTGGGGAAAATGTTTTTCATCAAAGGAAAAAAAGTCTTTTAAAGTAGGAGAAATTTTTTTCTACTTTTGAAAAGTGGAAAACATTTTTCTTACTTGATCTTTCTTATCTCATACCTCAGCAAATCCTCACTTCCTCTTCTCATTTTTTTTTATAATTTTCTTTTTCTTTTTTAATTCGAATTATTTTTCTCTTTTTACTCTTTTTTTCTTTTTTTTTTCTTTGTTTCCCATCTTCTTCTTTTTTGGCTAGTTGTCGAACTAGGTGAACCTTAAGCTCGTCGATCTCAAACTCACACTCGTCGATCTGGTGAGCCTTGATTGACGCTCACGCTTGCCAATCTGGGAGCGGAAAATATTTTCCTTACCAAATACCGGAAAATATTTTTCAAAATATTTTTAGGTTTTAGCCAAACACCAGAAAATATTGTCATTTTCCTAGAAAATGACTTCTGGGAAAATATTTTCCCGAAATGGCCAATTTTTCGCGAAATGAACGGGCCCTAAAATTAGACTTTTTTCCCAAAACTATCCTCACCAATTTGTTAGTTCTCTGATTTTGCCCCTTGTGTAATTGTTCATCTTCTTTGTGCGATGGTGGCCGACGAAGCCAGATCTTGCTAGCAAGGGGCAGGTGAAGGTTGTTCGACCTAGGCGACCTCCGCTAGAGGTCGCATGGCTTGAGTCTTGCGACCTTCGACAACCTTGCTCGAGGTTGTGCAACCCACGCGAGGGCTGCTTAAGGTCACGTGACCTTAGTCGATGGCCGTTGGTGCCAAATCTAGCTTGCCGGCAACCGTTGCCCTTTGCTAGTTCAGGCAAAGTGTTTATTTATTTTAATAAAAAAATGTAAAAGCTATAGCTAAAGCTCATTGTAAAAAGTTTGTTTGCCAAACATTCATTGAATTCAAAGTCCATTTGCAAAGAGTTTTTACCAAACATAATTTGCATTACCTCAAAGGGCTTTGGCTTTCAACATTTGCATTACAGTCAAAGCCCATTTGCAAAGTTGAATCAAACGTGCTCTTAGTAGCGGAACAAATTTATCATATGCTAAAGACAATAGTTGGATTAATCAACTTTTCGAGTAAAAAGTAATTTTTGTGGGTCTCCTTTTTAGAATAGATAACATCATTGGTGAACTTTACGGGTGACATGTTTCATTGGAGTAAAATAGATATAAAATGATCCATAATGCTAAAAATTTAAAAGTATTTACCTTATTAATTAAGAAATTAAGAAAATTTAATTCTGCTCATTATAGTGTGTGTGTTTTTTTTTGGCACTGGGGTGGGCACTGTGGGTGTGTTCACACCAAAAATGAATTTATTAATGCTGAAGATATCCTTGGATGGAATGGAAATTATTATAAGTTGAATTTGTATTTAAAGAAATACTCACGAATTACCAATATTGCTCAACATCTCTTTTTTTGTGATTGATCACTAGTGCATACGCAATTCAAGCTTTTACCTTGAAACCGGATGAACGAGTCATCCACTTTTCAAGTAAATATGAGTGGGCCACATAGATGGCTCTGTCTCTTTCAACAAAATAATAGAGCATTCTCCTCTTCACAGAGATCGCAAGGAAAGTTCCTAGCAAGTTCCTGGAATTACCAAAACAACATAGCCATTGCCTCTTTCCATTATAGCCGTAGTAGCTCCAACATGGCTGCTTTGACCATTACCATAACCACACGTGTCGTGAGAATGGATATCTACACAGCAGTCTCAGCGGGACATAACAATCACTTCGCTCACTCTATAAGAATAACGTTCCCGCTCCATTGGCGCATTATAGACATTGACATTGCCTGCGAACATGCTTCATAAGATATATACGTGAGCAGAATTTGTATTTATTATCTACGGGCTGATCGATTGAAGGAGAAATGGAAGAAAATAGGACGGTAGACCATGTGTTCGAGATGGTGGACTAAAATGTCCAAACATAGGATTCCCTTTTCTTAGAGGAATGGCATTGACGACATCAAGTTTGGACTATCTTGATGATGTCGTGGTAGCTTAATTGTGTATAATAAACAAAATCTCATTGGATCTCCAACAGGCTCTCTGAAAATTCTAGTTCTAAATGGGAAACCTCCAAATAGTCAGAGTCAGAGTCAGTAGAAAGAACTAGAGATGCTGATGCAGTTCCCAAAATATTACCAACCACCCAAACCACACCAATTATTTATTTTTAAAAATTTTAATTTTATTTCTTAAAATCTTTTAAGCAATCATTTTAACTTAAATATTCATGGAATGAAAGTGCCTCAACTCAATGCCTTTCTTAGTGCTGTTGTGCTACCACCATCACGTTTGAGTATAGCCAAGAGAGCAAGGAAACTCTGTCTCGTTCCTCGCTACTCAAACAGGCAACCTGCCTGCTAACCTCTCTTAGCAGCCGATGTGGGACTGAGCTCTCTATAGCTGTCACACATTTAGTCCCTGTCTCTCTCTCTCTCTTTTCCTCTTGCAGATCCAAGGCAAATTACTATATGCCCCGCTGGAAAATGATGGTAGTGAATAAAACCTAATAGAGACAAGCCACTTCAAGAGTCCCACATCAAACAAAGAAAGAGCGCAAGAGAGATTGTGAACAAAAGCCAAGCCAGGCAACTACATTAATCATGCTTTCTTTTGCCTTTTAGCTACGGTCAAGTGTGCTACTTGTATAGTGTGGTTGATGTTCACACAAACCCTGAAGTTGTTTAATTTTTTGGCACGTGCGAACATGTGTCTACCATCGGTTCCTTTGAACCGGGAACCGAACTACCTGGGAACAGAAATGAATCGACTAATCCGATCCTATTCGGTTCTAGGCTCCTTCCGATCCAATTTAGTTCTAGGCTCCTTCGGTCCAGTGGGTGGTAATCGGGATTCTATTCGGTTCTAGGCTCCTTCGGTCCGGTGGGTGGGAATCGGTTTGCCTAGGAATTGATCAACCCGATGGTAGCCACAATTGAAACTTTCTTACGACATTCACCAAATTCCGACCATGACACCGAAAAGAAGTTTGGATTCCATCACATATATTTCGGCATTCAAAAATAACAATTTATCGCAAGTCAAATTTTTATACATGGACTTAAACTCAAGATATAATTTCAATATTTGGGTTGCGCATGACAATCGTTCTATTTCTGCTTAGATCTATTTTTCGGTTCTAGGGAACAAGTTTGGAACTTAAATTTGTTGGATAATGCAATTTCATTATTCTATTTATGGAAAAAAAAATTTAGTCCAAAAATAGGTCTATTCCAAAAATAGAAAAGTAATTTTTTTTTACTTTTCAACTCGCCATTGCTACTAGCCGCTCACCCATCTGCCTCCCCTCATCAAGCGTCGAGTGCCAGCCGCTGTCTACCATCCTCCACCATCCTTTGCCACACACTGCCCAACTAGAAGGGAGAAATTTTGTGAATTTCTATTTAGGAACGTAAAATTTGTATTGTTATTAATCGTGTATTTTTACTTAAAAATTCATTCGGAGAATCAAAATAGAAAACCTATATTTTGGATTAGAAATTGTGTCAAAAAACAGATAGTTATTATTCACTTTCTTAATTGTCCATTCGCGAGCAAAATTTAAATGATGCGTCTAATCCTATTCCTAAAAATGTGTCGGTGGAATTTGATCTATACGCTATTTTTTTTTTTTCATCATCATCATCATCATCATCATCATCATCATCATCATCATCATCATCATCATCATCATCATCATCATCATCATCGTTGTTGTAATCTATACGCTGATTGGTAGGGGGAAAATGACTGAAAATCCTTCGCTAAAATGTTCCCGGGCTCTCCCCCGAAGTCGTACCATTATGAAAGAGACTAATAGTATGCACATCTTTCGACCCTAGCGTTCTCATTAATGAACACAGATGTTTCTCTGTATGAAAGAAGGAAAATGTCAGAAGTACGCGTGGACAGAAAAATCCAAGAAGATGCACGTGTTGATTTAACTAAATCTAGATTATCTCTCGTAGCGATATCCTATTATTGACTGCCTTCATGGTCTCGTTATTGTACATATACATATACATATACATATACATATACATATACATGTATGTATGTATATACATGCATATATATACATGCATGTATATATGTATAGATGCATATATGGTTCACTTTCGTGTGACTTGATTAACTCAATGTGTCATCTATCTTTTGGTATTCAAATTCGCTATGATCACGTACTACTCCTTTACATCCTCTCTATTTCAACCCGATCTCTTCGGCATTGCTCATGCATAGTGCTAACCCTCGTTCGCACCAAATGATCACGTACTAACCTCAAGATAAGGCCTTCCGGTCATAATATTTGCCTATGCATATCAAGTGACTATTCCAAATGTGGGTCCAACAATATGGCTCGCCAAAACAATTTCTGTCTAATTACTATCTAATTTAATATTATTTCGTAAAATTTGATAGTTTGTATGAAATTATGAAACCGATTTGTTAATAAACACTATTAGAATCGTAACATCATTTATGAAGTAATAAAATTTTGCTATTTCATTATACTAAAGCCTAAACAAACACATTACCATTGTCTATTTAGATGTGACCACATTATCTCATGCATGGCTGCTTTAACCAAACGTGCAATGAGAATTGACATCTATAGAGGAAGTTTTAGGTGGGCCTGATATATTGCCCTCACTTTAAGACGTGTACTTTGTACGGTGGTGAGAGGAAAAGTTCCTCTAGCTAAATCTTTAATCGGCGCATTTTAAATACAACCATCATTGACAATCAAATTGAAAAAAAAAAATGAATGCGAAAAGTATTTATATTTGTAATTTACCAATCACATGATTGAACGAGGAATAAAGGAAAATATATAAAGATACCGCGTATTCAAAATCGGTGGGGGCTAAAAGGGTCAACATAGCCTTCCTTTCCTCAAACGAATGAGAGTAACACAATGTCTAGGAAGAAACACCGCAGCATTGCGCTTCTCTTGTATCTCCATATCTTTTTTACTTTTCGTTGACTTCACGTCACCAGCTTAAAAATTATTACATAGAGCTCGTGTAGCCACCTCAGTAATACACAAGAAGTTCATTCGGAGAAACCCGTGAGCAGCTGGCCCACCATCCCGTCGTCCCTCAATTTCTCTGTAAATCTGACGGCGACTCAAGATATAATAACACGAAAAAAAGCATGAAGTCAATTCGCGTACCGCCGTCATCGTCAAGAAACGCGAGGATACAAAAGCCAAAAAAAAAGAGAAAAAGACGGCCGCGTAAGGAAAGAAAAGTCGCTTAATCCCTTACGCAAATGACGTCAACCTCTAGTCCTAGTCCTATAATCTTTTTTGGTCAGAAAACAATTACATAATTCAGTGGACACAGTTTTTGAGGAAAAAAATTCTTAGCTAAATATTTCCAATGTGTCCCCAAAAGTTGAAGCATCATTGAAAGAGAGTAAATAGCCTTGCACATCTGTCAACTTGAACGTTCTCATTGATCAATAAATTACCGAAAATTAAATTCATTGAGACAATCTGCAAATGTTAAAATGAATTACCAAAAATACTCTCAGAGGGATTCTCGGTTATCAAAAAGGAATAACCAAAAGAAATAGATTCACTGAGATGACTAACATTTTTCTCTTACTCAAAATTTCAATTTTTATTTATTTGCATATTAGCTATTATGATAAGACAATAGTTGTATTAATTGACTATTCGAGTATAAAGTAATTTGTGGGTCTCCTTTTCAAAACAAATAGTATCATTATTTAATTTACTTGTGACACGCTTTGTGTGAGTAATATAAAGATAGAATGGTTCACATTAGTAAAACTATAAGGTAATCGTCCTTATGTTCATGTAAAAAATGCATCATTGTTAGGGGATTTTCCAAGTAATAACTAATGTAACATAACAAGTCCGATATTAATTGGCACAATGATTTGAGAACTTGAAGAGAAATTGTGATGAACAATTACTCAAAATGAGTAACCTCTTTAGGCATCATCACACTTGAAGCTTCCTAAACATCACTTCTATGGTTTCTTAAGCATCACACTTAAGAAAAAAAAAATTATCATACAATCTCTTTTATTGAACAACACAAAAGGATGCTTCAATCGAAATACATATATGGAAATCCAAATTGGGCAAAAACCACGGGGAGATAGAGGACTTTCATTATCTTCAACAACGAAAATAAGAATAAAATCCAAAAACTCAAAAAAGCCACTTGGTAAACCACAAAATCTAAAAATCTAGTAAGAAGATAGAAAGAACAAAGAATGGAGATAATGTGGAGACTAGGGTTAGAGATGTGTTGTTAAACACATCACTTTTATAGTCTCACCACTTGCAAGTAGGGGTATAAATGGTTCGATTTGGTTCAATTTTTCAAAAAAAGCGAACTAAACTAAATCGAACAGGAAGTTTATTGAACTGAACCGAAATTCCATCTGAACCGAATCAAGATTCCGATTTAGTTTAGTTTGGTTTTTACTTTTATTTTTGTTTTTATTTTGTTTTTTTTCCCTATATGCATTCCTTTTGACAAATTTTTTAAATTATTTTTACTCTTTTTCTTTTTCTTTCTTGTTCTTCTTTTTCTTCATTGGCCGGTTGTCGGCCGCTATCGGCAAAAGGCGAGCTGAAGCCTTGCTTGATCAAGCGAGGTTGAGCTTGTGCGACTCCAACAAGCTAGGTGAGGCTCGAGCTCGTTGACATCGAGCAAGCTCGATCTCGCCTGATCAAGTGAGGCTCCAGCTCACCTCTAGCCGGTTGCCGATTGTCACCATGGTCGACGACCGGCCAATGAAGAAAAAGAAGAAAAAAAAAAGAAAGGAAAAAAATCAAAAATCAAAAAAATTATTTTAAAAAAATAAAATGATTTTTTTTTTAGATTTTATCGGTTTTGTGATTAACCGAACTGATAAAAATCAAGCCAGTTAAAAAGTTTTGGTTTTTAATGAAAACTAAACTATGAGAAACAAATTGAAAAAAAAACCAAACTTTTCAATTTCGTTCCGTTTTTGACATCCCCACTTGCAAGTAACACCTTGTGAATAGGATAATCAAATCTTCATTCTAAACGCACATTCAATATGCGGACGTTCATATATTGAAAAATAACAGAAATTTTTTATTTTCATCTTCCATTTTCATCAAAACGAGAGATTAAGGAATTGCCCACGAACCAAAGGGCCCTAATTTTTCTTTAGTTTCCATCTAAATTTCTCACACTAGATGCGCGAACCCCTGGAGTGCCATAATTTGGTACAAAGAGATACTTAAGTGTCATAACTTACGAAAGTGACACTTAAGTGCCAAAATCAGAAATAAATAGATCATTTAAGTGCCACTCATGCTAAAATGTTGACGTGTCAATTTTCCAGCGAAGCGAGTGCAAAACGGTGTCTTTTTTTGGTGTTAACGTGGTAAAATATTTAATATAAAAATTAATTAAATTTATTGAGAACATTTAAAAATTAAATTTAAAAAAATTTAAAAAATGCTTTAATAAAAAGGGAGGCGGTTGACGGTTGAGCCCTCGACCACTACTGCTGAGAAGGGCCGGCGACAGAGGGGGGAGGGTCGGTGAGGGTTGTAGCCCTCGCCCAGATCCCGGGAGGGTCGGTGGCTCTCGCCCGGCCGAGCCAAGGGCCACCGCCCGTTGAGGCAACCCCTAGTGGGCGGCGGCCCTTGGCCCGGTCGAGCGAGGGCCGCCGACCCTCCCTGGATCTGGGCGAGGGCTTGTGGGCCCTCGTCGTCAGTCGGTCGGGGTCGCCGACCCCTGGCTAGGGCCCAGCAACCTCGGCCGACCCTTCCCCCTCCGTCGCCGGCCCTTCTCGGCCCTCAGCCACTGCCGCCTCCCCCCCGTTTTTCTTATTTTTATTTTTTTAATATTAATTTTTTTTAAAATGTTTTAAATAAATTTAATTTAATTAATTTTTATATTATTTTTTTACCACGTCAGCATGCAAAATGATGACGTTTTGCACTCGCTTCGCCGGAAAATTGACACATTACTTAAGTGTCTCCGATTTTGGCACTTAAGTGTCACTTTTGTAAGTAATGGCACTTAAGTATCTCTTTATACCATGTTATGGCACTTGAAGCGATCTTTTGCCCACACACTATTTTTTAAGATTCCATCTCTTTCGGAGGGAATCACTTTTGCCTAGCCAATCTATCCATTAGCTCTTTCCATTTCACTTTGTCTTTTGTAGAGCCTAAGGAAAGTTCCTGGCAAGTACGTGGGGATTCCTGGAACCATTGCCCCAATACTTCGAAGTAGGAATCAATACTTGCGGAGTAGGTTTCAGCAATGGAGAAAAATTCGATGATAATTTTTAATTTATTATGAGAATAACAATCTGTTCTAAATCACAAAAATTTAAATAACAAATGATTATAAATTTTTGCAAGATCCATTCTTTCCAAAAAAACAAATGGGAGCGATGTTTATATTCATCATCTACCCATTAATTGATTGAAGGAGATATGGGAGAAAATACGACGTTAACCGTGTTTTTGGGACGGTGGCACGGTGGGACTTAAAGGCTAGGGTATCGGATTCCTCTTTAGCAAAAGAATGATAACGATGATATCTGGCATGGGATGCTCCCGATGGCGTCGGAGAAATAATTGCAGAGCGTCTACGAGAAACTACGCGGCGTCGGGGGTTCGTTTCGGGGAAACCCGTCAGCAGATAACACCTTCCTCCATCGTCCCTCGATTTCGAAGACCATAAAGCGGACAGAGCTGTAGGTCCCCGCGTCAGGTAAAAGAAAAACGCATACCTTACAACATCGCACAAATGACGACGCCCTCTTTTTCAGCTCCCGGGTGTGTATAAAAAAGCATACCTTACAATGAAATCCATGATCTTTGTATCCATCACCACTCCACACGAATTCGAACGCTGCACTTTTCGCGGCCGTGTAAAGAGATACCCAAGAATATGCACTTATTGATTTGACTAAATCTAGATTCTCCCATATCGATCTCCCGTTCGTTAACTGCCTTAATCGTCTCATTGTGTGTATCGTCTTAGCTCGATGGATCATATTTGACTTTTGGAGGATGGGTCTTGCCAACAAGAGCTCTAGTAGCTTTGTTATATATTGTTCATCCTCGTAAAACTTGATCCAACCTTAAATGCATCATTTGTCACTTGGCATTCGAATTCGCTATAATCACGACTCTTTTATGTCTCTCCATTTCATCCAGATATCTTCGACGTTGCTCATGTGCAATGCTAATCCTTGCTCGCACCAAATGATCAATTACTAACCTCAAGATGAGGCCTTCCAATCATGATATATACCTACGTTTGTCGAATGACAATTCCGAGTGTGGGGCTCACAACATTGCTTGCCAGCAAAATTTCCAATTACTATCTAATTTGATATTATTTCATAAAATTTTATAGTTTGCACAAAATTATGGAACTATTTGAACTGTAACATCATTTGTGAAAATATTGGCCATTTCATCGTACCAAAGCCCCAAAAAACACATTACCATCATTTTTTCCGTTATGACCACATTATCTCGTAGATATATCATAAACTATAATTAAACGTGGAATAAGAATTTATATCTACAGAGCAAGTTTCAGCTGGCCCAATATACCGTGCTCACTATAAGACGTGTGACGTGCATCATACAGCCTTGCTTTCCTCCATCCCGGATTGGAGAGAGGAAAGTTCCTCTAGCAAAATATTTAATCCGCGCAATATAAATACGGACATCATCCACAATCAAATTGAAAGAAAAAAGAAAAAAAGAATTGAGTGTGGGTGATGTTTATATTTATAATCTACCAATCACATGATGGAACAAGGAATCAAGGTAAATGAAACAAGTAACAAAGGAAAGTTCCTCGAACGATGTCCGAAGTTTCGGAGAACAAGATGATGTCGGAGGACTTAATTGCAAACCGACTAAAAGGAGCAAACGCAGCATTGGGCATCCCGGACCTGCATATCTTTTGACCTTTGGTTGACTCCACGTCACCAGAAACGTCGTTCTCCACTTTCGCAGAAACGTCCCACGGCCCTCAATTTCGCTGTAAATCTGTCGACGGCTCCCGGGATATAATAAGACGAAAAAGCACGAAGTCAATTCGTGTTTCGTCATCGCCAAAAAAACGCGACGGCGCGCCGCGTAAGTAAATAAACGTCGCTTAATTCCTTGCGCAAATGAGATCAACCTCTAGTCCTATAAAGATATGCGATCGACGGGCATTATCTCCCAATATCACTTCACAAATTCCAAAATTGCCCTTCTGAGCGGCTAAACCAAACACCAACGACATCAGAGCTTTTCCCGTGTCCTGCCATTTGCACAGTGCGATACCTCATTGGAGGACTCACCAGAGCCCGAGTGTCCCTTCCCAGCCATGACCAGCATTCTCCGTGGCGACTATGTCCGCTACGAGGTCTCTCTCAACTTGCCTGGCGCTATGCGAAAGATTGCCGAGCGATGGCGTCTAGCCATCGTGACCATATATTGCTCCCGAGCCATCACTACCTCCGCAAAGAAAACCAACAAGTTGTCCCCACGAAAATCTCCTTCTCACACTTCGATTCCCATCCACGATCTCTCTGATCACCCCAGCTCCTTCAACATTGATCAGTCACAGCTCACCAGGCTGGTCAAGGACAAGGACCTCTGCCACCTCCAGGAATTCGGCGGGGTCCAGGAAGTGGCCTTGGCACTTGAAACTGATGTCTCGGCTGGAATAAGCGGCAACCCAGATGACATCTCTCGCCGGCAAAATGCGTTTGGCATCAACTCATACAAGAAGCCGCCTGCCAAGGGCTTCTTCCACTTCGTGGTCGAGGCTTTCAAGGACCTCACAATCATGATTCTTCTTGTTTGTGCCGGGCTTTCACTCGGGTTCGGTATCAAGGAGAATGGGGTCAAGGAAGGCTGGTATGATGGTGGCAGCATATTCGTGGCGGTGTTCCTTGTGATCGCTGTGTCTGCTGGGAGCAATTACCGCCAAAACCGGCAGTTTGAAAAATTATCTCGGGTGAGCGATAATATTCTCATTGATGTGATAAGGAAGGGTCGGCGGCAACAGATTTCCATATATGAGATCGTCGTCGGAGACGTTGTTTGTTTGAATACTGGCGATCAAGTTCCAGCAGATGGGCTGTTCCTGGACGGGCATTCCTTGCAGGTATGGCTGACACTTTGTACAGGTTTGACGCATTAAATTTGCATATTAACTCATGTTCAGAAACATACGTAGTATTATTATTACCATTTTCGAGCATGAGTAATTAGTCCAAAAAATTGTAGAAGTGTATCATATTCTGCTTGACTGGGCAGTATGTCATTTTCAAAATCTTGATTCTATGACAAAAATGATAAGGAATGGTTTTTATTCGTAGTTCTAGTTATAGTAGAAAAACTCTGTTAAAAAATTCTACTGTTAAAACGTAATTCATTTGTTCTTATTACCTATTTGTTCACTTTTCATTTTCTTTGCCTCAAGTGAAGACCAGAACGCTTCGTATCGTGTCATCCTAGCGTCCCTAAACCATGTGCAACGTTTGTGTTGTCAATTTAGGTTGATGAATCGAGCATGACCGGGGAGAGTGATCACGTAGAAGTGAACTGCAAGGAGAATCCATTCCTGTTCTCGGGAACAAAGATTGCTGATGGGTTTGCTCGGATGCTGGTTACATCTGTGGGCATGAGCACGACATGGGGCGAGATGATGAGTTCAATCAGCCATGACAACAGTGAGCAGACCCCTTTACAGGCTCGGCTCAACAAGCTTACCTCGTCGATTGGCAAAGTAGGCTTGGCAGTCGCTTTCCTGGTTCTCGTGGTCCTGCTGATTCGCTATTTCACTGGAAACACACAGGACGAGAACGGGAACCGGGAATTCATTGCAGGCCAAACTACAGGTAACGATATCATGAACTCCGTGGTGGGCATCATTGCAACTGCAGTGACAATCGTGGTGGTCGCAATTCCCGAAGGCTTGCCACTTGCGGTAACCCTCACTCTTGCTTATTCGATGAAGAGGATGATGGCGGATCAGGCGATGGTGAGGAAGCTTTCGGCCTGCGAAACGATGGGGTCAGCCACCACTATTTGCACCGACAAGACCGGCACTCTCACAATGAACCAGATGAAGGTGACGAAATTCTGGGTCGGCCAAGACTCTGTGGCAGAAAACACCTGCTCCTCTGTCTCCAGGTTTGTCCTGGATTTGATTCACGATGGGGTTGCTCTGAACACCACGGGCAGTGTCTACAGGTCGTCTTTGGGATCGGAGTACGAGTTCTCTGGTAGTCCCACTGAGAAAGCGATTCTCTCTTGGGTAGTTTCGCAATTGAGCATGGACATGGAGGAGACAAAGAAGAGCTGTGAAGTCATCCAAGTCGAACCCTTCAACTCACAGAAGAAGAGAAGTGGTGTCCTAATAAGGAAGAGCTTGGACAACACACTCCATGTGCACTGGAAAGGTGCGGCAGAGATGGTCTTGGCAAAATGCTCGAGCTTCTACAACGGGTCGGGGATAGTGAAAGATTTGGATGAAGATGAAAGGGCGAGATTCGAGCAGATTATTCAGGGGATGGCAGCGAGCAGCCTTAGGTGCATCGCTCTAGCTCATAAACAAGTCTCCGAGGAAGCTGTCCTGACAAGAGATGGGAAGAAGATTGAAGAGGACGGCCTGACATTACTGGGACTTGTCGGTATTAAGGACCCATGCCGTCCCGGTGTGAAGAGTGCGATCCAAGCTTGTCAGGACGCAGGAGTGAACATCAAGATGATAACGGGAGACAACATCTTCACCGCAAAGGCCATAGCCGCGGAGTGTGGGATTCTCAGGCCCGGGGACGATGCCTTCAGTGGAGCCATCGTGGAAGGAGCGGAGTTTCGCAGCTACACACCTGAGGAGAGGCTTCGGAGAGTTGAGAAAATCCGAGTAATGGCAAGATCCTCGCCTTTCGATAAGCTCCTCATGGTTCAATGCCTGAAGCAGAAAGGACATGTGGTCGCCGTCACTGGGGACGGCACGAATGATGCACCAGCCCTCAAGGAAGCAGACATCGGGCTTTCAATGGGCTTCCAAGGCACTGAGGTCGCCAAAGAGAGCTCGGACATCGTAATTCTCGACGACAACTTTGCCTCCGTGGCAACGGTGCTGCAGTGGGGTCGATGTGTCTACAATAATATCCAGAAGTTCATCCAATTCCAGCTCACGGTGAACGTCGCTGCCCTCGTGATCAACTTTGTGGCTGCCGTCTCTTCCGGGGATGTCCCCCTGACGGCTGTCCAGCTCTTGTGGGTGAACCTGATCATGGACACACTCGGCGCCCTCGCTCTGGCCACGGAGCGGCCCACCAGGGAGCTCATGGAGATGCCCCCCGTGGGACGGACCGAGCCGCTCATAACCAACGTCATGTGGAGGAACATTGTGGCCCAAGCAACATACCAAATGGCCATCCTCCTCACTCTACAGTTCAAGGGCGAATCGATCTTCGGCGTGGACGAGGCGGTGAAGCGGACCCTGATATTCAACGCGTTCGTCTTGTGCCAGGTCTTCAACGAGTTCAACGCAAGGAAACTCGAGAAGAGGAACGTGTTCAAGGGCATTCACAAGAACAAGCTGTTCCTCGGGATCATCTTCGTGACAGTGGTCCTCCAGGTGGTGATGGTTGAGTTCCTAAAGCGGTTCGCCGACACGGAGCGATTGAGTTGGGGACAATGGGGTGCATGTGTCGGGATTGCAGCCGCGTCTTGGCCTATCGGTTGGGTCGTCAAGTGCATCCCGGTTCCTGATATGCCAATCTTCAGCTACTTGGAATTGAAAAGCAAGAAGCTCATGAGGAAAATCGTGCGCTGATAACAGTAGCAACACTAATTGAGTTTAAGTCGATTCTTTATGTTGTATGGGTATATTGAATTCATTATTGATGCGGCGTTCATTATTGATAACGCGTGATTTTTTGATTTTCCCTAGAAAAATAAGGAATTTGTAATCCATCGATCTTTTGGTCGCATCAATATGTAGGCACAGCCTTGTTAAAGAAATAATTTTTTATTTGTTGCATGACTCATATTTCCAGAGGTAAGCACGCAACTTCTGATATGAGGAAGGAGGACAAAGTCCATAAGACGAGTGACCCTGTTTACAGTCAAGAATGTGAAGAACAAACGAGTATCATCAAGAAATTTGGAATAATCTAGCATGGGGTCTGGGTTGATACATGTCAATTTCCGAGTGATTTATTGTATCATCTTATATGACATATTAAATGCACTTAATATTTTCTTGCGAGAGTTGTAAAAAAAAGAAAAAAAATTTAGTGTTGCGAAAACAAGTAATCGAATGATAACATTAATAGAACAAGAAAATGAATCGAATGCTCAATTGACATGATTCGATCAGGGCGACTTACGTCCACGAAAAGAATAGTAAAAAGTCATACTATATATTAAACGATAAATGAATATTACACCGTTAGTATTTCCTAGCTCCCACTTATACCTAATGACTTATATGATGTTTAGTTTCATAAATTTTCACGAAATAATTTAATCCTATAAAAGAATTAAAAAAAAATCTTAACCCACGCGATTTAAAGGCAGCTTACAACACTTGCTCCCTACGATAAAGTTCCTTAGCGATAGCTCCGATTGGGATGCGCAAGGAAGAAGTCGGAAGTTCCCTCCGTGCGCGTATTAACCGTTGGTTAAAGAGCTCCAACAACCAGACAACATATGGGAGTCGACCGCATCATGGTCACATTCAAAAGTCCGCGCCGGACTTTCCGCTTTCAGCCAAAGGCTCCTCCAGCACGCGTTAAGGAATATTGATTTTGTGTGCATTTCCCCATTTCTGCTTTGCTTGGCGACCACTCTCGCACAAACAAGGAAACCCTTCTCCAAAATTTGGACGACGGCACCGGAAAGAAGTCTTGGATTTCCACTACCATGTGCCTGGGCGTCCACAAATGATAATTTGTCTCAGTTCAAATTTCTGTTCACGGATTTAAACTCGAGACATAATCTCAACGTTTAGCTGTCCATCGCAAGTAAAAATTGAAACGGCGCATCTCATCTTATCCCTAAACATGTGTACGTGGAATTCTATAAAGACTGATGTTTCTTCTCGTGGATAAGAAGAATCCAAGTAAATGTACGTTGCCATGTGGGTATGAACACAAGGAACATGACATATTGGTCAACGACGCAACTCTTACGTGGAGTATCCAAAGCTCCTTACGCAAGAAGGAAGAACAAGGAATTAAAAATATTGTGGGTGCGGCATGATCGTCGACCTTCGATCCCAATCTGATTGAATTGACTTGATCTAATCCATTTAATACTTTTAAATGACTTCATGTCAATCCGTGCTCTTATGATACATAAGAATCCCCATTTCACCTCGCGTTTTAGTCGATATCCTCATGATACATGATTCTTCCATGGCGATATCCTTTTCATTAATTGCCTTAATCGTCTCGTTGTTTGTACCATCTTAGTTCGATGGATCATTTGCCTTTTTGGAGGATGGGCCTTGCCATTGAGAGCTCTGACAGCTGGGTTACTAGTTACTACCACCATATATGGGTCGTCCTCGTGCAACTTAATCGAATCTCAAATTAGTGGTGTCGAAAACCGAATTGAACCAAAAACTGAATCAAATCGAACCGAAAAATTCAATTTTTTCCGTTCAGTTCTTATTTGGTTTGATCCTCATTAAAAACCACATTTTTTTAATCAGTTTAGTTTTTATTGATTCCGTTAACGGAATCAAATCGATAAAATCTAAAAAATTTCATTTTTCATTATTTTATTTTATTTTTAAAAATCATTTTTTTTTTCCTTTTTCTTCTTCTTCTTCTTCTTCTTCTTTGGTTGGTCGTTGGCCTCGGTGGCGTGCGGCGACTAGCTAGAGACAAGCTCGAGCCTCGCCACAAGCCGGCAAGGCTTGACCTCACCGTCGGAACGTCTGGTGACCTTCGGTGAGGCTCAAGCCTCACCTAGCTTGCCAAATCTAGCAGGGCTTGAGCTCGCCAGTGAGCTCAGCCTTGCCAGATTAGGCAAGGCGGAGCCTCATCGCAAGCTGGTCAAGCTCAAGCTCGCCAAAAGCTAGTGAGCTTGAGCCTTGTTGGCTTGTGGTGAGGCTCGAGCTCGCCTCTAGCTGATTGTGAGCTGTCATTGTGGCCGACGACTAGCCAATGATGGAGAAGAAAAAGAAAGAAAAGAAAAATAATTTAAAAATCGATTTTTAAAAAATAAAAAATTTGTAGAAAGAAGTATATGTAGAGAAAAAAGACAAACACAAAAATAAAACTGAACCAAACTGAATTGAAACGAACTAGGATTTTGGTTCAGTTTTTCAAAAAAATCAAATCAAATCTAACCATTTACACCTCTATCTCAAATGTGTCATTGGCCACTTGGCATTCAAATTCGCTATAATTGCGTATTACTCCTTCACATCCTCTCTATTTCATCTCGGACTTTCCGGTGTTGCTAGTGCTTGATGCTGACCCTTGCTAGCACTAGAGAATCTCATACTAACCTCGTGAGCAAAGCCTTCCGATTGCGCTATTTGCCTATGCTTGTCAAGTGACTGTTCCGAGCATGGGTCCACAATATGGCTTGCTGAAATAATTTTCCTCTAATTACTATCTAATTTGATATTGTTTTATAAAATTTGATAGTTTACACAAAATTATGAAACCGTATTAGTAAACACTAATAAAAGTGTGACATCATTCAATTAACCGTGCAAAATATTGGCTATTTCATTATACCACTGCCCAAACAAATGCATTACCATTATTCGTTTTGTCATGACCATAATATCTCGCACATTAACCAAATGTGCGATAAGAATTTATGTCTACATAGCAAGTTTACTGGGGCCCAATGTACCGCGCTCACTCTAAGACACATGGATCACATACTCATGCTTTCCTCCACCCCAGATTGGAGAGAGGAACCTCTAGCCAATTCTTTAAGCGGCACATTAGAAACACGGCCATCATTCAAGATCAAATTCAACAAAAAGAAAATGAAAGCGAATGATATTTATTTTTATAATCTACCGATCACATGATTGAACGAGAGATAAAGGAAGATATAGCGGTACCGCGTATTTCAAGACGGAGGGACTAAAAAGGGGAATATGGGCTTTTTTTCCTCAAACGAATAAGAATAACTCGATGTCTAAAAGCCTCGGATGCCTTAATGATGTCAGGGGAAATTAACGGCAAAGCGTCTAAAAGAAACGGCGCAGCATTGGGCCCTCTCTCGTATCTCCATACCTTTTGACTTCTCGTTGACTTGCACGTCATCAGCGTGGAGCGCGCTCAACCAAACGCGGGTTTTCCACTTTCGGTGAAACCCGAGAGCAGCTGCCCGTTCCCACCGCCCTCAATTTCGCAGCACAAATCTGAATCTAATACTTCGTGTCTCGTCATGTTCAGGAACGGGAAGATGCGGCGCGCCGCGGAAGCCAAATAAAAGTCGCTCTAATCCATCGCGCGAACCGACTTCAACCTTGGGATGTTATATAATGCCATCCATGGGTATTGTCTCCCAACATCACTCCTCCCACAAATTCAAGAATTGCTACTTTTCAAGGTCTTTGGAGTTTCCACTTGAAACTCCACCTCACTAATGACACCATGATCTGTCTTCTCTGCTTGTTGTGTCTCAAAAATCCTCTGTTGAAGCATTGCAGTCTCGTCGAAGATCACGTCTTTGCTGATTAGAAAACCGGGTGATCTGGGATCGGTGCACCACAGCCGATAGCCTTTCACCCCATGTGCATAACCCAAATATGCACTTCTTCACCATCGGCTCAAATTTATCATCACTTGCATAAGCATATGCAGGACATCCGAATATACATAATCCAAAGTAATCAACAGATTTCCCCGACTATACTTCCTTAGGAGTCTTTCACTCGATAGCAGATGATGGAGATCGATTAACCAGGAAACATGATATGTTCATTGCTTCGACCCAAAATTCCTTGCAAAGTCCTACATGCGAAAGCATGCATCGAGCTCGCTCAAGCAAAGTTTTGTTCTTCCATTTTGCCATGCCATTTTGCTGTAGTGTCTCAGGTACTGTGCGGTGTCTCACAATACATTCTTTCTTGCAGAAATTGACAAAATCTTTACCACAGAACTCCACGCCATTATCGGTTCTCAGACACTTGATTTGCTTATCTGATTGCTTCTCAATCAATGCCTTAAAATTCTTGAACCAATCAAACACTTCATATTTGTACTTCATAAAGTATACCCATACTTTTCTTGAATAATCGTCAATAAATGTCAGCATATATCGGGCACCTCCTTTCGAAGGAATCGAAGACAGGCCCAAGACGTCTGAGTGAATATATTCAACTGGTCGTTTGGTCGAATGAATAGTTGTAGTAAACTTAACTCAGTGCTGCTTCCTAAAGATGCAGTGCTCACATAAGTCCAGCTTCCCTGTCTTTTGACCCTTCAACAACCCCTTAGCATCATCATACATGCCTTTGTCACGGTCCGTGAATCCTCCCGTACTCGTGACACTTGTAAGTGGCGCTTGGGGTTATCTGGTGAAGAGTGTGAGGCAGAAGGGTAGAACACAACTGGTCCGTGGGAGTGGCGTCAGGACGGTTGGTGCTAGGAGTTCTAGGATAGAAGGATTATATCACTTAGGAGCTCTGAAGACGGGGTAGGCCTCCCGTCCACAAACTGGTCGGGAGCTGATGCCGCTCTCCTGACGAGGCCATGGCAGGCCGAAACCAGTTGTCGTACCTAAAGAGTACTGCTGTCTTACTCGATGGACCAGACGCCCGAGCGAAGCTGGACGTGGTAGGATCTCGTACGAAAGGGCATTCACCGTATCGATCGTGGAACAGCTAGAGAAGAATGGCTGGCCTGGCGAATTCCGCTCGCCAGGCGCCCGCGGGTCGTTCCGAGGCCAAGGAAACTCTCGGCCCGTGACAAGTGGTATCAGAGCAGGAATCCCTCCAGTAAGTGAGCAAGTCGGAGAATCGGACTCCTCGCTCATGTGCGAGTCAAATTGATAAGTTCTAGTGGATGGGTGCTAGGACGAGTCGGTTTCTCGTCGAGCGGCATGCGAGTTAGAGAAGAACCGAATCCTCGCTGAATGGGGATAACATTCCTGGATCGATCGGTGAATTCAAAGAAGAGGTCTACTATCCCGTTTTCAACAAGGAAAGAACCTCCATTGGTCTGCTGGGGTCAAGATGCTGGTTAGGCTAATACGGTACTGCCAAAAGATGCAGTTGAATAAAAATTCCACACTTGCCAAAAAGCGCAGGTGACCGAATGGCCGAGCGGCTGAGATCAAAAGAGGCTACCGATGGAGCAAAACCTGTTTTGTTGGGCGAGCGTGACCGCTCGATGTGAATTCCCAAAAGTGGCACATTAGTGGTTAATTTACGCAAGGAAGCGACAGAGCAGATCGCAACGAGGACGTTGCGAATTGAGTGGGGGAGAATGTCACGGTCCGTGAATCCTCCCGTACTCGTGACACTTGTGAGTGGCGCTTGGGATTATCTGGTGAAGATTGTGAGGCAGAAGGGTAGAACACAACTGGTCCGTGGGAGTGGCGTCAGGACGGTTGGTGCTAGGAGTTCTAGGATAGAAGGATTATATCACTTAGGAGCTCTGAAGACGGGCTAGGCCTCCCGTGCACAAACTGGTCGGGAGCTGATGCCGCTCTCCTGACGAGGCCATGGCAGGCCGAAACCAGTTATCGTACCTAAAGAGTACTGCTGTCTTACTCGATGGACCAGACGCCCGAGCGAAGCTGGACGTGGTAGGATCTCGTACGAAAGGGCATTCACCGTATCGATCGTGGAACAGCTAGAGAAGAATGGCTGGCCTGGCGAATTCCGCTCGCCAGGCGCCCGCGGGTCGTTCCGAGGCCAAGGAAACTCTCGGCCCGTGACACCTTGCTCATGTGCCCTAAACGCACTCAACTGATGAAATTGCAGCACTTTCGGTCACGGTCTCTCCTAGTAGATGATAAAGAGTATTCACTTTCTTTCTTTTCATCACTGTCATGGCACCTCAAGAGATCTTCAGTACTCCACCTTCAACGGTGTACCTACACCCGATGTCATCAAGTGTCCCTAGAGAAATAAGGTTCTTTTTGAGCTCTCGTACATGCCTCATATTTGTCAATGTGCACACCACTCCATCGTGCATCCGAATCTGAATTGTCCCAATCTCACAGCCTTATAGAATACATTATTCCCCAAAAGAACCCTACCACCATATGTAGCCTGGTAAGTAGTAAATCAGTTCTTATGAGGCGTCATATGATAAGAACACCTCAATCTAGCACCCATTCGTCTTCTGACGAAGTAGCAATTACACATAAAACAACTTTTGCATCACCATTGCTCCCTTTGACAATGTTTGCCACACTGCTTGTGGCATTCTACCTATCAACTTTATTCCTCCGCTTTGGACAGTCTCTCCTGATGTGCTCCTCCTCGTGACACTCAAAGCACTTCACGCGTCCCTTGGACTTTCTATGGTGTAATTTCGATCTGCTTTTACCTTTGCTGCTACCAGGCCCTCGATGTTGTTCTCTACCCCGAATTGTCAGTACTTGTACTACTCCTTACGACAGACTGTTATCTCGCAACGTTCTCTATCACTCCTTAGAAAATAAGGTGAACTTTACTTGTTTTGAGGTAATAGTGGTATGCCTCTACAACAGTGAATCAGTAAAGTGCTCTCATGACTCTGATAAAAAGGCTAACAACATCATGCCATGTTCTTCATCATCAAGTATCTTATCAATGTTCTTCAAATCCATCATGAGTTTATTAAATTCATCTAGGTGGGTTCTGATATATGTACCTTCAGTATATTTAAATTGAAACATCTTCTTCAACATATACAAGCGATTATTCAAACATTTCTTCACATAGAGTGCTTAAAGTTTTGCCCATAATGCTGCAACATCCTTCTTCTCAGCAACCTCTATTAAAATCTCATCTGAAAAATTTAATAGGATTGTGCTATTTGATTTTTCTATTAGCTCTACCCTCTCAGAGGCTTTCATTATAATTGGGAACTCATCTTCACCATCTAGTGCCTTGGCCAAACCTTGTATTGTCAATAAAGCTCGCATCTTGATGCTCCATAACACAAAGTTGTTGCTCCTGTTAAACTTCTCAATTTCAGATTTCCTCTCAAACATAATTGCAATAATAAAATCTCCAGATAATAATCAGACAAGCAAAAGCTCCAAATCACAATCAAGAAATCCAACCCCAAGCTCTGATACCAATTGTTGGAATATAATATGCAGAAATGATAGGATCTTGCAATTTACATCAACGCGAAATCACTAGAGAAATAAACAAGAAAAATAAGGACACTAAAAATTTATGTGGTTCGGTTCGAATATCGGTACCTATATTCACGGGGAGAGCCAGTAGAAAATACAATTATAATCGGAGAATCAGAGTTTATAATAACTTACATGTACATGTTCAAGTGTTTCCCACACATTGATTTAACCAAAAACCCAAAGTGTTTATAAATAAACAACTCATTTGGACATAAACTCATGGTACAAAATTACCATTTGTTCATGCTCGAAACAAAATGCTCTATGTACGCCAAAATTAAGAACTCCGGTGTTCGACTTTGGTCCACGTACATATGGCTTTGCATATCTTTTCAAGCTTCGCACGGCTTGCGGCTTCGTAGGGGTGCAGCAACTGACCGACGGAAAAGAAGAAAAAAACCTTTTTTTATGCGTGTGCCCAGGTCAAAGTTTGACCTGGGCCCACCACGTTTTGTCTCCATGCGTGCAGAGACATCTTTCCTTTTATTTCCATCAACTAAAAGAAGAAATGTCATGACGTTGCATAATGTGTGCCCAAAGTCATATATTTGACTTTGGGCCCCACTTGGATGAATATAACTTGGACAGGGATTCAGCGAGTCTTGCAGATAAAGGAAAGCGAAAGGGATTCGACTCCTTATTTATTTATTTATTTATTTTTATTTTATATTTCTTTTGTAAATCTTCATGGAGTCCCATGAACTTTCTCATCCAAGCGAATCGCATTTTTTACAAACTTTCAAATTGGAGACATAATTTAACATTAAGAAAACCCACTTCTAATATATTGCTAATTGGATTAAAACTTCAAATTATATTAAAAATAGTAAATAAAATAAAATAAAATAAAAAAACCTATAAATTGAAATATTTATAAAAAATTAGACTATGCATATGCTTCTTTTATTTGAAGTGTACATACCATTGAATAACTAAATATTGTAACATGAAATTTAAACCTAAAAAAAGCTTATTTTTATGATTTTTTTATTAAAAAAAAGTATTGTTAAAACATTTTTATGCAATACAAATTTAATGGAAATTTTTTATAATTCTTTTTAAAATATTTTTAAAAAAATCGAATTTTTATTTTCTAAAATATAATTTTTTAATTATTTTTATTTTTTAAAATATAATTTTTAAATATTTTTATTTTAAAAAAATATAACTTTTTTATTTTTTAAAATATAATTTTTAATAATTATTTTTTCTTTTTCTCTTTTCTCTTTTCTTCTTCTTCAACCGGTCACCGGCTACGACGACGGCCGGCGACCTGCCACAAGTGAGATCAAGCTCGTTGACGTTGGGCGGGGCTCAATCTCACTGATCTGGCGAGGCCGAGGCTCCGCCCGACGCGGGCGAGAACTATCGCCCTGCCGATCGTCGGCTAAGGAAGGAAGAAAAAGAAAGAAAGAAGAAAAAGAGAAAATAAAATAAAATTTAAATATGAAAATAATTATAATTTCGATTTTTTTATAAAAAACATTTTTATAAAGTTAAAGATGAAAAGATTATATGAGCTCGAGTTGAAAATTTAGAAATGGGTTCTAACTTCCAACCCACTTGATATTTTAAATGGGTCATAAGTTCTTACCCATTTTTGACCCATTTAAATTACTCTCTATTTTGACTCATTTTCAGTTGGGTTTTTAAAAAGCTCTGACCCATATACAAGCTACATAACTAAAATATGGGTCCAAAAATGGGTCAATGACCCATTTTGACACCTCTACCTATATCCACGAAAAGAGCAGCAAAAAGTATCACTATAAATCAAATGATATAACGAATATTAAACTGTCAGTATATCCCGACTCCCAATTACTCTAATAACTTACATAATGTTTAGCTCGACAATTTTCACAAAATAATTAGTCAATCTGATAAAACAATTAACAAAAATCTTAAACTCACGTGATTTAATAGCAGCTTCCAACACTTGTTCCCTATAATAAAATTCCTTAGCGATAGCTCCAATTGGGATGCGAAAGGAAGAACCCGGAAGTTCCCTCCGGGCGCGTATCAACCGTTGGTCAAAGAGCTTCAATAACCAAACAACATATGTGAGTCGACCGCATCATGGTCACATTCAAAAGTCCACGCCGGACTTTCCACTTTCAGCCACAGTCTCCTCCAACACGCGTTACGGAATATCGATTTCGTTTGCATTTCCCCATTTCTGCTTTGCCTGGCCACCACTCTCGCACAAACAAGGAAGCCCTTCTGCAAATTCGGGCTACAACACCGGAAAGAAGTCTTGGATTTCCACTACCGTGTGCCTGCGCGTTCATAAATGACAATGTGTCTCGTGTTGAACTTCTGTTTACGGGTTTAAACTCGAGACATAATCTCAACATTTAACTGCGTCCATCACGAGCAAAAATTTAAAACGATGCATCTCATACTATTCCCAAGCATGTGTACGTGGAATTCGATTCCGACTGATGTTACTGTATGAAAGGGGGGAAATGTCAAGTGTACGTGTGGATAAGAAGAATCCAAGTAAATGTACGTTGACACGTGGGTATAAACACCAGGAACAGGGCAGATTGGTCAACCACGCAACTCCTGCGTGGAGTATCCAAAGCTCCTTACGCGGAAAGGAAGAACAATAAGGAATTAGCAATATTATGGGTGAAGCGTGATCCTCGACCTTCGATCCCTATCTGATTGAAATGACTTGATCTAATCCATTTAATACTTTTAATGATCTTCATGTCAATCCGTGTTCTTATGATACATAAGAATCCCTATATCGCCTCGTGTTTTAGTCAATATCCTTATGATACATGATGACCTTGGATTCTTCCATGGCGATGTCCTTTTCATTAACTGCCTTAATCGTCTCGTTGCTTGTACCATCTTAGTTCGATGGATCATTTGACTTTTGGAGGCAGGGTCTTGCCATTGAGAGCTCTGATAGCTTGGTTACTACCAACATATATGGCTCATCCTCGTGAGCCATCCTGGTGCAACTTAATTGAACCTCAAACGTGTCATCGGCCACTTGGCATTCAAATTCTCTATAATCGCGTATTACTCCTTTACGTCCTCTCTATTTCATCTCAGCCTTTCTAGTGTTACTCGTGCTCGATGCTAACCCTTGCTCGTGCTAAAGAATCACGTACTAACCTCGTAAATAAAGCCTTCCGGTTGTGCTATTTACCTACGCTTGTCAAGTGACTGTTCCGAGCATGGATCCGTAATATGGCTTGCTGAAATAATTTTCCTCCAATTACTATCTAATTTGATATTGTTTTATAAAATTTGATAGTTTGCACAAAACTGTGAAACTGTCTTATTAGTAAACTCTATCAGAATTGTAGCATGAAACCGTACAAAGTATTGGCTATTTCATTATACCACTGCCTGAACAAACGCATGACCATTGTTTGTTCTGTCGTGAACACAATATCTTGCACATGGGTGCTTTAAATTGTGCTTTAACCAAACATGCAATAAGAATTGATGTCTACAATGCAAGTATCAGCGGGGGCCCGATATACCGTCCTCACTTTGAGACGTGTGCATCACACGGTCATGGTTTCCTTCCTCCACCCCGGATTGGAGAGAGGAAAAGTTCCTCTAGCCAATTCTTTAGTCGGCACATTATAAATGCGGCCATCATCCAATATCAAATTCAACGAAAAGAAAATGAATGTGAATGATTATATTTATAATCTACCGATCACATGATTGAACGAGGGATGAAGAAAGATATAACGATACCACGTATTTCTAGTCGGTGGGACTGAAATGGGCGAACAGAGGCTTCTTTTCCTCTCGGATGCCCCGTTGATGTAGGGGGAATTAACGGTAAATCATCTAAAAGAAACCGCACAGAATTGGGCCCTCTCTCGTATCTCCATATCTTTTGACTTTTCGTTGACTCCGTCACCAGCGTGGAACGAACTCGAACGAACGCGGGCTCACTTTCGGGGCAACTCGTTGGCAGCTGCCCCGTCCGACTTCTCTCAATTTCGCAGCACCAATCTGAATTTAATACTTCGTATATCGTCATGGCTTCATGGTCAAGAAATGCGAATGTGCAAAGCAAAAGAGGTCGGCTCCGGATGTTATATAATGCAATGCATGGATATTGTCTCCCAACGTCACTTCTCCCTTAAATTCGAGTTTTCAGTGGCTAAACCAAGCACCAACAACTTCAGAGCTTTTCCTCTTCTCCTGTCATTTGCATTGTGCGACCCCACCTCATTCGAGGATCGTTAGAGCCCGTGTGTCTCTTCCCAGCAATGACCAGCATTCTCCGTGGCGACGATGTCCGCTACAAGGTCTCTCTCGACTTGCCCGCCGCCATGAGCAAGTTTGCCAAGCCATGGCATCTAGCCTTCGTGACCATATATTGCTCCCGAGCCTTCACTACCTCCGCAAAGAAAACCAAGAAGTTGTCCCGACGAAAATCTCCTTCCTATGCTTCAATTTCGATCCTCGATCTGGTCCAGAGCACTGGCTCTGATCAGCCCAGCTCCTTCAACATTGATCAGTCACAGCTCACCAAGCTGGTCAAGGACAAGGACCTTTGCCACCTCCAGGAATTTGGCGGGGTCCAGAAAGTTGCCTCAGCACTCGAAACTGATGTCTCGGCTGGAATAAGCGGCGACTCACACGATGTCTCTCGCCGGCAAAATGCATTCGGCATCAACGCATACAAAAAGCTGCCTGCCAAGAGCTTCTTCCACTTTGTGGTCGAGGCTTTCAAGGACCTCACAATCATGATTCTTCTTGTTTGTGCCGGGCTTTCGCTGGGGTTCGGGATCAAGGAGAACGGGGTCAAGGAAGGCTGGTATGATGGCGGCAGCATATTTGTCGCGGTGTTCCTTGTGATCGCCGTGTCGGCTGGGAGCAACTACCGCCAAAACCAGCAGTTCGAAAAATTGTCTCGGGTGAGCAGTAATATTCTCATAGATGTGATAAGGAAGGGTCGTCTGCAACAGGTTTCAATATTCGAGATCGTCGTTGGAGACGTTGTTTGCTTGAAGATCGGCGATCAAGTTCCAGCAGATGGGCTGTTCCTGGACGGGCATTCCTTGCAGGTATGGACGAAAATTTGTACTGGTTTGAAGCATTAGAATTGCACGTTAACTCATGTTGGTTTCCTCTAGAAATATACGTAGTATTAATTGTTAAAAATTTGAATGAGCGGCGATGCATGATTTTTGGTATTAATGATAGTTTTTTTATTAGCAATGTGTATGAGTGTACATCATAGTTTGTAGAGAATGAACAAGGGATAAAGTAAAGTAATTTCATTAGTTGAACAAGCTTAATTTACCAAATATGAGGAGCATCGGTGGCGTTTGTGGAGGAGTACAATATTAAGGACTTTATTCTTCAACTCCCCACCCTCCATTACATGAATGGGTAAAGGCATCTTCACCGACATTCTCCTGTACAAGCGGTAAAAACACTGCCCCGCGTGTCCTCTTTTTAGCCAATTTACTCTTCGACTATCATCCACAATTTTTCTAGCGAATTCCACATTTTTCCTCTACCGCCTCAAGACTAGATACTTTAGAGGATTCTTCTGGACTTCTCTTGGCCTTTCTTCACGTGGGTGTCTTCAAGGTCTACTTGGACTCTTCGACCTGGTGCTTGGCTCACACTTTGCTTTCTCGTTCAAGACTTCAAGATTCAACTAGTAGTTTCTAGATTTAATTTAGAGAAAAATGGATCAGAATTTCCAACATGAATATTACGAAGTTCGAGTGCAGTTTGAGTAATTAGTCCAAAAAATTGTAGAAGTGTATCATAAACTGCTTGATACTGGGCAGTCTGTCATTTTCATTTTCTTGATTCTATGACAAAAAGGTTCTATGACAAGAAGGATAACGGTTTTTATTCGTAGTTCTAGTTATAGTAGAACAAGCTCTGTTAATAAAATTCCACTGTCAAAACATAATCCATTTGTTCTTGTATCCTATTTGTTCATGTTTCATTTTCTTTGCTTCAAGTTAAGACCAGACCGCTTCGTATCGTGTCATCCTAGCGTCACTAAACCATGTGCGACCTTTGTGTTGTCAATTTAGGTTGATGAATCGAGCATGACCGGGGAGAGTGATCATGTTGAAGTCAACCGCAAGGAGAATCCATTCCTGTTCTCGGGAACAAAGGTTGCTGATGGGTATGCTCAGATGCTGGTTACATCCGTCGGCATGAACACAACGTGGGGAGAGATGATGAGCTTGATCAGCTGCGACAACAGTGAGCAGACCCCTTTACAGGCTCGGCTCAACAAGCTTACCTCGTCAATCGGCAAAGTAGGCTTGGCGGTCGCTTTCCTGGTTCTCGTGGTCCTGCTGATTCGCTATTTCACAGGAAACACACAGGATGAATATGGGAACCGGGAATTCATTGCAGGCCAAACCACAGGTGACGATATCATAAACTCCGTGGTGAGCATCATTGCAGCTGCAGTGACCATCGTGGTGGTTGCGATTCCCGAAGGCTTGCCGCTTGCAGTAACCCTCACTCTTGCTTATTCGATGAAGAGGATGATGGCAGATCAGGCGATGGTGAGGAAGCTTTCGGCCTGTGAAACGATGGGGTCAGTCACCACTATTTGCACCGACAAGACAGGCACTCTCACAATGAACCAGATGAAGGTGACGAAATTCTGGGTCGGCCAAGACTCTGTGGCAGAAAACACCTGCTCCTCTGTCTCCAGGTTTGTCCTGGATTTGATTCACGATGGGGTTGCTCTGAACACCACGGGCAGTGTCTACAGGTCATCTTTGGGATCGGAGTATGAGTTCTCTGGTAGTCCCACTGAGAAAGCGATTCTCTCTTGGGCGGTTTCGCAATTGAGCATGGACATGGAGGAGACAAAGAAGAGCTGTGAAGTCATCCAAGTCGAAGCCTTCAACTCACAAAAGAAGAGAAGTGGTGTCCTAATAAGGAAGAGCTTGGACAACACATTCCATGTGCACTGGAAAGGTGCGGCAGAGATGGTCTTGGCAAAATGCTCGAGCTTCTACGACGGGTCAGGGATAGTGAAAGATTTGGATGAAGATGAAAGGGCCAGATTCGAGGAGATTATTCAGGGGATGGCAGCGAGCAGCCTGAGGTGCATCGCTCTAGCTCATAAACAAGTCTCCGAGGAAGCTATCCTGACAAGAGAAGACGGGAAGAAGATCCGAGAGGACGGCCTGACATTACTGGGACTTGTCGGTATTAAGGACCCATGCCGTCCCGGTGTGAAGAGTGCGATCCAAGCTTGTCAGGACGCAGGAGTGAACATCAAGATGATAACGGGAGACAACATCTTCACCGCAAAGGCCATAGCTGCGGAGTGTGGGATTCTCAGGCCCGGGGACGATGCCTTCAGTGGAGCCATCGTGGAAGGAGCGGAGTTCCAAAGCTACACACCTGAGGAGAGGCTTCGGAGAGTTGAGAAAATCCGAGTAATGGCAAGATCCTCCCCTTTCGATAAGCTCCTCATGGTTCAATGCCTGAAGCAGAAAGGCCATGTGGTCGCCGTCACTGGGGACGGCACGAATGATGCACCAGCCCTCAAGGAAGCAGACATCGGGCTTTCAATGGGCATCCAAGGCACTGAGGTCGCCAAAGAGAGCTCAGACATCGTAATCCTCGACGATAACTTCGCCTCCGTGGCGACAGTGCTGCGGTGGGGTCGATGTGTCTACAATAACATCCAGAAGTTCATCCAGTTCCAGCTTACCGTGAACGTCGCAGCCCTCGTGATCAACTTTGTGGCCGCGGTCTCTTCTGGCGACGTCCCCTTGACGGCTGTCCAGCTCTTGTGGGTGAACCTGATCATGGACACACTCGGCGCCCTCGCTCTGGCCACGGAGCGGCCCACCAGGGAGCTCATGGATAAGCCCCCTGTGGGACGGACCGAGCCGCTCATAACCAACGTCATGTGGAGGAACATTGTGGCCCAAGCAACATACCAAATGGCCATCCTCCTCACTCTACAGTTCAAGGGCGAATTAATCTTTGGCGTGGACGAGGCGGTGAAGCGGACGCTGATATTCAACGCGTTCGTCTTGTGCCAGGTCTTCAATGAGTTCAATGCGAGGAAACTCGAGAAGAGGAACGTGTTCGAGGGCATTCACAAGAACAAGCTGTTCCTCGGGATCATCTTCGTGACAGTGGTCCTCCAGGTGGTGATGGTCGAGTTCCTAAAGCGGTTCGCCGACACGGAACGGTTGAGCTGGGGACAATGGGGTGCGTGTGTCGGGATCGCGGCCGCATCTTGGCCTATCGGTTGGGTGGTGAAGTGCATGCCAGTCCCTGATATACCAATCTTCATCTACTTGGGATTGAAAAGCAAGAAGCTGGTAGGGAAAATCGGGCACAGAGAACGGTAGCAACTATTGGAGTCTCGATTTGATTTGATCCATTCCGATTCTTTGGATTGATTTAGATTGAATCTTGATTGGGATTTGATTTTGTAATTGATACAATAAATCGTAGATATAGGATATTGTGTATATTCTTTCCGATTCATTTATTGTATGAAAAATATGGATACATTCGTGTACATAGAATAGGATGAAATATATGGAAAACTCTGTTCCTCCATCATTCCACATTTCTTGTCAGGGTATCAGAGCAGTGTCTCTAACCCCTTGTCAATGTATCACAGTATCACAGTAGTGTCTTTAACCCCGCTTCTGGAAAAATCCTTATGAATTATCTTCAGTTGTTTCTGAGTTATTGTTGTTGCACCTACAAAACAAAACCAGCACAATAGGTACGTATTCGACTCTCTGAATATGCAGAATCCACACAGTAGTGAATCCAAGATCCGACTCTACCTACAATGGAGGAATCACCCGACCAAATTTCGGGACAATCCTCCGCCCCTGCTCCAATTGCTCCAGTCGCTCCAGCGCCCCAGTTTCCTCCGGCTTAATGGCCATTCATCCCATGGTTTCCGATTCATGGCCCATGGGCCACTGAATCGAATCAGTGGACCACTGGGTCCAGTCAGTAATGGGCCAATTTCGGCCCACCTGGACAACACCCGAATGGAGATCTGCATCCATTGTCTTCGGGTTAGAGACCCGAATTGAATCTGGGTGGGGCAAGGACGATTCCTTACGTGACATCCGGGTCTTTGCTTGACGGAATCGTGAGCTCAAGTGACTAGTAGCTATTGCCGCGTCTTCTTGTGTTGCCACAATTTGTGCTAATGTGGCATTTAATCAATTGTCAAGACCATGTAGGCTGTGGTGAAGGGGGAAACAAAAATATAAATTCAGCAAACTCCATTCATTTCCATCTCTTCTGCCACTCCACTACCCCACCGTTCCCTTTCGTTCATCCTTTTCTTCATCCGCGCATCATCCCTCCTTGCTGCTCAACGCTGCATGACCCTCACCCTCCCTCGTTTCTTCTCTGTTTCCGTGCAACAACCGTGGCTTCCTCGCCGCCACCTTTGCCAGTGATGCGCCCCTCATTCAGGCCTCACTCGCGCTGCCCCACCATCCTCAGGCCGCCCCATTGACTAATAAATATCCGAAACCAGGCTTCCGAGACCTCGCCAGAACTGGCACTTGCCCTGTTTATGCTACGTAGGTTAATTTCGTACATCAAGTTGATTTCCTCAAGTTTTACTCGGCTCAATCAAATTCATGCTTGATTATGTTCATCGACGGTTTTGAAATATTTGTGTTGCAAGTAGTGTTAACAATTTAGTACCCTGAGCATATTAACATGTTGAAATACTGGTTGTTGAGATTTAAGTGTATTTGAGTTTGAATATCATGAATTGTGGACGGAATCTAGGAAAGTGATCATGTTGAAATTCGGTTTATTGTGGATTTTGCTAATTTTATCCTGATTTCTGTGGTACAACTTTGATGGGGCTTTCTTCACAAATTGTGTGTTTTGGCTAAAGTTTTGCAATTTTCCGAATGGATTTACTTGGTAAATGCCGCTGATTTCTAGGGATGGGCGAATTGCCTTTTTTATTTGTTTATTTATTGAAATTGGGACTTTGGAATTTCCCTTTTTGTGCTTGTCTTTTGGAGGATACCGATAAGCAACCATCCGCTATCATTTTTGGGGTTTTTAAACGGACAAAGGATTTGGGAATTGCGATGGTCTCTGTGATTTAACTCATTGGACATCATATTTAAATTGAATTATGGAATTATTGCACCATGAGATGAGTGACGAGTTTGGGTATGTTGTTGGTCCTTGAGACAACAATGTCCCAGGTGTTAGAAGGGATACCTGGAGAGGTATTTGGGTTCCTTTGGATGCCTACACAATTCCTCTAAATGTTCTCGAGATGTTGAATGGGTGAGAGATGTCGGAGAGGTAATAGGATTCCCTAGAAGATAGTGGCAGTCAATTTATAATAAACATGATCAATTGCAATTTCAAATTTTTAGTCAAGTTTTATTCGGTAATTGTTTTAAGAGGAAACGTTTTTTTATTTATTATCCTAATTTAAGAAAGGTTCTTAAGCAAGTTGATATCATAATGATCTTTTGACCTTTATATTTAAACTTCATCATACGTGTTGTTATTGACTTACGTGGTATAAAGAAGTTAGTAGTTTGCTTGTTGAGCTTTGTGCTCACTTGTAATTGATCATTATTTCTTAGATCAGTAGCATTTTAGAAAGAATAAGGTAAGATTTTGAATGTATTATGAGTGGGAGGCAGATGACATAGTACATATGTAGTATCCAGGTTGGGATAATGCACTTGCCGGAGCTTTTGGATGTAGTATGGAGTAGTGGTACTTTTTGCTCATCTCCCAGTGTACCCCGATATTGTCACCTAAAATACATAGAAATAAGAAATGAAATGAGATTGTTTGATTTGCAATTCCATTTGTGTTCCTTTGAAATTTTATGTGTCTTGCATGTTCTTTAACCGTACATGCTTCCACATACTTAAAAAGAGAAAAGATTTTAGTAATTGTGTTAGCCATGGCGTACTAAGCGTGTCACACCCTACCCAAGTTTTCCACATGGATTCGTGCCTTTTTCAACTATTGTCGGCCATCAAGAGGCAAGCAAGCCTCTTTATACCTTGCTAGCTGACGGGCCTGTCGCGACTCAATTTTTCGAAGGGGTGAGGAATCACCTAAAACTAGGTTAATGGATTACTAAGTCCGAAGATTTGGCGCGGACTCTCCCAAGCCCTACCAATCGCGACTTGATACTAAGAAAAAGACCCATTAAGACATGCAATTATATTTCAAATTGGAGCCGCCACTAACCAATTAGGGCTGATTAGAAACTCAGGTAAAGTATGGGAGAATACTTTACCTTTTACGAACCAGAGATTTAATGGATTCGGGGACATGGTTACGCTAGATTAATCTAACGTCCTTTCGGTACCTTAAGAAAAACATTTTTTGCAGGTAGTCTTGATTAATTTTAACCTAAGATGCTAACATGCAAATGGTGGTCATGCGAGTGCACAATCAATTAAATAACATTCAATAAATCAAAATGCTAAGAAATTATAAACCACAACTTTATTAAAGTCCACTGTCGCGACCAATTTTTCGGGTGTGAGCCACCTAGAACTAGGCTAATGGATTACTAAGCCTAGACTTAGCTCGGGCTCTCCCAAGCCCATACCAATTCGCGACTTAGGTTTGAGTTCTTAACATGCAATTGATTTTCAATTAGGAGTCGCCACTAATCTATTTTTGGTGGGTCGATTAGAAACCCAAGTAAAGTAACGGGAGTTTTACTTTACTCATACGAACCAGAGATTTTGGATACGGGGACTTGATTACGTTAGATTTCCCTAACGCCCTTTCGGTACCTTTCTCTTTTGTTTTTGAAAAATGTTTGGCAAGCAGCTTGAATTGATTTCAATTTATTTTCCTAACATGTGAGGTGTTCATGCGGATGCGCATACCACCAATTTAACACTCAAGAAAACAATTAAATAATGCAGGACTTACCTCATAGTAACGAAAGCATCTGCAGTGTTAGATTAGAATTCACATAAGCAATCCTAGATATGATTTCCAATTAACAAGCAATCACTCAATTTTTGCTTTCACTTTTTAATTTGAATATGGTCCATTTGCAATGCAATGTTACTAATCTAACATAAGTTGATATGACATGGTAACATGACAGGTAATTTCTAAAAAAATGCAATAATTAAATATGCAATCTAAATTAATCAAATGACCTAACTTTAATGACATGCAATTTCTAATTAAATGAACCTAATAATAATCACTAAATGACGTGCATTTCATGAACCTAATTCTATATGACGTGCACATGAATTTTCTATTCTAGAAAAATGCAACATATTCTAGAAATTGAAACTAATTTATCCTAAAACAAATTTTTATGAAATTCGAAATTAAGGAAAATGCAAAATATAATTATCTAGATTAAGATTCTATCTAGTTTATATTAAGGATCAGGTCAGACTAAATCCTAATTTAAACTAAGATATTATCTTAACCTAGCAAGTTCTATCCTAAGATGCAAAAATCAATCTAAAAACATGCAATTTATTCTAATATGCCATGAAGTACAAATAATGCCTTAATTCCTAATTTTCTATGAAATTCGAAATTAAAATTAAACATGCAATTCAGATAAAAAAACTAACATCCTAAATGAGTGCACTTTTTCTTTTTCTTTTTCATGACTCAAAATAAAATTCTTAATCTAAACATGCAAGATAATAAAAACCTAATCTAACTCAGATTTGATTTGATTTTTTTTACGAAAACAAAGTCGATTCAAATAACACGACAGCACATCCAACAAGATAAGATCGATATCCATAAATTGACGAATCATATCCCGCGCATGGGATCGGATTGGTCAATTTCAAATAAACCGCGAATCGAATCTCGAGCATGAGATCGGATTGGCGATTTTTCGTGCGATTGCGAGTCATATTTCGGGCATGAAATCGGACTGTCAATCGTATGCACGTTATGAAATTAGGGATTAATTCCTAATTTAAAAGGTTACTCGAGATTACGGATACGATAGCATATCGAGAATTTAAACAATGTGCATCAACGATATTTCAAATAAGGAAACGGAATATTCGAAAATCGAAATAGATAAAGTTTTCACCTAGTTCGAATATCGGCCTTCAAAATTCGGATCCTCGTGACTCGACATGGTAGTGCTAAGCTCGGTGGCTCACGGTGGCGATTCGCCGTAGACGGTGGGTAACTCACAGCTGGTCGTCGCAGGTCACGGACCGCGTGATGAGGAGCCCAAGAGTAGCTCACAGTTCGCAGGCGAATCGTCACGGGACTTGAGTTCTCGGATGATGGTGCACAGCTCGCTCGTGGTGATATCTTTGCTGAACGTAGTCAGTGGGGTCTCGGTTGCGAAGCAAGAAAATCTGGCTGCAATTGTAGCTCGTCGTGGCCGTAAGAGGACAACACTACACAAGCGTGGATGACTAGTGTAGTGTTTCCTTCAATCTGGCAAGGTGTGAAGCGGCAGGTGGCTGTTACTCCTCCCCTAATTCACGATTTTCTTGGACCCAGAGAAACCCACTCATCGAAATTCCACACCTCAAACCGTGGAAAGAAGATTTCAAATTCCAAGACAGGCCTTCTCCCAACAATACTTCAATTTATTAATATGAGCACGTGTGGGAGATTGCCTGACTGTCTCCTTTTATGGCTGCCACGCTCACGATTTCTCCTCTTTTGCTCTCTATGGATCGTCGTTGTATTGTAAGTCCTGGAGATTGTCGGTGGCGAGCGGTGATGGTTCATGGATAGGCAGCGAAACCTCGTCGAGACTCACGGCTAAACGGTGACCCAGCCGTGGTGCTTGCGGCGCTCGATGATGCTCACGATGCGGTCAGCGAGAGCTTCAGATAACCTCCGAAAAAAACAGAAATTCTGCAAGTTGCGGAGAGGCGGCCAATATGAGATGATCTCCCATGAACCAGACCAACGGAAAGCTTCGAGGGTGCTCCTGGAATGTCGAGAATGCCACAGGACACAAAGACTGGCATGGCGATGGCTACAACGTGGAGTTGGACCTTCCTTGCGTGGCCTTTGTGTCTACGCAATGAGCATCCAAAGTCTCCTCTTTCAGGATTTGTCACCTATCCGGGGCTGGGTGACGGCCTCTCTCTCTCACGCTTTCTTCTCCTTCGGCTACATACTTCAATTGTGTGTCGCCCCCACTCACGTTTTTCTCTCAATGGCCGTATGTATCAATGTTTTGGCCCCCTCAAAAACCCTATGCGTTTTACTTTATATAGTCCATCGATTAGGGTTTTCAATTTTTTCGAATCGATATCCGCAATATTCGTTTTGTTGAACGCGATATCACTTGCTCTATCCGAAAACAATTCATCATATCTCGAACAAAAAATTCGAATTTCTAATTTTTCACGAGATAATCTTTCAATCATTAAGAAACATGGGCTTGGGCCAACTTGCTCGCTTCGTGGGCTTAGTCCATCTAATTTGAAACTCAAAACCATTAATTCAACCCATCCGTCGTCCTAAAAATAAAAAATGCAAAACATGTAAATTAAAAATAAACGCACCTAAAAATAAACGCACCTAAAATTAATGCTACGCAAATGAATTATAATATTTAAAATTAACCCCTAATGACTAAATGGGCCGCCAAAATTTAGGTGTCAACATCCACCCTCTAAGAAAACATTTAAAAAAAATGCTAATTAAAATGCATGCCCTAAACATGATTTCTAAATGACATGACACCTAACTTTTATTATTATGCAATCTTAATCTAAAATTAATATGCATGAATTTTACTTTAATGATATGTGAAATGCAATTTATATGGCCTAATTTGAACTATATGTATGCAATCTGATTTATGCAATCCTAAATGTGCATATACTACATGACATGAGATGCATGATATAACAATTTTATATGCATGTTCTTTTTGTGATTTTTTATGATTCTTTTTTAATGTATGCAACCTACTAAATAATGATGATATGAAATGGGATTAATTATAAACTAATTTATTAATTAACCAAGTAAATGATTTTTTTTGTTTTCTCTTTTTTTTTTTTAAAAGACCGAATAATTTTTATTAAAAAATAACGTAACTATGCAATGCTAACTTTTTTTTTATCTTTTATTTTATATTTAAAAAGACTACATAATGGGAAATACTAAAAAAAAACATTAAACTATGACCCACTAATTAAAATGCAACATGTAACGTGCACATTATGAAATCTATATAACCTAAATAACATTTTTTTTAGTCTTTTCTAGTTTATTAAAGGAAAATTAACCTAATCCTATATGAATCTAAAAAATGTGTTGCTTAAAATGTAAAAATGCGTATGGACCTAAATATCTAAGTTCTAAATATGACATGTAATGCATGATATGTGATAAACAAATAACCATAATGCACCAAAATATGTACCCTATTTAAAAAGTCATCAATGTAAATCAACAACATATTATTTTAATGGGCATCAATAATGCAAAGCAAACCAAGAATTTTTGCCATAAAAAAGTCAAAATAATCAAAAATCTAACCCGACGTCTCGCGGGTCAATATTTTTAATTACTATGGCTTAATATGACAAATTTTCTAACCGGGTAATGATCAAAACAAATCAAGTTAGAATAAACAGAAAACTATGATTCTAAATACTCAAAATAAACTTAATCTAAAAAAAAAAACCTACCTAGTCTAACTCACGGTTAACTTGAGGAATGGTGAGAAATCAAAGTGACCGAGCCGTGATGGTGGTTCGGTGATGGGTCACCGCTCGGAACAAGGGCTGTTCGTCGGAGCTCCGGCAAGGCTCGAGTGATAACGGACCTACAACCAAAAAGAGGAAAGCAGCAGGTGGGTCGTGGGCACGGCAGCAATGTCGGGTGAGGGGCCGTCTAGCTACTGAGACCGATTCAGGCTGTTGCGCATCGAATCGGAGAGGGCAACAGCGTCGGGCGAACGTCCGGTTGGCAGCGCAAGCGAGAGGAGCTCCGGTGCGGGTTGCTGGGTCATGGGTCGCGGGTCGAACTCCGGTGCAGGGGCGTGATTGTCGGGGCAATCGTTGGGCGTCGGAGGAGGGCGGTGGCGTCTTCACGGGCTATTGGAGCAGATCGGCGAGGCAGCAGCAACAGCAGCAGAGACCGGCAAGGAGCTTGGCAAGGGGGCAGCGTTCAGAGCTTGGTCGGAGCTCGGCGGTGATGCAGACGCGGCGGCGCAGCGAGCGTGGACGGCTTCGGGGCGGCTGAGTGCGTCGGAGGCGGAGCAACACGGCGAACGGACCGGCAATGGACTCCGGTGAGGGAGGCGGCAGCAGCAGGTGGCGGCGTCGTCGGGCATTTGGGCGAAGAAGAAGCACAGTAGTTTATTTTTTACTGTGTCTTCTCTCTCCTCCGTTGTTTCTGCTTCTTGCTTTTTCTTCTTCTTACGTCACTTCACTTTTCTGCAGAAGCTCAAGTCTTTGGTGCTGACTTTTCCTCTTTTTCCTTCTTTTGCTTTTTGCTTTTTCCCTTCTCCACGCACGGATGGCTTCTCTCTTTCACTCTTTCTTCCTTTTCTCTTTTCTTGTCAGAGAAAGAAAGGGGAAATGGTTCCCTCTTTTGAACAAAGTATACGAACACTTCTGAATTTTTGATTTCTTCCCATTCGCACGAAGAGAAGCCCCCATATTTCACGTCTCGGCTCCCCATTTATAGAGCAAAAAAAACAAATCAAGTTTGTTTTTCAAGTGGAGATTTTCACTCAACCACTTAATAATAAATTGGCTCCAAAATCACACGGCCGTTTAAAATCTTTTTTTGAATTTCAAAATTTTGTTTCAAAATTTCCCTCTAATAAAAGATTATCCTCTATTTCTAATTCCTAAATTTAAATTAGGTGTTAATAAGTGGAAAATAAAAAATAAAAACTGAATTTTTTTTTTATTTTCGAATTTTGAAATGAAAATTTTAAAAACCAAATTTAATTTATTATTTTTTTAAATATTAGGTGTCAATAGCTGCCCCTCTTTGAAGGGAAGCTCGTAGAGGTTTCCTTCAAAGATGTATGACACCTAAATTTAAACCCTGCAAAATGAAATATGAAATGCATATGCAAATGTTAATGACTTGACTTTTTTGTTTCTTCTTTTTTAAAGAATAAATGATGCAATGTAAATGCAATGATTCGGTCAGGAACATAGATCTCTATGTGTCTATGACCAATGAAATGCAAATGCAAAGAAGAGCACGTACCTGTCATACCTGTTTGGGGATTTAGCTGTGAAATGATTCCGATGAGACCTATCAATCATCTGGAACTCCCTTCAGGTAATTTAAAGGCTCAAAGTCTTTAGGGATATGGAATTCTCATCAGATTCTAAGCACCTGAAAATTGCATCAAGTACTTGAAATTCCAAAAAATCTGATTCTTATGTCAGACATTTGAAAACATTTACTAAACATCTGGAAATCACATCAGATGTTTGAAAAGACACACTTCGAAATCACATCAAGCATTTAAAGGTTCAAATATCTGGAATTCACACAAGACATTTGAAAACATTTTATAGATACTTGGAATTCTCATCAAGTACAAAGATGACTGGATAAACTCAGGGTTTCAAAGACAATATTTTTGGTCTTTGAGGAAAAATTCAATGAAAGTCCATGCATGATGGCTTTATCAAGCTTCTACCGGAAAAATTATCACCAGGACAATTTTCAGTTATAGCGTGAATCTCTTGAACATGCTAAATGAGACACTTTTGGTGTGAAAAGGCCTTTTCACTCGCTCTCATTTAAGAAGGGTTATTTGTCCCGACCATTGATGCGGGAATATATCACTCAATCTTATCATCATCTTGTTGACAAGGGTTCGAATTTTCTTGCAATCAGTACGACCTAACCAATCTGAGAGGTATTTGTCAATGACTGTAATGCAGGCTTGGTCAATGGCTTAACAAAGGGACTCTTCGAGTCAAAGCAAATTGAACGAATGATTCTGTAATCATCTCCGGGTTTACAATTCAAGAACCCTGCAAAATGAGAAAGAAATAATCTTGCTCGCACTTCTTCGAGCAATGCTTAAAACATGTGAATTCTTATGTCAACTCAAGTGCCCTAATCTGAAGAGACTTTGTAAGGGACGTAACATAGGCTGGGTTCATGGGTTGAGAAACGAAAGGATCGTTAGGCTCAAAGATGTGTATATGGGTCAAAGTTGGTGATCATCTTGACATTGCCACCAGTTTTCTTCGCCACGGATTGTCTTCTTGACAGATTTCTTTATTGGCTCAAAAGTTTATCACCTGATACCAATGATTATTCAACTGGAGAGCTTTTCTCAACATTTTTTTTCAAAGTCATTTTCTTTGATAATAGACATTGGTCAAGCACATTGCTTTTTTTATGTCTCCAATTCATCAGTCATTTCTCTCTTTTTCACGGGCATTGGCCTTGCTTTTACCAGGCACACTGCTTTTTCATGCCCCTTAGTTCTATTTTGATTTCAGTTCTTACGCACAATGCATGTGTCAAGTATACTTTAAATGACACTCGAACCTTCAAGGGTCTTCATCTGTCTCTTGCCTTGCCCCAATGTGGGGGATGATCACCAACTGGGTTTAAAAGAAATGAAATCGCAGGCTCAAGTGGGCTATGCAAATGATATAAGTGTATAGGATGGTGAAAGAAATGCTCTTCGTCATCCTAAGGCACTTAAATTACCATATGAATTCAATGTAATAGCACGACTTGAAGATTGATGCAAGTGAGAGCAAGAAAATTTCAATTCATTTTTCTCACTTCATGATGTCATTTTTATCTCCCAGTTGCCCCGATGTGGGATGATTCTTAACAGGGGTAATTTGAAAAGAACATCCATAAGTGTATGGGCTCAAAATGGTTAAGCAATGGAACACCTGTAGTGTTTGGGATAGAGAAATGAACTGCCTCTCGTCATTTCAACTGTCGTACTTTTCGCAAGAAAATTATTCACCTTGAAATACAAAATGTTTCCACACTCACCTCACAATGTATAGACAGGGGACGGTGTATGGGATTAGGCTTGCCTTTCACACCTCATTTAGCATGCTCAAGTAACTCGACATCTTTCACTGAATTATCCATTTTGATAAATTTCAAGTGGAATTGACGAATTACACAATATCATGTGAAAGCATTCTATAATAATAAAGAGGGCATGCTCATAAAGTGAAAACTATTATGTGTCCATGTCTTGCCCCTTCTTTGTAAGGGAGCTCATGTGTACAAGGCTGCACCTGAAACATAAAGCAGATAATTAAAAGAAACAAACAGGGTAAATTAGATGCATGCTGGAAAATTATTTTTATTTTGAATTTTTTTTCAAAGGGAACATGAAGAAGCCCAGCCTTTAGAATTAGTTCCTTGCCGTTTTCTTTTGGTAGGATTTCATCATAGGGCTAGTTTGGTGTACTTCAACATGCCCTTAAAACATGAAAATCTCAATGTATTTTATTGGATGAAAAGCAAATTACATTATTGAAATCAGGGAAGTCCTAGAATTGAAAATGCAAATATGCAAATATGGAAAGCGATAAAGACTCCTGCGTAGAGGAGTGTGCAAATAATTAAAATTCTCCTACTCTCGAGCTTCGTCACTGAACACTTCAGTCATTCCTTTGAGTGCATCATCAGAGCTCTTAATCTTTGGAGGTGCGGGATCATCTATGCCACCCCATCCATCTGGGATGATATCCCGTGGGTCGATGTAAGAGCTGGGAGGAGCCGAATACTTTACATAGTAATCGAACTTGCCACTTGGTTGCCCCATGGCATCCATCACTTCTGTTTCCTCATGCATCATTTGAAACACGGTGGGCTCAGCATCAAAATTGAAAATGACATTCACAGCTTCTGGGTGGTCAGGGAGTGGGTTATTCTGGATGTTTGGCTGTCCATCGCGGAATGAGACCACCTTGGCGTCCAAAAGATTTTGGATTTTGTGTTGCAGTGTATAGCAATCATCAACAGAATGCCCTACCTCCCCCATATGATAAGCACATGTCTTGGACGGATCATAGTTGGGGAAACGCTCGGGATTAGGTCGCTTGGGCTCCTTAGTGAGTAATCCGTTTTTCTGAAGAGTCGGTAAGATCTTGGACAATGGCTTTGGAAGAGGCGTAAATTGACGCCTGGAAGAGTTCTTCTGCTGGCCAAAGAATGGTCGTGCTCCTTCCTGTTGAGTGTTCGAAGTTGGGCGAGGTGCCTGAACATAAGCTGCATTAACCTCTGCTATAGGTTCCTTATCCTTCTTGGCAAAGACTCCCCTATATGAGTTGGTTTGATCAGACGCCCATCCATCACGCATGGCTATTTCAATTTGCTCGCCAACAGGGACTAGCTGATTGAACGACTCGGCAGTCGATCCTAACATCCGATTTCGATATTCAGGCGGGAGTGTCTTCATGAACAAATCCATCAACTCCTTTTCAGTCGGTTCCGGAGTAATTTGAGCAGCTACAGACCTCCATCTCGTGACATATGCCTTGAAAGATTCCATCTTCTTCTTCTCAGTGCGAAGTAAATCCTCTCGAGATGGAGTGACATCAATATTATACTTGTACTGCTTGAAGAATGCATCAGTCAAATCCTCCCAAGTCTCTAGGAGATTAATCTTCTTCATAATATACCACTGGAGTGCCGGTCCTGTCAGGCTTGCTTGAAACTGCTGAATCATCAGGGGTATGTTATCAACATATGGGGTCATTCTAACCACATAAGTCTGCAAATGGATCTTTGGGCAAGAAGTGCCATTATACTTTTCAAAGTCTGGCATTTTGAACTTCTTTGGTATCTTGATCTTTGCATAATGGGACAGATCAGTTGGGTCTTGATTAAATGCACCCTGCAGCTGCTTGAGTTTCTCCTCGATTTTCGCCAAGCGTTTTTCTTGCTCAGTCTTCGATACAACCGTCTATATCACTTGTATCTCCTCGTCAACAATGATTTGAGGCGTGTCAGTAGTTTTCTCCCTAGAGACATCATTAGAGCTTGATGGGCCACTTGTGAATACATTCTTGCCTTTATCTTTTGGATCAGCCATAGGAGCATGTTGTGGTAACACCACTTCGACTTGCGGAGCTGATGGGACAGTATTTGCCTGAAGAGAATCGATTTGTTTAGAAAGCCGCTCAAGGACATTCAAGACTTGCTTCATTTCTGTTTCGAGGGCAACGATACGAGTTTGTTCAGCAACACGTATTTGTCCGGCGTCATCGGCCATTGTTACTCTAGAACGAGTACGGATTGGCGATCTTGGGTGAGCCGTGTTGTTACCTAAGGAAGAAAAAAGATAATATAAGAAATAATGACAAGATAGGAAAATGACCCATGACAATGGTCTAATCATCTCATTTTATTTATTTTAAATGTTTGAACCAAACTCCCTAACAATGAACCAAACTTCCTAACAATGAACTAAGAATTGAAATTCAAATCCCTAAACATTGAACTAAAATTAAAACATGTCATTTTATATGCTTTCGGGAACCCAACGCCTTGCGAAGCTTCTTATTTTTAGGTTCAATCATTTCCACTTTCCGCTTAAGATGCTCAATTTGTGCTCGTTGGGTGGGCTTCTCGGTCACATCAGGGACCACTGGACATAAGGCCTGGTCGCCTTGATCTAACTGGTCCCGCCATATTTTGAGCTCTTTTTTAGGAGTGAAAATGAATTGGACGTCGGTTTTCCCCATTGCATATAAGACAAGACTGACGGCGAAACCTATTGTCATGGACCGACAAAATTACAATAAAGTAAGTAAATTGCAAAGGAGGAGTTTAGACAACTTACTTTTACTAGAAAAAGGATGACAATCACATAGACACACGCATGAAATGTGTGGCTCGATTTCTATCTAAATGGCTTAACAAAGTGGAGCTAAGGGGATGATCTGACCGTTGCAATCTCGCATTAACGTGTCAAGTCCCCCTAACTCCGGCTTAGTCGAATGGAATGTCCAATAATCACGCAATCTCGCGGATATAGACAAACACATTTGACACCATGAAAGAAATTTCGGGGAAGAGAAGGTCAACCTCTATATAGCAGTCTCGCTTTAGAGGAAGTATCATTCTCAACACCATCCTAGAAATCCTATCGCAGCCCAGGTCCGGCTACAGGTCGTGTGTGCAATGTGTAGTGCAAAAACAATTTGAAAATCATGCACAACAATTTATAATACAAACAACACTTCAATGATAAGGAAAAATAAATCATTCATCTTTACACCCTCCTGCAACACAAGGATTAGCAAATACTACTCCCCTTATACCTCCCATCTGCAAGAACATTTAACACCTTAGAAATATTAGTGACATACCTAGTGTCCTTGCTGCCAAACAAAAATATTTTTTTTTTAGAAACAGGCCTATGTCCACTATGAGTTTTAACTCTAAGTCCCCAGCGGAGTCGCCAAGCTGTCGCGACTCAATTTTTCGAAGGGGTGAGGAATCACCTAAAACTAGGTTAATGGATTACTAAGTCCGAAGACTTGGCGCGAACTCTCCCAAGCCCTACCAATCGCGACTTGATACTAAGAAAAAGACCCATTAAGACATGCAATTATATTTCAAATTGGAGCCGCCACTAACCAATTAGGGCTGATTAGAAACCTAGGTAAAGTATGGGAGAATACTTTACCTTTTACGAACCAGAGATTTAATGGATTCGAGGACATGGTTACGCTAGATTAATCTAACGCCCTTTCGGTACCTTAAGAAAAACATTTTTTGCAGACAGTCTTGATTAATTTTAACCTAAGATGCTAACATGCAAATAGTGGTCATGCGGGTGCACAATCAATTAAATAACATTCAATAAATCAAAATGCTAAGAAATTATAAACCACAACTTTATTAAAGTCCACCCTCTAAGAAAACATTTAAAAAAAATGCTAATTAAAATGCATGCCCTAAACATGATTTCTAAATTACATGACACCTAACTTTTATTATTATGCAATCTTAATCTAAAATTAATATGCATGAATTTTACTTTAATGATATGTGAAATGCAATTTATATGGCCTAATTTGAACTATATGTATGCAATCTGATTTATGCAATCCTAAATGTGCATATACTACATGACATGAGATGCATGATATAACAATTTTATATGCATGTTCTTTTTGTGATTTTTTATGATTCTTTTTTAATGTATGCAACCTACTAAATAATGATGATATGAAATGGGATTAATTATAAACTAATTTATTAATTAACCAAGTAAATGATTTTTTTTGTTTTCTCTTTTTTTTTTTTAAAAGGCCGAATAATTTTTATTAAAAAATAATGTAACTATGCAATGCTAACTTTTTTTTTATCTTTTATTTTATATTTAAAAAGACTACATAATGGGAAATACTAAAAAAAAACATTAAACTATGACCCACTAATTAAAATGCAACATGTAACGTGCACATTATGAAATCTATATAACCTAAATAACATTTTTTTTAGTCTTTTCTAGTTTATTAAAGGAAAATTAACCTAATCCTATATGAATCTAAAAAATGTGTTGCTTAAAATGTAAAAATGCGTATGGACCTAAATATCTAAGTTCTAAATATGACATGTAATGCATGATATGTGATAAACAAATAACCATAATGCACCAAAATATGTACCCTATTTAAAAAGTCATCAATGTAAATCAACAACATATTATTTTAATGGGCATCAATAATGCAAAGCAAACCAAGAATTTTTGCCATAAAAAAGTCAAAATAATCAAAAATCTAACCCGACGTCTCGCGGGTCAATATTTTTAATTACTATGGCTTAATATGACAAATTTTCTAACCGGGTAATGATCAAAACAAATCAAGTTAGAATAAACAGAAAACTATGATTCTAAATACTCAAAATAAACTTAATCTAAAAAAAAAAACCTACCTAGTCTAACTCACGGTTAACTTGAGGAATGGTGAGAAATCAAAGTGACTGAGCCGTGATGGTGGTTCGGTGATGGGTCACCGCTCGGAACAAGGGCTGTTCGTCGGAGCTCCGGCAAGGCTCGGGTGATAACGGACCTACAACCAAAAAGAGGAAAGCAGCAGGTGGGTCGTGGGCACGGCAACAACGTCGGGTGAGGGGCCGTCTAGCTACTAAGACTGATTCAGGCTGTTGCGCATCGAATCGGAGAGGGCAACAGCGTCGGGCGAACGTCCGGTTGGCAGCGCAGGCGAGAGGAGCTCCAGTGCGGGTTGCTGGGTCGTGGGTCGCGGGTCGAACTCCGGTGCAGGGGCGTGACCGTCGGGGCAATCGTTGGGCGTCGGAGGAGGGCGGTGGCGTCTTCACGGGCTATTGGAGCAGATCGGCGAGGCAGCAGCAACAGCAGTAGAGATCGGCAAGGAGCTTGGCAAGGGGGCGGCGTTCAGAGCTTGGTCGGAGCTCGGCGGTGATGCAGACGCGGCGGCGCAGCGAGCGTGGACGGCTTCGAGGTGGCTGAGTGCGTCGGAGGCGGAGCAACACGACGAACGGACCGGCAATGGACTCCGGTGAGGGAGGCGGCAGCAGCAGGTGGCGGCGTCGTCGGGCATTTGGGCGAAGAAGAAGCACAGTAGTTTATTTTTTACTGTGTCTTCTCTCTCCTCCGTTGTTTCTGCTTCTTGCTTTTTCTTCTTCTTACGTCACTTCACTTTTCTGCAGAAGCTCAAGTCTTTGGTGCTGACTTTTCCTCTTTTTCCTTCTTTTGCTTTTTGCTTTTTCCCTTCTCCACGCACGGATGGCTTCTCTCTTTCACTCTTTCTTCCTTTTCTCTTTTCTTGTCAGAGAAAGAAAGGGGAAATGGTTCCCTCTTTTGAACAAAGTATACGAACACTTCTGAATTTTTGATTTCTTCCCATTCGCACGAAGAGAAGCCCCCATATTTCACGTCTCGGCTCCCCATTTATAGAGCAAAAAAAACAAATCAAGTTTGTTTTTCAAGTGGAGATTTTCACTCAACCACTTAATAATAAATTGGCTCCAAAATCACACGGCCGTTTAAAATCTTTTTTTGAATTTCAAAATTTTGTTTCAAAATTTCCCTCTAATAAAAGATTATCCTCTATTTCTAATTCCTAAATTTAAATTAGGTGTTAATAAGTGGAAAATAAAAAATAAAAACTGAATTTTTTTTATTTTCGAATTTTGAAATGAAAATTTTAAAAACCAAATTTAATTTATTATTTTTTTAAATATTAGTTGTCAACAGGGCCGAAGTCTAGACCCTACCCACCATGGACCTAATCACCCCTAGTACCCTCTTAGTTCATTGATCATTCGAGGACTTTTTGAAGGATGGATATTGCCATCGACAGCTCCGATAGCTTGGATAATACCAACATATGAATGGTCATCCTTCGACTTCATCCAGCCTAAAAGATGCCATATGCTACTAGGCATCCAGGGTTGTTACAATAACCTACTCCTCCTTTCATGTCCTCTATGTTTTGAGAACTCGGATATCTTCCAAATTTAAGATGCTCTCAGCACACTGGACTTGCCAAATATATAACAAGTCTTCAACAACTTTGCAACAATGAGACATGACATTGGAATTTTGAATGGGAGCGGCTAGCGTGACAACGAACTGAAGGATGACAATGTAACGGTGAAATACCATCCACAAAATCGGAGGGCCCCGCTTTGACTTCTATCTTTTCTTTCTCATCTTTGCAATTTGGGGCTGAAGTTCAACTGTCTACTTTCTAATCAAATGGCATAGTCACGCAAGCATTTCCCATTTTCATTCTTAAACTCAATGTCATGACGTCACTATTATCCCCTCTAAATGACAGCGACTTCATGCTCACAGATTCTCAATTTTAGCTAATTGGCAACTGGAACATAAGATTAAGATACAATCTGTCAAATGTTAGAATATATTGCCAAAAAAATTTCTTAGAGGAATTCTCGATGATTCGAAATGAAAAAGTAAAGGAGTTAAATTTGTCGAGATGACGAATTTTTTCCTCTTATAACAGTTGACTCATAATTTCGTTTTTTATTCATTTGAATATTTGGTATTTGGACAAATTCATCATATGCTAAAGACAATACTTGAATTGCGTATGTAATTCAGACCTTTTATCTTGGAAACCAAATGAATGAGTCATCCGATTTTCAAGCAAAATTGCTTAGCCCAGATTGATGGCTCCGTCTCTTTCATCAAAATAATAGGACCATCACCTAAGTATTCACCCACTCACTATGAACTTTTTCCATGTAAATAGGATAACCAAACGTTCCTTTGAACATATTCTCGATATGCGCACTTTCAAATAGTGGAAAAGAATTAATGAAAATAGACGGCAATTTTTTTATTTTTTTTCATGCTCATTCTCCCTGAAACGAAAAATTGAGAGAACCCTGCGAACCAAAGGCCCCTTAAATTCGCGTTTATTTCCTTTCCAGCTCTCCCGGTGGGCATCACTCCCTCCGTCCTCTTTAAGATTTCATCTCTCTTGGAGGAGAAAGTACTTCGCCTAGGCGAAGGCATTCTCCTCTTCACACAGACCTCAAGGAAAGTTCCTAGCGAGTACCTGGAATTCTCGAAACAACATAAGCCATTGCCTGTTTACACTATAGCCGCAATAGCTTCAACACGGCTACTTTGACTTTGACAATTACTGGAACCGCACGCGTCATGAGCATCGATGTCTACATAGCAATAGCAGGTTTCAGCGCGACATAATGAGCACTTAACTCGCTCCATAACATGCCCGCTCCATTGGCGCATTATAAACAGGGACATCGCCTGCGAACACGCTTCATAAGAAATAAACGCAAATGATATTTATATTTATCATCTATGGGTCGATCGATTGAAGGAGAGATGGAAGAAAATACGACGGTAGACCATGCGTTCGAGAGGGTGAACTAAAAAGTGTAAACATAGGATTCCTTTTACTCAGAAGAATGGTACTTTTGACTACCTTGATGGTGTCGTAGTAACTTAACCGTGTCCAATAAACATCCCATTGGGTCTCTAATAGACTATCTAAAAGATCTGCTCCGAAATAGGAAACCTCCACACGAGAAGCACAATTGAAACTTTTTAACAATGTTCACCTTAAGGTAGCCACAAAAACAGGCTATCGGGTATAAATTAGATTTAATTCCTTGAGGGAAAAAAGGCATATTATTGTAAGAAAATTAGTTTCATGTTAATAAAAAAAAAATTTCTATTTGATACCTTTCGGTAAATCGGTTTTACATAAACACATATAAGCAACCATTAAATTTATATGTTTTGTTATTTCAGATGTAGAAAAGTATCATCTACATTTATTGTAAAACGATAGTGGACTTCTGTTATTTCAATCGTTTCTACTTTGGACATCGAAGAAACTCAGTGATCTAGATTTCACGTGAAATCGCATGGCCTAGATGGTCCCGTCTCCTTCATCAAAATAACGGAGGCGTCACCAAAGCATATCCCTACTCATTATTAATTCCCTGTGAACAGGATAATTAAATGTGCATTTTAGACAGCATTCTCGATATGCCCATGTTCAAATATTGAAAAAAAAAGCAAAACTTCATTCTCGTCTTCGTTTTCAACCAAACAATGGAATATCGAAAAATTTCCCACGAACCTACGGGCCCTTAATTTCTCTTTAGTTTCCATCTACCATCTAAATCAATTAATTGTTGACTCGGCATGACTCACTCACTCCTATTAAATTACATCTCCTTTTGGAGGAAAATGCTTTCGCTAGGCTGCCTTCACCCCTCTCTTCTCCTCTCTTTCCATGTCATTTTGTCTCTCACAGAGCTACGAGGAAAGTTCCTAGCAAAGTACCTGGAATCCCCCGAACCACCTGCCCTGAAACGTCGGCCACATCGTCCTACCATATTCCTAACGAACAACACTACCATTTTCAGTCGCATCGTAGCGGCAATAGCTTCTACACGGCTATTTTAAAGGGCCGTGCTTTCCCTCCCGTTGCCTCCGGCCAAATCTTTTAATTGGCGCATTATGAATATCAACATCGCTAATGAATAAACTCAACAAGAAATATATGCGAGTAATTATTATTTTATTTATAATCTAAATGATCGAAGGAGGGATAGAGTAAAATACGATGCTACCGTCTATCGAGACTAAAGTATAAACATAAACATAAGGATTCCTTTGAAACAAAGAGAACGATAATGACAATTGAGCGACGCCTAAAAGGAACGCGGTTCTCCACTATCGCGGAAACCCGTCAGCCGCCGCCACAGTTCCGCAGTAAATCTGACGGCAGGGCGAAGGCTGCAGGAAGAAGTAACGGCATGTATATAGTCACCTGATATCCATGCAGTATTGTCTCCAAACATCGTTCCACGTATTCGAAATTCGCACTTTTCGCTGCTTAACACCACACCAACGTCAGTCTTTCGTTTCTTTTCTTACCATTTTGCGTTGTGTCACTCCTCCGAGCGATGACGAGCATTTCCCGTGGCGACTGCGTCCGCTATGAGGTCTCTCTCGACTTGCCCGCTACGCGCAATTTTGCCAAGCGATGGCGCTTGGCATTCACGACCATATGTTGCTCCCGAGCCTTCACTACCTACGCAAAGAAAACCAAGAAGTTCCCGACAAAATCTCCTTCCTACAGTTCGATTTTGATACCCGATCAGGTTCAGAGCGCTTGCTCTGATCATCCAGGCTTCTTCAAGATTGATCAGTCACAGCTTACTAAGCTGGTCAAGGAAAAGGACCACAGCCACCTCCAGCAATTTGGCGGGGTCGAGAAAGTTGCCTCAGCACTCGAAACTGATGTCTCGGCTGGAATAAGCGGCGACCCAGATGACGTCTCTCGCCGGAAAAATGCGTTCGGCTTCAACACATACAAGAAGCCGCCCACCAAGGGCTTCTTCCACTTCGTGGTCGAGGCTTTCAGGAACCTCACAATCATGATTCTTCTTGTTTGTGCCGGGCTTTCGCTCGGGTTCGGGATCAAGGAGAACGGGGTCGAGGAAGGCTGGTACGATGGTGGGAGCACATTGGTCGTGGTATTCTTCATGATCGCTGTTTCAGCTGGGAGCAATTACTGCCGAAACTGGCACTTTGAAAAATCGTCACGGGTGAGCGGTGATAGTCTCATTGATGTGATAAGGAAGGGTCATCCGCAGCAGGTTTCCATATTCGATATCGTCATCGGAGATGTCGTTTGTTTGAAGATGGGCAATCCAGTTCCAGCAGATGGGCTGTTCCTGGACGGGCATCCGTTGCAGGTATGGACGACAATTTGTACTGGTTTGAAGCATTAGATTTGCATCTTAACTTATATTGGTTTCCTCCAGAAACATACATAGTATTATTATTGCCAAGTTCAAGCACAGTTTGAGTAATTAGTTGAGTAATTAGTCCAAAGAATTGTAAAAGCGTACATTTTCTGCTTGATACTGGGCAGTCTGTTATTTTCATAATCTCGATTCTATGACAAAAAGGAAACGTAATGGCTTTAACTCGTAGTTCTAGTCATAGTAGAACGACTGTTAAAAAAAATTCTACTGGGAAAAGTTTAAGTTTAAATGTAACCCATTTGTTCTTGTTTTATATTTGTTCATGTTTCAATTTCTTTTCTTTAAGTTAAGACCAGAATGCATTGTTTACTAAACCATGTGCGACGTTTGTGTTGTCAATTTAGGTTGATGAATCAAGCATGACCGGAAAGAGTGATCATGTAGAAGTGAACAGCAATCGCAATCCATTCCTGTTCTCGAGAACATATGTTGCTGATGGGTATGCTCGGATGCTGGTTACATCCATTGACATGAACACAATGTGGGGCGAGATGATGTGCTCGATCAGCCATGACAACAGCGAGCTGACCCCTTTACAGGCTTGGCTCGACAAGCTCACCCTGTCGATTGGCAAAGTGGGCTTCGTGGTCGCTTTGCTGAATTTCAATGCAGGCCAAATCATAGGTAACTGGATTATAAAATCTGCTGTGGGCTTCATCACAGTTGCAGTGACAATCGGGGTGGTCACGATTACTGAAGGCTTGCTGCTTGCGGAAACTCTCACTCTTGCTTATTCGATGAAGAGGATGATGGCGGATCAGGTGATGGTGAGGAAGCTTTCAGCCTGCGAGAAAATAGGGACAGTCACCACTATTTGCACTGACAAGACCGGCACTCTGACAACGAACCAGATGAAGGTGACAAAATTCTGGGTCGGCCAAGACTCTGTGGCGGAAAACACATTCTCCTCTGTCTCCAAGTTAGTTCTGGATTTGATTCAAGATGGGGTCGCATTGAACACCATGGGTTGCGTCTATAAGCTGTCTTCGGGATCGGAGTTCTCCGGCAGTCCCACTGAGAAAGCGATTCTTTCCTGGGCGGTTTCACAATTAAGCTTGGACATGGAGGAGATAAATAAGAGATGTGAAGTCATCCAAGTCGAAGCCTTCAACTCATCGAAGAAGAGAAGCGGTGTCCTAATAAAGAACAGCGTGGATGACACATTCCATGTGCACTGGAAAGGAGCGGCAGAGATGGTCTTGGCGATGTGCTCGAGCTTCTACAATGGCTCCGAGATAGTGAAAGATTTGGACGAAGATGAAAGGATGAAATTCAAGCAGATTATCCAGGGCATGGCGGTGAGCAGCCTCACGTGCATCGCTTTCGCTTATAAACAAGTCTCCAAGGAAGTGACCAAAGAGAAAGAAGACAGGAAGAAGATCCAAGAGGACGGCCTGACATTACTAGGACTAGTTGGTATTAAGGACCCATGCCGGCCTGATGTGAGGAGCACGGTCCAAGCTTGTCAAGATGCAGGAGTGAACATCAAGATGATAACAGGAGACAACATCTTCACCGCTAAGGCCATTGCCGATGAGTGCGGGATTCTCAGGCCTGGGGAAGACGCCTTCAAAGGAGCCATCGTGGAAGGAGCTGAGTTCCGCAAGTACACACACAAGGAGAGGCTTCAAAGAGTCGAGAAAATTCGGGTCATGGCGGGATCCTTGCCTTCCGATAAGCTCCTCATGGTTCAATACTTGAAGCAGAAAGGCCATGTAGTCGCTGTTACTGGGGATGGCACGGATGATGCACCGGCCCTCAAGGAAGCTGACATTGGGCTCTTGATGGGCATCCAAGGCACTGAGGTCGCCAAAGAGAGCTCAGACATTGTCATCCGCGACAACAACTTTGCCTCTTTAGAGACGGTGCTGTGTTGGGGTCGATGCGTCTACACTAACATCCAGAAGTTCATCCAGTTCCAGCTCACAGTGAATGTCACGGCCCTCGTGATCAACTTCGTGGTTGTGGTCTCCTTCGGTGATGTCCCCCTAACGGTGGTCCAGCTCTTATGGGTGAACTTGATCACGGACACACTCGGTGCCCTCGCCCTGGCCACTGAGCGGCCTACTAGGGAGCTCATGGAGAAACCACCCGTGAGCCGGACCGAGCCACTCATAAGCAACATCATGTGGAGGAACGTTGTAGCACAAGCAACCTACCAAATGGCTATCCTCCTTACTTTACAATTTAAGGGCGAATCAATCTTCGGGGTCGATGAGGCAGTGAAGCGGACACTGATATTCAACACATTTGTCCTGTGCCAGGTCTTCAATGAGTTCAACGCTAGGGAGCTCGAGAAGAAGAACGTCTTCAAGGGCATACACAAGAGCAAGCTGTTCCTCGGGATCATCTTCATGACGGTGGTCCTCCAGGTGGTGATGGTTGAGTTCCTGAAGCGGGTCGCCAACACGGAGCGATTGAGCTGGGGCCAATGGGGCGCGTGTATCGGGATCACGGCTGCGTCTTGGCCTATTGGGTGGGTTGTCAAGTGCATCCCGGTCCCTAAAACACCAATCTTCAGCTTGTTGGGATCCAAAAGCAAGAAGCTCGTGAGGAAAATCGTGCACAGAGAGAACAGTAGCAACACTAATTGGCCCTAGCTCACAGCTTTTCATTGTACAGGAGGTATATTGAATTCGTCCTTGATGCTGTGTGATTTTTTTCTTTGCCCAGAAAATGAGGAATGTGTAATCAATGATGTAATATATTCAATTGAAAGAAAGCATTCATTGAGAAATAAGGAATGAGTAATCCATCGATCTTTCGGCACTTATCTGGCTTCAAAATGTCGGCGTAGTCTTCCAAAAGGAACTGACTCGAATGACAAATTCCATGAGACAAGTGAATCGGTATGAATTACAGACGTAGGCGATGTCAAGGCAAGGAACAAATTCATGGCGCATATTAATCATAATTTCTAATTAACTCAATTCAAGGGGGTTCTTATTCTCAGAATTTGGAATGTAGACATGGCAAATTATGGGCGAGCCAAATCGTGCATATTTTAGGCTCCTTGGCCCCCAACACCGAGCGACCAACTAATGACCTCATGCAAAAGCATCCCGCGGCTTAAAACTGATCCACTTACAGTCAACATCATGCAGAGAAATCTGGTAGCTCAGGCACCATACCAGGTAATTGTCCTTTTGATATTGCACATAAACAACATCTCCGCGTGAATCGACAGATCAAGAACACATCGATCTTCAACACTCTCGTCCTGTGTCAAGTTCTACAACCTATTTAATTTAAGGAAGCTTGAAGAGATCAATGTTGTCGAGAAAACCTCCTAACAGATTTTAAAGTTGACAAATTCTTTCCTAGTTTATTTTAAACCTAATAAAGACATATAAGCATTTTTCTCACAGGAATTGCTCCTGAAGAAAAGCTTATTCAGATTCAATCTATTGATGTGTGAACATCACGACCAAGAAAAATCTAGATCCTCAAAAGATTCAGACTCTATCTGAAGTTGTTCAAAACATCATGGAAAGATAATCACGTCTCGTATAGCATCCCAATTTATTAATTGATATTGGCAAAGATTGCATGAGGAAATCACCAAAATCAGGAAGTATCTCCAAGACTGAACAACATCAAAATCTGAAGTAATAAGTAGATACATTTGTTCAAACGCAAGCCCTATTACTTTGAACGACACAACTAATGACTTGGCTCGGTTCCAATTTATAAAATGTTGATTGATCTTCAATTCTAAAGATTTTCTTGCATCAATATTTATGCAAGATATATTTAATTGATCGACAATATTTGTTGAAGACAAATTATGAAGAATTCTACTCATGGAAACTGGAGATTTGTTTGTATGGACAATCAAATCAATGGAATTTAGATCTCATCTTTCAATGGCTACTCAATATTCTTTGCACATTTCGTCCAATGGGTTGATTGGAAAAAAAATCCTCTAAAGAATGCTCAATGTGTGTGGAAGTAGAGGAGTATAAAAGGAGACTAAAGTATTGAAGACAAGTAATTAGATCAAAAATAAAAAATTCCAAAGTTCAAAAAGAGCTTGAGATTAGTGTCTTTCATGTATTACAAATAGTGACTGTGTGATATTGTGAGATGAATCACTCACATTTGTAACCTCTTATTCATTGACTAGCGAAATCCAACTCTTGCACTCTAGTGAATTTCATTACATCACTGACAACATTCAAATTCATTCTTCGGCGCGTGATGAAAAACATATTCAGACGCAAATTTCATTTGAGTCTGATAATTCTAATCTTGACTATATTTATTTTCAAAATTAAATCAAAAAGAATTTTCAAAATCACATAATCACCCCATTCTATATGATATTGCTAGCATCTACAAATGTCTTGAACAAAATAATCACTTAGTGAGAGAAGCCTGAAGGTTCTTAATGAAAGGAATTTGTTGGGTAGTTATGTGGCTGAGAAATTGATCGTATGCATGTGCTGTGACTTCGGCAAACGGCCCAGAGCCCATTCATTATGATTGTCATAGAGAAACTACGGAAATTGCAAAATCGATACGTTGACAGGCTATTGCTGTATCCTTTGAGGATAAAATACTTGATTATTCTAACAGTTGTGGACCTAGCGGGCAAGTCAAGAGAGACCTCGGAGCGGACGTCTTCGAGAGAGACCTCGAAGCCGACGTCTTCGTCTGTTTCTTCGTCAACAAGAACATGGATTATCACGAAGAACACGGATTCGCATTATTACCATTCGAAAGAGTTACGGGATAGATCGAATCATCCGTAAGAAGCTACATCCCAAGCCCATCTGAGTAAAGTAAAAATATAAGGAGAAAAACTCTTTCTAGAAAAGTCATATCAATCCGATAAGGATCTGACACTGGGGACCATCTAGCACCTAACAATCAATTCTTAATTTATTCATTCTACATAAAGTAATCGCACGGTCGGTTCATCTGTCCTAATTTTTTTTTGTCGGTCTTATGCTAATCATATTCTAACACTCACTCTTAGACTTTTGTTCTACCTCTTTGCAGGGCGTGGGAGTCGAAACCCACTCCTGAAACGAAATCGTCCCCACCTCAATCCCCCTCTGTGAAGGTGGGGATTTGAACCCCCAACCTCCCCCTTCCAAGATGGAAGGGTGACCACTGGGGCGAACCTCAGTGGTTCATCTGTCCTAATTTGTTCCGTTGTTTCTTGGACGTTTTCCTTCCACACCCGCTTTTGAATTGTTTCCCCTCTCATGCAACGTATCGACGAATGAGGACACGTATAATGACAATTTTATTTCTCTATTTTTTTTTTTATATTCCTAAAAATAGGTCTGAAACAGAAATTCATTATGTAATTTTATTTTTTTATTTTTGAAATAATTTTTTACTCTAGAAATAGGTTGGAATAAAAATTAGAAGTAAACTTTTTTTTCATCTTTGAAACAAAAATGAGGAAAAAACTCTTCTTATCGCTCGCCTTCACTACTAGTCGGCCATCCATCGGTCATCGTCCTTCGTCTATTGCCACTACCAAAAAAGGATAAATTTTGTATAATTATTATCAAACAAATTTCTATTTCATGAACAAAATTTTTGTATCTAGACATTATTTTGCTTGGAAACTCATCAAGGATATAGAAAGTGAGAAATCGATTTTTGAAATAGAATGATCGTCATTTACGTTTTTAGTTATGTAATTTTCTTGTTCGGGACGATTTGTTCAGGTCTTTTTTATAAATAAGAACATGATTGTTGATGTAGACTCCCATGTCAGCTTATGGCGGCTGAAAAGTCGACTTGGAGTCTCATTGAATTGAAGAAACAGGAAAAGAAAATAAACTGAAATGTGTCTGTGAGAGAGAGAGAGAGAGAGAGAGAGATTAAACCTCCTTGACTACTTAAGTTTTGCGGAGAAAGGTTGCCACGATGATATAAAAGTGTTGACCAAAAAATTTAGGACACCAAATTCACTATACGATATTGATGTTGTTACGGTCGCATTGCAAATTCGAAAAATAAGGCGCGACCTGGTTTGAGTTAATTAGAAGTATAACCAATCATGAATTTGTTCCTTGCCGAGAAGTAATTTATGTGCGTAATTCGTACCGATTCAATCTATTTGTGCTTCGTTGTTCTTCACGTTATTAGCTATATTAAGGTCATCTCATTTCTTATTTTTTTAATGAACAATTTTTTTAAATTGGTAAAATTATATCGATTCAGTGCACATTCCTCATTTTTACATGTAAATGGAAAAAAAAAAAAAACCACCACGCTGCATCAAGAGAAATTCAATATAACAGTACAATAAGAAGAATTGACTTAAACCCGATTAGCATTCATAAAATGTTCTTTGTGCCAGTTCTCCTCACGGGCTTCTTGCTTTTCGATCCCAAGTAGATAAAGATTGGTGTATCGGGGACCGGGATGCACTTGACAACCCAACCGATAGGCCAAGACGCAGTCGCGATCCCGACACGCGCCCCATTGTCCTCATCTCAACCACGCAGTGACAGCGAAGCGCCTCAAGAACTCAATCATTACCACCTAGAGGACCACTGTGACAAAGATGATCCCGAGGAACAGTTTATTCTTGTGAATGTCCTCGAACATGTTCTTCTCCTCGAGCTTCCTTGCGTTGAACTCGTTGAAGACCTGGCACAGGACGAATGCGTTGAATATCAGCGTCCACTTCACCGCCTCGTCCACGCCAAAGATTGATTCGCCATTCAATTGCAGAGTGAGGAGCACAACCACTTGGTAAATTGCTTGTCCCACTAGATTCCTCCCAATGAAGTTTGTTACGAGCAGCTCAGTCTGGCCCGCGGGGGGTTTTCCATGAGCTCCACGGTGGGTCGCTCCGTGGACAAGGTGAAGGCGCCAAGAGTGTCCATGATCAGGTTCACCCATAAGAGCTGGACGGCCGTCAAAGGGACGTCACCGGAGGAGACCGCAGCCACGAAGTTGATCAAAAGTGTGCCACATTCAGTGTGAGTTGGAACTAGATGAACTTCTGGATGTTATCATAGACACATCGATCCCACTGCAACATCGTCACCACGGAGGGGAAGTTGTCAATGACGATGTCTAAGCACTCTTTGGCAACCTCGGTGCCTCGGATGCCCATTGAGACCCCGATGTCAGCTTCGTTGAGGGCCAGTGCATCGTTCATCCGGTCTCTTGTGATGGTAACCACATGGCCTTTCTGGTTTAGGCATTGAACCATGAGGAGCTTATCGTAAGACGAGGATCTCGCCATGACCCAAATTTTCTTGACTCTCCGAAGCCTCTCCTCAAACGTGTAACCGCGGAACTCAATTCCTTCCACAATGTCTTCATTGAAGGCATCGTCCCCGGGCCTGAGATGTTGGCCGTTGAAACGGCTTCCCAAGATAGACATAGCTAGAAACTCGAATATATTGAAGGAGAAGAAAAAGATTCGTGTACCTGATTTGGAATCCATGATTTTTGGTGCAATACAGCAACAATTTGATCCTTTAATGCTGAAGATCTTCTCTTCTGTTATCCTCAGGACCCTAGCTCAATGAGACCACCCCCTCACGAACTTCCTTATGTAAGGTATATGGTTGTGTGTGTTTGAAAAATGAAAATATGAGGGCTAGAGGAGGCAACCTTAGCTATATATATAGTTATTAGGCCAAGCCCTCTCATCACGAGCCAGGCCCTCTCATCACAGGTCGGGCCCAATTCGGCCTACACAAGTTAGACTCATATTCGATTGTTAAGAAACCTAATATCTTATCTTATTAGACCAACCTTGTAAAACAGTAAATTACAATCTCAATTAATATAGCCTTATAAGGAAAACTATTACGTTCTCCCACTTGGATTATATTAATTGAGACTGAATTGTTTGTGCACACCTTTATGTTGGTCTAGAAATAATTCTCAACAGTCAGTTCGATCCCATAAAGTCTCAACCATTGAATCATGCCTATAACTGCATATACACGGAGCCTTCCATGGTCACAAGTGCTTTCGGCTTTACTAATATAGATTCAATATGGTTGTGTGGCAAATGGATGACACCTCATAAAGAGTGATACCTTATGTGCCATTCCCTTTGTCAATTACTATTATCTTGCCTTATGTGTTACAAAAAACCGGATGTGCCACTAGAGAATATCTTTATGATTCTAATGAATCCACATATATCTTATTTTTATTGTTAACATTTCTTTATGTGTAATTAAAATATATGTACAAGGCTAATAACGGGATGTCTCTAGCCCTCACTCAAGGCTTACATAATACTTTGAGATTTTCATCAGATATATGTATACAACTCAATAATAATCCATACAAAAAGAGTCGACATATATCAAAATATTACCGAATATAACAAAACACGAATGTAATATTTATTATAGCAAGTCTAAAGCAGCTCCATCTAAACGACATCATCCAATGATGCTCCCACGCCCATGTTCATGACATGTCGTTCAAATACACAAGAGTAAAGCCATTTCGTTAGTGGATCTACAATCATATTATTTGCGGGAATATGCTCTATTGTAATGTTACCATTTTGTATAATTTCCTTTGTGGTAAAAAAGTTGACCTCCATATGTTTAGACCCCTTGAGATTTCTGTTATTGTTGATAAACAACACTGCAAAGTTATTATCACAATATAATTGTATGGGTCTATCTACAAAGTTAAATACAGACAACTCCCTAATGAGGTTCCAGAGCTAGATAGTTTGAGTAGCGGCTAAAAAGTATGCTGTAAACTCCGCTTGCATGGTAAAAGATGATATAGATTTCTATTTCTCACTTTTCCATGACATTGCACCTCTTGCTAACATAAAGATATATCCTGTTGTCGACTTCCTGTCATCCTAATAATTAGCAAAATCTGCATCCGAATATGCTAATAAATGCAGATTATGAAGATATCTGTAAATCAGCATAGTCTCTTGTCCTTTTTTAAGTATCTCAATACTTTCTAGGCAACAACCTAATGATTGTGTCCTGGATTTGACTGATATCTACTTAGAATTCTTATCACAAAAGTGATATATGGTCTGGTGCAAACTTGAGCATACATGATACTTCCAAGTGTATTAACATAAGGTATATAATTCATTTGGGTTTTCTCAAAATCTAATTGAGGACATTGTGAAAGATTCAATTTATCACCCTTAACGATAAGAGTAGTTCCTTGCATGCAATTCTGCATATTGAATCGTTCCAAAATACGATCAACAAATGCCTTCTAAGACAAATCTAACATATGGCAAGAACGATCCCTATGGATCTCAATGTCAAAAACGAAAGATGCCTCACCAAGGTCTTTCATATCAAAATTCTTCGACAGCAATTGTTTCGTCTCATGCAGTAATCCGATATCGCTACTTCCACGCAAGATGTCGTCTACATAAAGTATGAGAAAGACAAATTTCCTCCCACTAACCTTATAGTATATACATTGATCTACTTTGTTCTTAACAAAATCAAAAGAAGTGATAACATTATGAAACTTCATGTACCATTGTCTAGAAACTTGTTTAAGACCATAAATGGCATTCTTCAATTTACATATAAGCTTACTTGAATTATCTACTGCAAAATCTTTAGGCTGCACCACATAGACTTCCTCATCAATGTGTTCATTTAAAAAAATAGTTTTAACATTCTTCTGGTGTAACTCCATATCAAAATGAGCCAATAATGCCATGATCACTCTAAAAGAATCTTTAGAAGAAACTGGAGAAAAAGTTGTTTTATAGTTTATTCATTCTCTTTGAGTGACGCCTTTAACCACTAGTCTAGCTTTAAATTTCTCAAGCTTTCTTTTAGAATCCCTTTTAGTCTTATAAACCCATTTGCAACCTATGGGTCTGCAACATTTGGGCAATTTAACAAGCTTCCAAACACCATTATGTTTCATAGATTACATCTCGTTTTTCATCACATCCAACCACATATCTGATTGAGGATAGGAAACAACATCTATTTAAGTCACCGAATCTACAACGCAATTAATATCGTAGTCATACTCTCCCAAATAGACTACATAATCTAGTCGTATAGCTGGACATCTTTCCCCAATAGATTTCCTAAGTGGAGCTACTGTAGCCTCATTCTGAATCTAAGGAACTTGAAGAACTTCATCAGGGCGCGTCTCAACAATAAGATCCTAAGTCTTAATAGGTTTAGTTTGTGGTACAGTAGGCTCTATGATCATCTGCACGGGTAAGGAAAAGGATATAGTAGTCCCCGTCATATTGTTATCCTCTATAGTCTATGAGCAATTATGCTCTTCGGCTACATCGAACTCTAGAAACTTCACCATTTGTAATTCCAAAATTCTTGTGCCTCCACTGGGATTATAAAATCGATATCTCTTCGAGTAATCTGAGTAAGATACAAAGTAATACCAAGTGGTTTTGAGCCCAACTTACCTAATGTTAGATTGTATAACCTCACTTCTACATTACATCCCCAAACCTTGAGATGGTTTAAAATGGATAACTCAAAAGGAGTCAATGGAATAGCCTTGGTAGGAACACGATTCAATATGTAAAGGGTTGTTTTTAAAGCCTCACCTCATGGGAAACCAGGCAAATTGGTCCCACTCATCATACACCTCACCATATCCATAAAAGTGCGATTGTGCCTTTCGGCCACACCATTCTATTTAGAACTCCCAAGCATGGTGAAATGAGCCACTATCCCAGAATCCTCCAAATATTTGGCAAATGGTCCTTTAATCTGTCTAACATTCCCATGCTCATGTATTAGCGACATATATATCATCTGGAGATAAACACAATCTGTACAATCCATTGAACATATTGATGCACCCAACCTTATTTGAATTAAAAAAAACATAGATATAATATTGTTCTTTATCTTAAAAGAGTAGCCACACATGTCCAAACATGATACGGAAACTAAATTCCGTCTAAATGAAGGTACATAGAAGGTGTTCTTAGTGTCTGATTGAAACCAAAGTCTAAAACCAAAGTAAGATGTCTCACAAACTCAACGTTGATTTTATCGTTGTTTCTCACAATGAGTTTTGATTTATCATGATTTGGTGTCCTTCTATTTATTTATCCCTATATAGTAAACGTAACATGATTAGTTGCACCACTATCTAACCATCAAGAACTGAACGAGGCTTCAGATAGGTTGGATTCACAAAAAAAGGCCAATGAATCATTACTTTTAGGCTCACTTCTAAACAACTAAGCTTTGTATTTATTGTAGTATTTCTTCATGTGTCCTCTCTTCCTACAAAAGTAGCAAATGACACCCTCTCTCTTAAGGGGTCCTTTTCTAGGATCCATATTGTTAGAAGAACCAGCAGCTTCAAGATTTCCTTTCTTAGGAGCTATATTGTTAGAAGGGCCTATGGCTTTAAGATTTCCTTTATAATTTTAATGTAAGATCCCTTGTTCCTTCCTATTGGCAAAATCGGAGGCATACAAATTAAGATGTCCTCTTTCTTTCTTCATTTTTTTTCCTCTACTACTACCCTAACTATCAAGTCATTAATTGACCAGTTGTGAGTTATAATTGGTCTTGATAATTCTAAAGCCAGGAGGAAGGGTATTTAATACTTGATGCACAATACAATATCAGAAATAATAACCTGGAGAGCTTAGAGTTTTGTCTATAAGTCTACCATCCTAAGCACATAATCTCTAACCCCACCTGAACCATCATACCTCATAGTGAATAGTGTTTGCATGAGTGTCCCAATTGCATTGGACGAAATATGATACCTAGATTCCAAAGCTTCCATCACTTGTTTAGCAGTGCAGTCAGTTGGCAAGCCACTCATCAAATGTTCATGAATGGATCATTTCAGAATGAGCAAGCAAATCTTATTGCTCGTTTCCCAAGCAGCAAAGCGTGCTTTTTAGGTTTTCATACTAGTGTTAGTAAGATCTGCTGGCTTATCCTCAGTAAGAGCAATATGAACATCCGCCAGCTCCATCCCAAATAAAAAATGCTATTTCCATTTCTTAAAGTTTGACCTACCAAGAACCTCAATCACAATGGAGTTGCCATTTACAGAGAATGTGACTGATTTGACAAGCAATGCATATAATTAGTATCATGTGAGTACTGTGTAACTTGAAAACCGTATAAATACACATCTCAAAAGCTACATATATCATCATATAAACACCTTTGGGCAGAATATATGGCATGTAATTGTATACTCTCTATATGACAATAACCATGAGAATATATTACACAACCTTTTATGAATTCACCACATTTGGGTGTATGAACCACTTAGGCCAGTCACTCCTTAACCATATGCTATACATGTATCCTTCTATGACCTTATACACAATCACTTCCTTTAAGAGTATGACCACGCATTAGAACATGAGACATTTCACCATAATATGAGACTAATATTTCTCAAATCCAATCAAGTGTGCTACTTTGGCGGTCACTACCCAATTGAATTATTGAAACTCTTTCATACGAGGGATATAAACTTTATGTCCCACGTTTACCTTATACATGTGATTTTAGACTTAATGACATGGGCAATGTGTCACTAAAGTCACATGTCACGTTAATTACATTTCTTCTTTCATTGATACATGTTGAACCTTATACATGCTATGAATCATACCCTACACAATCTTTATGTGATGATATACATGTGAGCTAACAACTATATTTCCAAAAATTTATAGAAATACATGGAAAATATGCCAAAAAAAATACCTCACAATACACATATTTAGGGTTTTGTATGTATTTTCACATCCTTAAAAGCATTAAACATGTAAAATAAATACATCATAGTGTAGAGAATTTCAATACAAGCATGCCAATAGAAAAAAACACGCCAATCGGACGTCACACACGCTCCTACGTGCCTCTGGAGTGTGCGGCGCGTGTATTGCACATGCTGGCATGGCGAATTGGTTTGGAACGCTAGCTCAACTAGTGTCGATCGGTTTGATCAGTTTGGCCAAATCGGTCAACTTGAGTTGGGTTAACTCGGATTAGGTCACGGGTTGATCAAGTGACATCATCGATGATGTCACATGACATGTGTCAAACGCACGTAAGGCGGTGGTATGTCATGTCATCATGACATCATTAGAGACACGCATCCAATGTCGGTGACGCGTGTCCACGGATGACGTCATCCTGGCGCTTAAGGTGGTGCACACATCGCGCACGGTGACACGTGACATCAGTTCCTAGCACCTCCTTAGAGTGTGTAGGCACGTGGGGCAGCATCTAGCCTCTACCAGAGGCATGCCACCCACCAAAATCTTTGTACCATTGAGAGGAGTCCAAATATATGATCAAAATTCACTTTTAACGGTCCAAAAATCACAAAAACGAGCAAAACAGTACATAAACAAACCAAATCCAAAATGCTCAAGGAGGCATATACGACCTCCATCGTAGGCATGTCAGCCACCAAGATGCTCGTCTCGCCAAGACAAGTCTAAATATGTGTTCAAAATTAGGTTTCAATGGATAAAATTTCTAAAAACAAGCCAAATGCAACAATTTGAGTTCTAAACTATGCTTACTTTAATATCAAATGTTGGCCATTGAAACGGCTTCCCAATATTGACATAGCTGGAAACTCGAATATATTGAAGGAGAAGAAAGAGACTCGCGTACTTGGTTTGGAATCCATGATTTTTGGTGTAAAACAGCGACAATTCGATCCTTTAATGCTAAAGATCTTCTCTTCTATCACCCTCAGGACCCTGGTTCGATGAGACCACCCCTCACGAACTTCCTTATGTGAGCTATTTGGGTGTATGTGTTTGAAAAATGAAATATGAGGGATAAAGGAGGGGACCTTAGCCATATATATAGAGTTATTGGGCCGAGCTCTCTCATCACGGGTCGGGTCCAATTTGGCTCACACAAGCTAGACCTATATTCAACTGTTAAGAAATCTTATATCTTATCTTATTAGACCAATCCCGTAAAAGTAAATTACAATCTCAATTAATGTATATCAAGAAAACGCTTACATGAGAATCCCGCACTCTGCGGCAATGGCCTTAGCAGTGAAGATGTTGTCTCCCGATATCATCTAGATGTTCACTCCCGCGTCTCGACAATCTTGGACTGCGTGTTCTGCACACCGGGACAACACAGTTCCTTAATACCAGCAATTCCTAATAATGTCAGGCTGTCCTCTTGGATCTTGTCTTCTCTTTCTTTGGCCGCTTCCTCAGAGACTTGTTTATGAGCAAAAGCAATGCACCTGAGGCCGCTCGCCCCCATCCCCTGGATAATTTGCTCGAATCTCATCCTTTCATCTTCATCCAAATCTTTCTCTATCCCCGACACATCGTAGAAGCTCGAGCACATCACCTGCACCATCTCTGCCGCTCCTTTCCAGTGCACGTGGGCCGTATCGTCCGCGCTCTTCTTTATTAGGACACTGCTTCTCTTCTTCTGTGAGTTGAAGGCTTCGAATTGGATGACTTTACAGCTCTTCTTTGTCTCATCCATGTCCATGCTCAATTGCAAAACCGCCCAAGAAAGAATCGCTTTCTTGTTGGGACTACCAGAGAACTCGTACTGCAATCTGGAAGGCGGCTTGTTGACGCTGCCCACGGTGCTCAAAGCGACTCCATCTCGAATCAAATCCCAGACAAACTAATAGAGAGTGGAGTATGTGTTTTCCGCCAAGGAGTCTTGGCCGACCCATAATTTCGTCACTTTCATCTTGTTCATCGTGAGAGTGTCTGTCTTGTCGGTGCAATTAATGGTGGCTGACCCCATTGTCTTGCAGGCCGAAAGCTTCCTCACCATCACCTGATCCACCATCATCCTCTTCATCAAATGAGCAAGAGTGACTATTAGTGCAAGCGGCAAGCCTACAGGAATCAGGACCACCACGATTGTCAATGCGGCTACAATGTTGCCTACCTCGGAGTTCATGGTATTATCACCCATCGTTTGGCCTGAAACGTATTCCCGTTTTTTGTTCTCGTCCTGTTTGTTTCCTGTGAAGTAGCAAATTAGCAGGACCACAAGAACGAGAAAATTGACTGCCGAGCCAACTTTGCTAATCGATGAGGTGAGCTTGTGGAGCCGAGCCTGTGAAGGGGTCAGCTCGCTGCTGTCGCCGTTGATCGGACTCATAATCTCACTCCCCTTTGTGTTCATCGCGACTGATGTGACCAGCATCCGAGCAGACCCATCAGGGACTTTTGTTCCGGACAACAGGAATGGATTCTGATTGCTCCTCTTCTACACGATCACTCTCATCGGTCATGCTTGACTCGTCGACCTAAATTGACAATACAAACCCCGCACATGATTTAGTGATGCTAAGATGAGACGATAGGATGCGGTCAAAGAAAATGAAACCTGAATAAATATTAACACGAGAAGAAATGGATTATGTTTCAGTATACTTTTTCCAGTAAAATTCTTTCACCAAGTTGGTTCTACTATGACTAGAGCTACAAATTAAAACCATTATTTTTGCTTTTGTTCATAGAATTAAGATTATGGAAAAAAACAAACTGTGCGGTAGCAAACAGAATATCATACATTTTCACATTTATTTGGACCGATTACTTAACTAATTAATCAACCTGGGCTCGAACTTGGTAATACTGATACTATATATTTCTAGAGGAAACTAACATGAGTTAATAAGTGAATCTAATGCAAACGAAACAGTACAAATTCTCGTCCGTACCTGCAAGGAGTGCCCTACGAAGAACAACCCATCTGCCGGGACTTGTTCTTCCAACAAACATGTCCGACAACAATGTCGAACATGGAAACTTGCTGTCCCCAGCCTTTCCTTATCACATTGAGGAGAATATTACTGCTCACCCCATATTTTTACGGAAAACAAGCAATCAAATAATAAAATAGATAGAACAAAAAAATAAATCGAACACCAGATTTACATAATTCGATCGTAGTAATCTAAGTCCATTGGAACAGCTATAACAAATTCTATTATAGATCAAATAATGCATGTAAATTACAACCACACTCGAATCATTCAAATATTCTCGGTGTTTCTAAAGTCTTAATTACACGCAATAACACAAGGTCACAGCCCTCTTCTTCTTCTTCTTTCTCCCCTGTTCTGATGAGCCTTCTGTGGGCTCTCTCTCTCTCTCCACTCTCACTTCGGGCTCCTCTTGGGCACGCACGAAGCAACCCCTTCTTTTGTTCAATTTATTTTTTGACTTAAGACTTCTTTTTGTTTTCTTTTGTTCTATGTGTTAGCTGCTGGGCCCCACATGAAGTGGACCCAGCCAACATTCAGATGGTATAAACATTGGCATCTGTTATCAACGGTGGCAACCGACCAAGCATGAACAGGGGCGGCGAGTATCCTGGAAAAATATCGACTGACAAGACACGGCTACCCTCGCCAAGCCCTGCGACTATCTCGAGATCCACATGAAGCTCCTGCGAGGGCCACCGCCCGCTATTTGCTCCTCTACCCCACAGCCCGAGGAAATATTGCGCCACATCATTTTTATACAATCCACTAGGTGAACGACATGTGTCGTACGTCAGCCCACTTGTCAGAAACACCGGCTTACGTTTTGAGAAACACAGCCAATATTTTCTCCCTCTCTCTCTCGTCCAACCCCAGGTCACCCAGGCCTGCGGGGCCACCAGATTCCAAGCTCCCCCTCTCCAAGCACTCCTCCCCTTCCCTCTCCATCATCCTCGCCGCCGTCGCCGCCTCCTCCGACAGCCTCAACGCCGCCCAGTCCATGATCAAGACCGTCTTCGCCTCGTCCTCCGGCCACCGCCGTCCACTCCAAAGAACTGCCTCCGGATCCTCCCCCCGTCGCAGCACCCGATGAGTTCAACGGTGGAATCGAAGCTTCTTTGTTTTTTGCTTTTCCTTTCCCTTCTTTTGCTGGGCTTCATTCGTAACGATGTCATTTTCAGTTACTTTTCCCAGTTGTTCGTCGTCACTTCTTGCGTTGCCTTGCGATGGAGTGTTTTTCTAGGAAATTAAGCCCTCGCGAGCAAGAGAATTTTCCCATCGTCTCCTCCGAAACAGACGGTCCCCTCTTTATTTTCCTTCCCCCACCACGCCAAAGACCCACAGAAGTCAAAAGAGCCGCGGAGAAAGAATTTGATGGGCTTGAGGCGTTTTCGAAGTACTTATAGGGCCCAAATTTGACACATGTAGCCAACGGAGTGGATTTGTGTAAAAATGACGTGGCTCACTTGTGTACACAATATTTCTACCCGAGTTAGTGGATGATATGTCGTATGATGACTTGGCACTCTACATAAATAAACATCATCTCATTTTATTTTAATTGAACGAATCATCATGGAAGAAACTACTAAATAATTTAGTGTGCTGGAAACATGTAATCGAACGATAAAATAGACAAAATAATAAAACGAATCAAACTCGGTCAAGATGACCTATATCCACAAAAAGAACAACAAAAAATACCACTATAAATCAAACGATATAATGAATATTAAATTGTCTAGTATATCCTGACTCCCAATTACTCTAATAACATACATAATATTTAGCTCGACAATTTTCACGAAATAATTTGTCAATCTCATAAAACAATTAACAAAAATCTTAAACTCACGTGATTTAATAGCAGCTTCCAACACTTGTTCCCTATAATAAAATTCCTTAGCGATAGCTCCATTTGGGATGCGAAAGGAAGAACCCGGAAGTTCCCTCCGGGCGCGTATCAACCGTTGGTCAAAGAGCTCCAACAACCAAACAACATATGTGAGTCGACCGCATCATAGTCACATTCAAAAGTCCACGTCGGACTTTCCACTTTCAGCCACAGGCTCCTCCAACACGCGTTACGGACTATCGATTTCGTGTGCATTTCCCCATTTCTGCTTTGCCTGGCCACCGCTCTCGCACAAACAAGGAAACCCTTCTCCAAATTCGGGCTACGACACCGGAAAGAAGTCTTGGATTTCCACTACTGTGTGCCTGCGCGTTCATAAATGACAATGTGTCTTGTGTTGAACTTCTGTTCATGGGTTTAAACTCGAGACATAATCTCAACATTTAACTGCGTCCATCATGAGCAAAAATTTTAAACGATGCATCTCATCCTATTCCCAAGCATGTGTACGTGGAATTCGATTCCGACTGATGTTACTGTATGAAAGGGGGGAAATGTCAATTGTACGTGTGGATAAGAAGAATCCAAGTAAATGTACGTTGACATGTGGGCATAAACACCAGGAACAGGGCAGATTGGTCAACCACGCAACTCCTGTGTGGAGTATCCAAAGCTCCCTACGCGGAAAGGAAGAACAATAAGGAATTAGCAATATTATGGGTGCAGCGTGATCCTCGACCTTCGATCCCTATCTGATTGAAATGACTTGATCTAATCCATTTAATACTTTTTAATGATCTTCATGTCAATCCGTGTTCTTATGATACATAAGAATCCCTATTTCACCTCGTGTTTTAGTCGATATCCTTATGATACATGATGACCTTGGATTCTTCCATGGCGATGTCCTTTTCATTAACTGCCTTAATCGTCTCGTTGCTTGTACCATCTTAGTTCGATAGATCATTTGACTTTTGGAGGCAGGGTCTTGCCATTGAGAGCTCTGATAGCTCTGATAGCTTGGTTACTACCTGAAGAAGTTTATGTGCAAAGAAGAAGTAAGAAAACAGTAGAGAGATCTTGAGATGGAAAAAATTCTTCTTTATTTCAATATCTATTCCAATCACGAGAGTTCATCTATTTATATACAAAGGCTATTCTCTTGAAACAGTTTTACAGAACAACTGACTAACTAACTTCTAGAACTGAATTATACCAGACTAACTACTAAGCCAAGACTTGTAACAATATACAGAGTTTATCCCTTTATATTCTCTACTTCTTCTTCTTCATATGTTTCCTCTTCGTACTTCTTCTTGTATATCTTACTTCCCCTGTTCTTGCTGATATTAGTAATTGTATCAGTAGGGCTTATGTTCTCGATGTTCTTAACATCCCCCCTCAAATTGGAAATGGGGTGGAAACCAATTCCTAATTTGATTCGTAGCTGATAGTGGGTAATACGAGGGAGAGATTTTGTGAATATATCAGCAAGTTGATGGATACTTGGAACATACTTCACTTGTAGTATCCTGAAGAGACTTTTTCCCGAACAAAGTGAAAGTCTATCTCAATGTGTTTGGTGCGAGCATGTAAGACAGGATTGATAGTAAGAGAAATTGCTGATTTGTTGTCACAAAAAAGCTGTGTTGGACGAGGCGATGAGCATCCTATATCACGAAGGACAAAGCTGATCCAGGTAAGTTCAGCAGATGCAGAAGCAAGAGCACGATACTCAGCTTCTGTAGAAGAGCGACTGACTGTGGATTGTTTCTTTGCTGCCCAAGATATGAGGTTAGAGCCAAGGTATGTACAAAAACCTGTTGTTGATCTTCTTGTTTCAACACATCCTGCCCAGTCTGAATCTGAGAACCCATACAGGTGGAGAGAGCTTCAAGAGTGAATAAAGACTCCAAGATTGATAGTGCCTTTGACATATCTCAAAACTCTCTTGAGTTTATGTAAGTCTGCAATAGTGGGTTTCTGTAATTTCTGACACAACTGATTTGTAGCATAGGCAATGTCAGGTCGTGTTAAAGTCAGATACTGAAGACCACCTACTAAGCTTCGATACTCAACAGGATTGGAGAGAGGAGCAGAATCATTTATCAGAACAGGTGGTTTTAGTGATACAGGGGTGGTAATTGGTTTGCATTCAAGCATATAAGCTCGAGTAAGAAGATCACTGGCATATTTAGTCTGGCAAAGAAACAGGTGATCAGAATTATTTTTAACTTCAATGCCAAGGAAGTAGTGTAGTGGGCCAAGGTCTTTCATAGAGAACTGAAGACTTAGAGAATGGATAAGGTTGGAAAGTAACTGAGAGGAGCTTCCAGTCAAGATTATGTCATCAACATATAGTAGTAGAAGAATGGTGTCTGTATCAGTATGATAGATGAATAAGGATGGGTCAGTTGAGCTGCAAAAGAATCCATATTCAAGCAGAAAGTTGCTGAACTTGTCAAACCAAGCTCGAGGAGCTTGTCAAAGTCCATACAGAGACTTCCTGAGGAGACATACATGATGAGGTTTCTTGAGATCTTGAAACCCAGGAGGCTACTCCATGTAAACTATCTCATTCAATGTACCATGTAGGAATGCATTTTTGACAGCTAGTTGATGGATTGGCCAGTGTTTCATCATGGCTACAGATAGAACTATACGAATTGGAGCATGTTTGATGACTGGATTGAAGGTTTCTGTAAAGTCAATGCCTTCTTCCTGATGAAATCCTTTAGCAACCAGTCGAGCCTTAAGTCTATCAAGGGTACCATTAGCTGTGAGCTTTGTTTTAAATACCCACTTACAGCCAATGACATTCATTTGACCAGTTTGAGGGATTAAATCCCAAGTTTTATTCTGATAAAGTGCATCCATCTCTTCTGTCATTGCTTTATACCAGCCTTTATGAGCTAAGGCTGATTTGATTGTTTTTGGTTCAGTAGGTACTTCATATATAGCAAGACATGCATATCGAGGATTGGTCTTGATAATGCCAGACTTAGACCTAGTCTGCATAGGGTGGGTAAGTCCTGTACCTTGTGAATTTGTCTGATTATTTGAAGTGTGTTTGCCATATCTGATCCATCTGTTGTCGCAGTTATGGGAGCTGGTATTTCAATTTGTTGTGGACTATTCTGAGTGGTGATGGACATTTGATCCGTAGAGAGTTCAATTGGAGAAACATAAACTGCTTGTTCTGTGCATTGATGTGAGACTATTCCATTTGTTTGTTGAGCTGTGGATTCTTGTTCCCAATTTGTATACTGAGGAGTTGAATGTTTTATGTGATCTATAGTAGATGAAGCTAGAAACTGCTCTTCTTCTGTCCACAACTTATACAAGTGTGTGTAGGAGGGATAAACTATTGCTAATTTCTGAGAGAAAGGGAAGAAATTCTCATCAAATACTACATGTCGACTAATGTAGACATGACTAGTAGTAGGGACAAGACATCGATATCCCTTATAGTGATCACTATATCCTAGAAAGACACAGGTTAGAGATCGTGGATCAAGCTTGTGCTGTGCATATGGTCGAAGGCAGGGATAGCAAGCACAGCCAAAAGTTCTGAGATTGTCATAGCTTGGCTTCTGTTGATATAATTTGCTGAAGGGAGACTGCATCTGTAACTTGTGAGTAGGAAGAATATTAACAATGTAGTTGGCTGTTACAAATGCATCTACCCAGAACTTTAATGGAATTTTTGCATGATATAGCATAGCCAAGCCAAGTTCAACTATATGTCGATGTTTCCTTTCAGGTATTCCATTCTGTTCAGGTGTATATGGACATGAGATATGCTGTTGAATGCCATAATTCTGTAAGTGAGTTCTGAACTTTTGGCTAATAAACTCCTCCACCATCACACTGGAAGGTCTTGATTTTACAGCTATGCTGATTTTCTACTAACTTTTGAAACATGAGGAAAATACTATAGAAATCTGACTTCAGCTTTAATGGATATATCCAACTGAACCGAGAGAAATTGTCAACAAAAATGACATAGTACTTGAAACTCTGAAAAGATTTAATTGGAGAAGGCCCCCAGATATCATAGTGAATTTGTTCGAGAGGTTTTGTAGCTATAGAATTTGATAATGGAAAAGGTAGAGCAGTACTCTTAGCTATTTGGCAACTTCTACAAACATACTGTACTTCTTTGTTGTACTGAATCAGATTTTGATTCCTCAAATGCTTCAAGATACTCTGATTTGTGTGAGCCAGTCGTTGATGCCAGATACTTTCTGCAACAATTCTTTGCCTTTGAGTGAAGTAGACTTCTGCAGCATGAGGGTCTACTCTGTACAACCCTCTAACCTTGCTTCCCAGCCTCATGGTTGTGTTGGTGGTGCTGTCCGTGATATACACACCAGTTTTGTTAAAGATAAAGGAACGGGGGTAATCATCAGTTAACTTTGATGCTGATAGAAGATTTTTCTTAATCTCAGGAACAATCAGCACATCATTTAAAGGCAAAGCATCAGTTGCAGTATTTAGTATTGCATTACCAATGTATTTGACAAGTAAACACATACAATTGCCTATCATGACTGTGTCAGCATTATTATTTTTAGAAATACTATGAAGTATACCGGCATTAGATGTAATATGGGCTGTTGCTCCAGTGTCTGGATACCATTCTTGATCATTTGCCTCTTCAATATGTAGAGTTGCTAGTGTTGTTGGTATCTCCTAAGCTTGATAGGAGTTATCAAACCGATACCAACAATGTAAGGCATCATGACTAGGCCTCTTACAGATTTGACACTCAAGTCGAGTGTGTTATGCTGTTTTCTCCATTTGCACCCTTTTGTGAAGAGTTGAATTTGATGCAGGATATGATCTGGTATCAGAATACCTTTGTGCTGATACATTGTATGATCTAAATCCTTGAACAGGACCCAAGCCAGAGAAGGTATAACTCATGTTTCTTCCAAGATAACCAAAGTTCCTGTATCTGGCATTATATGGTCTTCCTCTGTCATAATTTCTTCCTCCACGATTGTTTGTTCTTGATCCTCTAAGGATAGTATTCTGTTGTATATATTCTCTGTCAGCCTCTTCTTTATGTATATCTTCAGTTTTCCTCTGGCCATAGTAAGCTAGGTTAGGGCTTAACTGATTTAAAGAGTAATTCTGTAACCTGGCTTCGAATCTTTCTAAGTGTGAGATCACTTCATCATATTCTGGTTGGGGTTTTAAGCGATAGATTGTAGTTTTAAAAATTTCATACTCATCCCAGACCTTCCAGAACTCCAAAAAGTTTTGTGATTTCATCAATTGGTTTTCCTATGGCATTCAATTGATCACATATTGACTTGTACTCCCTAAGGTATGCTGATAGAGTTCGTTCACGTTTCTGACAAGTCTGCAGTTTTCCTCTTAACTCGAACTCCTTAGCTACTGACTTTTGTGTAAATCGATTTAGCAAAGTTTGCCAAACTTCATAAGCAATATTCAAGCCAATTATCAAGCTAAGTATATTTTCTGATACAGCACCACTAATTCAAGAAGACACAAGCTGATCTGTTTTTATCCAGTCATTGTAATCAGGATTAGTAACCTCAGATGTTTGACCTCCTTCTTCGACCTGCAATGTCTTTGCAGGTGGTGGAATTTCCCCATCCACAAAGCCAAACAGATCTTGGCTCCTTAAGAATCTATAGAATTGAGCTTGCCATAGAAGAAAGTTATCCTCAGCTAATTTGATGGTAACAAAATTCGAGATATTAACATGAATAGGAAATGGATATCTCAAATTTCTTGTTGCCATTCTATTCTTCCTGATCGTTGATCAATTCTAGTTGCAGACACAAATTCTACTGATTTGTTGAATGCTGCTACAAGTATATTTCTGATGAAGATTTAGATATAGATGAAAAGTATCAACTCACAGATCTGTTGGAAGATATAGATGTCTCAACGATCAATGAAGCTTTGAAGTTGACTTCACTCTGTTGTAGATTCAGCCATTTTTATATAGCATCAAGATGACTTCTTCAGGATGCATAGCTTGTGACTGCAACTTCAATTGATGAATAAGAGAGTCCGAATCGAAGAATCGAAATTCGGTTGATCGGCCTTTGATCTCTATCCTCGAAGAATTGAAGAATCAACTTCAGAACTTAGCACGAATCTAAGCTTCACTCTTCGAGCTCTAGATCAAAGAAGGAGCCGCTGAACCAGATTCATCACCGTCGTCATCGCGGTTTCTGGATCAGCTTTGAATCTGGTAATCAGAAGACCAGATCTAGTGAACAGAGAATCATTTCTACTGCTACAGCACCTTCGATTTGATTTCACAAGCGATCAAATGATCATGAGGATGATCGACCATTGCTCTGATACCATGAAGAAGTTTATGTGCAAAGAAGAAGTAAGAAAACAGTAGAGAGATCTTGAGATGGAAAAACTTCTTCTTTATTTCAATATCTATTCCAATCACGAGAGTTCATCTATTTATATACAAAGGCTATTCTCTTGAAACAGTTTTATAGAACAACTGACGAACTAACTTCTAGAACTGAATTATACCAGACTAACTACTAAGCCAAGACTTGTAACAATATACAGAGTTTGTCCCTTTATATTCTCTACTTCTTCTTCTTCATATGTTTCCTCTTCGTACTTCTTCTTGTATATCTTACTTTCCCTGTTCTTGCTGATATCAGTAATTGTATCAGTAGGGCTTCTGTTCTTGCTGTTCTTAACACTACCAACATATATGGCTCATCCTCGTGAGCCATCCTGGTGCAACTTAATTGAACCTCAAACGTGTCATCGGCCACTTGGCATTCAAATTCTCTATAATCGTGTATTACTCCTTTACGTCCTCTCCATTTCATCTCAGCCTTTCTAGTGTTACTCGTGCTCGATGCTAACCCTTGCTCGTGCTAAAGAATCACGTACTAACCTCGTAAATAAAGCCTTCTGGTTGTGCTATTTGCCTACGCTTGTCAAGTGACTGTTCCGAGCATGGATCCGTAATATGGCTTGCTGAAATAATTTTCCTCGAATTACTATCTAATTTGATATTGTTTTGTAAAATTTGATAGTTCGCACAAAACTGTGAAACTGTCTTATTAGTAAACCCTATCAGAATTGTAGCATGAAACCGTACAAAGTATTGGCTATTTCATTATACCACTGCCTGAACAAACGCATGACCATTGTTTGTTCTGTCGTGAACACAATATCTCGCACAAGGGTGCTTTAAATTAAATTGTGCTTTAACCAAACATGCAATAAGAATTAATGTCTACGATGAAAGTATCAGCAGGGGCCCGATATACCGTGCTTACTTTGAGACGTGTGCATCACACGGTCATGATTTCCACCACCCCGGATTGGAGAGAGGAAAAGTTCCTCTAGCCAATTCTTTAATCGGCACATTATAAATGCGGCCATCATCCAAGATCAAATTCAACGAAAAGAAAATGAATGCGAATGACATTTATATTTATAATCTACCGATCACATGATTGAACGAGGGATGAAGAAAGATATAACGATACCGCGTATTTCTAGTCGGTGGGACTGACATGGGCGAACACAGGCTTCTTTTCCTCTCGGATGCCCCGTTGATGTCGGGGGAATTAACGGTAAATCATCTAAAAGAAACCGCGCAGAATTGGGCCCTCTCTCGTATCTCCATATCTTTTGACTTTCGTTGACTCCGTCACCAGCTTGGAACGAACTCGAACGAACGCGGGTTCACTTTCGGGGCAACCCGTTGGCAGCTGCCCCGTCCGACTTCCCTCAATTTCGCAGCACCAATCTGAATTTAATACTTCGTATATCGTCATGGCTTCATGGTCAAGAAATGCGAATGTGCAAAGCAAAAGAGGTCGGCTCCGGATGTTATATAATGCGATGCATGGATATTGTCTCCCAACGTCACTTCTCCCTTAAATTCGAGAATTGCTACTTTTCAGCGGCTAAACCAAGCACCAACAACTTCAGAGCTTTTCCTCTTCTCCTTTCATTTGCATTGTGCGACCCCACCTCATTCGAGGATCGTTAGAGCCCGTGTGTCTCTTCCCAGCAATGACCAGCATTCTCCGTGGCGACGATGTCCGCTACAAGGTCTCTCTCGACTTGCCCGCCGCCATGAGCAAGTTTGCCAAGCCATGGCATCTAGCCTTCGTGACCATATATTACTCCCGAGCCTTCACTACCTCCGCAAAGAAAACCAAGAAGTTGTCCCCACGAAAATCTCCTTCCTATGCTTCAATTTCGATCCTCGATCTGGTCCAGAGCACTGGCTCTGATCAGCCCAGCTCCTTCAACATTGATCAGTCACAGCTCACCAAGCTGGTCAAGGACAAGGACCTTTGCCACCTCCAGGAATTCGGCGGGGTCCAGAAAGTTGCCTCAGCACTCGAAACTGATGTCTCGGCTGGAATAAGCGGCGACTCACACGATGTCTCTCGCCGGCAAAATGCATTCGGCATCAACGCATACAAAAAGCCGCCTGCCAAGAGCTTCTTCCACTTTGTGGTCGAGGCTTTCAAGGACCTCACAATCATGATTCTTCTTGTTTGTGCCGGGCTTTCGCTGGGGTTCGGGATCAAGGAGAATGGGGTCAAGGAAGGCTGGTATGATGGCGGCAGCATATTTGTCGCGGTGTTCCTTGTGATCGCCGTGTCCGCTGGGAGCAACTACCGCCAAAACCAGCAGTTCGAAAAATTGTCTCGGGTGAGCGGTAATATTCTCATAGATGTGATAAGGAAGGGTCGTCCGCAACAGGTTTCAATATTCGAGATCGTCGTTGGAGACGTTGTTTGTTTGAAGATCGGCGATCAAGTTCCAGCAGATGGGCTGTTCCTGGACGGGCATTCCTTGCAGGTATGGACGAAAATTTGTACTGATTTGAAGCATTAGAATTGCACGTTAACTCATGTTGGTTTCCTCTAGAAATATACGTAGTATTAATTGTTAAAAATTTGAATGAGCGCCGATGCATGATTTTTGGTATTAGTGATAGTTTTTTGATTAGCAATGTGTACAAGTGTACATCATAATTTGTAGAGAATGAACAAGGGATAAAATAAAGTAATTTCATTAGTTGAACAAGCTTAATTTACCAATATGAGGAGCATCGGTGGCGTTTGTGGAGGAGTACAATATTAAGGACTTTATTCTTCAACTCCCCACCCTCCATTACATGAATGGGTAAAGGCATCTTCACCGACATTCTCCTGTACAAGCGGTAAAAACACTGCCCCGCGTGTCCTCTTTTTAGCCAATTTACTCATTCGACTATCATCCACAATTTTTCTAGCGAATTCCGCATTTTTCCTCTACCGCCTCAAGACTAGATACTTTAGAGGATTCTTCTGGACTTCTCTTGGCCTTTCTTCACGTGGGTGTCTTCAAGGTCTACTTGGACTCTTCGACCTGGTGCTTGGCTCACACTTTGCTTTCTCGTTCAAGACTTCAAGATTCAACTAGTAGTTTCTAGATTTAATTTAGAGAAAAATGGATCAGAATTTCCAAAACATGAATATTATGAAGTTCGAGTGCAGTTTGAGTAATTAGTCCAAAAAATTGTAGAAGTGTATCATAAACTGCTTGATACTGGGCAGTCTGTCATTTTCATTTTCTTGATTCTATGACAAAAAGGTTCTATGACAAGAAGGATAACGGTTTTTATTCGTAGTTCTAGTTATAGTAGAACAAGCTCTGTTAATAAAATTCCACTGTCAAAACATAATCCATTTGTTCTTGTATCCTATTTGTTCATGTTTCATTTTCTTTGCTTCAAGTTAAGACCAGACCGCTTCGTATCGTGTCATCCTAGCGTCACTAAACCATGTGCGACCTTTGTGTTGTCAATTTAGGTTGATGAATCGAGCATGACCGGGGAGAGTGATCATGTTGAAGTCAACCGCAAGGAGAATCCATTCCTGTTCTCGGGAACAAAGGTTGCTGATGGGTATGCTCAGATGCTGGTTACATCCGTCGGCATGAACACAACGTGGGGAGAGATGATGAGCTTGATCAGCTGCGACAACAGTGAGCAGACCCCTTTACAGGCTCGGCTCAACAAGCTTACCTCGTCAATCGGCAAAGTAGGCTTGGCGGTCGCTTTCCTGGTTCTCGTGGTCCTGCTGATTCGCTATTTCACAGGAAACACACAGGATGAATATGGGAACCGGGAATTCATTGCAGGCCAAACCACAGGTGACGATATCATAAACTCCGTGGTGAGCATCATTGCAGCTGCAGTGACCATCGTGGTGGTTGCGATTCCCGAAGGCTTGCCGCTTGCAGTAACCCTCACTCTTGCTTATTCGATGAAGAGGACGATGGCGGATCAGGCGATGGTGAGGAAGCTTTTGGCCTGTGAAACGATGGGGTCAGTCACCACTATTTGCACCGACAAGACCGGCACTCTCACAATGAACCAGATGAAGGTGACGAAATTCTGGGTCGGCCAAGACTCTGTGGCAGAAAACACCTGCTCCTCTGTGTTAAGAATATGAGAGGAACACAAACTCAGAAAGTTTACAATGCTGATGCTGCTGTTGTTGCTATGGAGCTAACAAAGGAAGAAAATAAAGAAGTTGCGAAGATTGGTGTTGTAGAGAAAAACCAGAAGAAACAAAGTGCACAAGTCAAAGCCAAAGATGTTATCAGCCGTACAACATGAAAGGTCGATGTAAATAGCACGTGTCTTGTATTCAAAAGGAGAAGGAAAGTTTGTTATTAGTTCAGTTAGTTGTATAACAGAATTGTTGAGAAAGCTCTTTCTGTTTTGTAGCCTTAGAGCCTTATAAACAAAAGGTGTCGTATGATTCTAGAGTACGAAGATTCATTGTAACATATAGCTGAAACAACAGAAGAGTATATCTTTGAAATGCTCTCTGTTTTCTGTATTGAAGAACTAGAGAAATATACAGAGAAGAAGAAAGTCTGATTGTTTCTCTTCAATACTCTTCATCTTGTTCATCTTCAATACTTTCACATGGTATCAGAGCACTATCGATCATCCATGTCGAAAAGTTTTTCATGAATACTCAATCATTCGTGAAATCAACTCTGAGATACTGAAGATGCAGAAGATTGAAGTCGTCTCTGAAGTTCAATGATCGCAGGGATCACAATGAATCAAAGTAGCAGATGATCATTCTCGTTTGTTGATCTGGAAAGTTCAAAGTGCTTTGCATTCGTTTCAGCTGTTCTCCTAAGATCTGAACATTACGAGTGACAATAACAGAACGTTGTCTTGCAAGATCTACAGGTAAACCTGATTCTCAATCACAGAATCGTCTTTCTTCATCATCAAAACCCTGCAAACATAGAAATGGCAGTAAGAACACAGAAGTATCCTTTTCCAATACATGTTAACATCTCCAATTTTGTCACAATCAAACTTGCTGAAGACAATTTCCTGCTGTGGCAAGCACAGTTTCATAGATTTCTTCGAAGTCAAGAACTTTTTGGGTTTATCAGTGGTGAAATCTCTTCACCTCCTCGATTATTGCGAGCTGAAAATGAAGAAAGTGAAACTGAAATCATAAATCCAGATTACACAGATTGGACAAGGACTGATCAGCTTGTATCATCATGGATTAGTGGAGCTGTTTCTGAAAATATTCTGAGTTTAATCATTGGTTTAGAAACCTCTTACGAGGTATGGCAAACTCTTCTCAATCGCTTTACTCAGAAATCAGTTGCTCGAGAGTTTGAACTCAGAGGAAAGCTGCAAGCTTGTCAGAAACGAGATCGAGCCCTTTCAGTCTACCTAAGAGAGTATAAGTCCATCTGTGATCAGCTAAATGCAATTGGAAAACCTATAGATGAGATAACCAAAATGTTTGGTGTTCTTGAAGGACTAGGTTCTGAATATGAGAATTTTCGAACTACTATCTACTGCCTAAAACCTCAACCAGATTATGATGAAGTGATAGCACAGCTTGAACGATTTGAAACAAGACTAAAGACATACTCAATGAGTCAATTTAATCCTAATCTAGCCTATTTTGGCCAAAGAAATTTTGAAACACAGCAGAGAGGGAATTCTGAAAGAGACTATAGTTTTCAGAACTCTGGATTTGGAGGTCAAAGAGGTAGTAACAGAGGAGGACGTAATTTTGGTCGAGCTCTTGCGATGAACAATGCAGGTCGTAATTATGGTTATTCAGGAAGGAACCAGCATTACATACCAAACAACTTATCTCAAGATCGAGTAGATCAACAATTCAGGCAGAGGATTGATTACTCGAATCCTGGTCAGGGATTTCGACCATATGCTAGCTCTTCTCAAAGGTACCAAGACACCAAATCCTATCCAACTTCAATGACAATGCCTCAGAAACACCTGCAGGATGAGAAATTAACAGAAAACACTCGGTTAGAATGTCAAATTTGTAAACGACCAGAACATAATGCTCTTCGTTGCTGGTATAGATTTGACAATTCATATCAAGCTGAAGATATTCCCACAGCTTTGGCAGCAGTACATTTAGAGGATCCCAGAGGAAGTGAGTGGTATCCTGATACAGGAGCAACAGCACATATCAGTGCTGATCCGGGTATTCTTCTCAACTCTACTAAATATACTGGAGTTGATACAGTCATGGTAGGAAATGGCTCGTGTTTACCTATTGCTTATGTTGGCAATACTCAATTGAATACAGAAAATAATACAGTACCTTTAAATGATGTCTTGATTGTGCCTGAAATAAAAAAGAATCTGCTCTCTGTTTCCAAACTGACAGATGACTATCCTTGTTCCTTTATTTTTGATAAACTTGGGGTCTATATGAAGGACAACCAAACCAACAAAACAGAGATGATCGGAAGGAAAATTAGAGGACTTTACTGTGTGGATTCTCAACCTACAGCAGCATTCTTCACTCGAAGACACATAGTGATAGCAGCAGATGTGTGGCATCAGAGACTAGCTCACACAAACTTGAAAATAGTGAAGCATTTACAGAATCAAAACTTGATTTCCTGTAATGCTCAATCTGCAGCCATATGTAGTAGTTGTCAAATAGCAAAGAGTACAGCTTTACCATTTCCTTTATCTGAATCTACATCTGCTATACCCTTAGAAAAGATACACTGTGATATCTAGGGACCATCACCAGTTAGATCTTTTCAGAATTTTCAGTACTATGTCATCTTTGTTGACAATTTCTCTCGCTATAGCTGGATCTATCCTATGAAGCTCAAGTCAGAGTTTTATGATATCTTCCTTATGTTCCAGAAACTAGTCGAGAAACAATTTGATCATCAAATTAAAATGTTTCACTGTGATGGTGGAGGAGAGTTCTTGAGTAATAGATTTCAGCATCACTTGAGGAATTGTGGTATAAAGCAGAGTATGTCCTGCCCTCATACGCCAGAACAGAATGGCATCTCAGAAAGGAAGCATCGCCATATAGTTGAATTGGGGTTAGCAATGCTATATCATTCTAGAGTTCCATTGAAGTTCTGGGTAGATGCTTTCATAACAGCCAACTATATTGTGAACATTCTTCCTACACCAAAGCTACATATGGTATCTCCCTATTCTAGACTTCATAATCAGCAACCTAGCTATGAACACCTCAGAGTTTTTGGATGTGCTTGTTATCCTTGTCTTCGATCTTATGCAAGACATAAGTTCGATCCCAGATCTCTTATCTGCATCTTTCTGGGCTATAGTGAACGACATAAAGGGTATCGTTGTCTTGTTCCTACTGATGGTCGTATCTATATTAGTAGAAATGTGGTTTTTGATGAAACTTTCTTTCCATTTACAAAGAAGGTAATCTCTGACTATGATCAGTACACAACTCTGTATAAACAGTGGGCAGACGAAGTTATACTTCTTGATTCCACAAACACAACTTCAGTGGATACCTCCAATAACCATCCAACATTTTTTCAGATACCTCCTTTAGAAGTTGATTCCACTTATCCATCGCAGCCTCATGATGTGTCACAAACTTCACCTGTTTCACAGCTACAGTCTGCATCTGTTACCACAGAGCAAAATGGTTCTCTGTCTACTGTTCTTGAACCTACTGATCTTCAAATTGATCATCCATAGCAACCACACTTAACAACTACTTTCTCAGGTACTTCCTCTGCTCATCCTATGCAAACTCGATTGAAATCTGGCATCATCAAACCGAATCCAAAGTATGCATGTTTAGCTGACTATAGAATACCTTTGGAACCAAGATCAGTTAAAACAGCCTTAGCTGATAAAGGCTGGTCCAAAGCTATGCAGGATGAAATGGATGCCTTGCATGAGAATCAAACCTGGATATTAGTTCCTAGAACTAAACAGATGAATGTTATAGGCTGCAAATGGGTTTTTAAAACCAAATTAACCCCTGATGGTAGTCTTGATCGTTTAAAAGCTCACTTAGTTGCAAAAGGATTTCACCAGGAGGAAGGGGTTGATTTTACTGAAACGTTTAGTCCTGTTATTAAGCATACCACTATTAGGATAGTTCTTTCTGTTGCCATGATGAAGAACTGGCCAATACATCAGCTTGATGTTAAAAATGCTTTTCTCCATGGCACGTTAAATGAGATTGTACACATGGAGCAGCCTCCTGGATTTATTGATCCTCAACAGTCTCATTGTGTGTGTCTTCTCAAGAAATCACTATATGGTCTTCGCCAAGCACCGCGCGCCTAGTTTGATAAATTTAGCAACTTTCTTCTTGAGAATGGATTTTTCTGCAGCACCACTGATCCATCCCTTTTTGTGCTTCACACTGGTTCAGATACAGTGTTATTACTGCTGTATGTTGATGATATCGTGATGACTGGTAGCTCAGCTCAGCTACTTCATACTCTGATCAAGTCACTGAGTCTCCATTTCCATATGAAAGATCTAGGTTATCTTCATTACTTTCTCGGCATTGAAGCCAAACATACATCTCGTGACTTATTTCTCTGTCAAACCAAGTATGCTATTGATCTTCTCACCAGAGCTCATATGACCAATTGTAAACCTGTTTCAACTCCTCTTCCACTTCGCTCTGTTGCTATGACAAATGATACTGTCCTACTCTCTAATCCACTTGAGTATAGAAGTCTCGTGGGTAGCCTACAATATTTGACACTTACACGACCTGATCTTGCTTATGCAACAAATACCCTGTGTCAAAAACTGCAATGTCCAACGGTTGCAGATCTTCATCGCCTAAAACGTGTGCTTAGATATGTTAAAGGCACTACTCATCTTGGTATCTTTCTCCATTCTACTAGCTCAACAGCACTATATGGCTTTTCTGATGCTGACTGGGCTGGGTGTCCTGACACTAGGCGTTCCACCACTGGATATTGCACCTATCTTGGTTCGAATCTTCTTTCCTGGTCAGCTAAGAAACAACCAACTGTTTCTCGATCTTCTACTGAATCTGAATATCGAGCTCTTGCCTCTACTACAGCTGATCTTACTTGGATCAATTTTGTTTTGCGAGATATTGGAATATCACTAACATCCTCCACTCTTCTCTTCTGTGATAACAAGTCAGCTATCTCTCTTACAGCTAATCCCATTCTCCATGCCCGTACCAAACATATTGAGGTTGATTTTCATTTTGTTCTAGAAAAAGTCTCTTCTGGGTCACTTAGTCTTCGATATGTTCCAAGTCATCTTCAACTTGCTGATATTTTTACAAAGCCTTTGTCGAGTATTGCTCATTCTACCTTACGCACCAAATTGGGTATGGGATTTTTATCCCCTCCCCATTTGAGGGGGGATGTTAAGAATATGAGAGGAACACAAACTCAGAAAGTTTACAATGCTGATGCTGCTGTTGTTGCTATGGAGCTAACAAAGGAAGAAAATAAAGAAGTTGCGAAGATTGGTGTTGTAGAGAAAAACCAGAAGAAACAAAGTGCACAAGTCAAAGCCAAAGATGTTATCAGCCGTACAACATGAAAGGTCGATGTAAATAGCACGTGTCTTGTATTCAAAAGGAGAAGGAAAGTTTGTTATTAGTTCAGTTAGTTGTATAACAGAATTGTTGAGAAAGCTCTTTCTGTTTTGTAGCCTTAGAGCCTTATAAACAAAAGGTGTCGTATGATTCTAGAGTACGAAGATTCATTGTAACAAATAGCTGAAACAACAGAAGAGTATATCTTTGAAATGCTCTCTGTTTTCTGTATTGAAGAACTAGAGAAATATATAGAGAAGAAGAAAGTCTGATTGTTTCTCTTCAATACTCTTCATCTTGTTCATCTTGTTCATCTTCAATACTTTCACACTCTGTCTCCAGGTTTGTCCTGGATTTGATTCACGATGGGGTTGCTCTGAACACCACGGGCAGTGTCTACAGGTCGTCTTTGGGATCGGAGTACGAGTTCTCTGGTAGTCCCACTGAGAAAGCGATTCTCTCTTGGGCGGTTTCGCAATTGAGCATGGACATGGAGGAGACAAAGAAGAGCTGTGAAATCATCCAAGTCGAAGCTTTCAACTCACAGAAGAAGAGAAGTGGTGTCCTAATAAGGAAGAGCTTGGACAACACATTCCATGTGCACTGGAAAGGTGCGGCAGAGATGGTCTTGGCAAAATGCTCGAGCTTCTACGACCGGTCAGGGATAGTGAAAGATTAGGATGAAGATGAAAGGGCCAGATTCGAGGAGATTATTCAGGGGATGGCAGCGAGCAGCCTTAGGTGCATCGCTATAGCTCATAAACAAGTCTCCGAGGAAGCTATCCTGACAAGAGAAGACGGGAAGAAGATCCGAGAGGACGGCTTGACATTACTGGGACTTGTCGGTATTAAGGACCCATGCCGTCCCGGTGTGAAGAGTGCGATCCAAGCTTGTCAGGACGCAGGAGTGAACATCAAGATGATAACGGGAGACAACATCTTCACCGCAAAGGCCATAGCTGCGGAGTGTGGGATTCTCAGGCCCGGGGACGATGCCTTCAGTGGAGCCATCGTGGAAGGAGCGGAGTTCCAAAGCTACACACCTGAGGAGAGGCTTCGGAGAGTTGAGAAAATCCGAGTAATGGCAAGATCCTCCCCTTTCGATAAGCTCCTCATGGTTCAATGCCTGAAGCAGAAAGGCCATGTGGTCGCCGTCACTGGGGACGGCACGAATGATGCACCAGCCCTCAAGGAAGCAGACATCGGGCTTTCAATGGGCATCCAAGGCACTGAGGTCGCCAAAGAGAGCTCAGACATCGTAATCCTGGACGATAACTTCGCCTCGGTGGCGACAGTGCTGCGGTGGGGTCGATGTGTCTACAATAACATCCAGAAGTTCATCCAGTTCCAGCTTACTGTGAACGTCGCAGCCCTCGTGATCAACTTTGTGGCCGCGGTCTCTTCTGGCGACATCCCCCTGACGGCTGTCCAGCTCTTGTGGGTGAACCTGATCATGGACACACTCGGCGCCCTCGCTCTGGCCACGGAGCGGCCCACCAGGGAGCTCATGGATAAGCCCCCTGTGGGACGGACCGAGCCGCTCATAACCAACGTCATGTGGAGGAACATTGTGGCCCAAGCAACATACCAAATGGCCATCCTCCTCACTCTACAGTTCAAGGGCGAATTAATCTTTGGCGTGGACGAGGCGGTGAAGCGGACGCTGATATTCAACGCGTTCGTCTTGTGCCAGGTCTTCAATGAGTTCAATGCGAGGAAACTCGAGAAGAGGAACGTGTTCGAGGGCATTCACAAGAACAAGCTGTTCCTCGGGATCATCTTCGTGACAGTGGTCCTCCAGGTGGTGATGGTCGAGTTCCTAAAGCGGTTCGCCGACACGGAACGGTTGAGCTGGGGACAATGGGGTGCGTGTGTCGGGATCGCGGCCGCATCTTGGCCTATCGGTTGGGTGGTGAAGTGCATGCCAGTCCCTGATATACCAATCTTCATCTACTTGGGATTGAAAAGCAAGAAGCTGGTAGGGAAAATCGGGCACAGAGAACGGTAGCAACTATTGGAGTCTCGATTTGATTTGATCCATTCCGATTCTTTGGATTGATTTAGATTGAATCTTGATTGGGATTTGATTTTGTAATTGATACAATAAATCGTAGATATAGGATATTGTGTATATTCTTTCCGATTCATTTATTGTATGAAAAATATGGATACATTCGTGTACATAGAATAGGATGAAATATATGGAAAACTCTGTTCCTCCATCATTCCACATTTCTTGTCAGGGTATCAGAGCAGTGTCTCTAACCCCTTGTCAATGTATCACAGTATCACAGTAGTGTCTTTAACCCCGCTTCTGGAAAAATCCTTATGAATTATCTTCAGTTGTTTCTGAGTTATTGTTGTTGCACCTACAAAACAAAACCAGCACAATAGGTACGTATTCGACTCTCTGAATATGCAGAATCCACACAGTAGTGAATCCAAGATCCGACTCTACCTACAATGGAGGAATCACCCGACCAAATTTCGGGACAATCCTCCGCCCCTGCTCCAATTGCTCCAGTCGCTCCAGCGCCCCAGTTTCCTCCGGCTTAATGGCCATTCATCCCATGGTTTCCGATTCATGGCCCATGGGCCACTGAATCGAATCAGTGGACCACTGGGTCCAGTCAGTAATGGGCCAATTTCGGCCCACCTGGACAACACCCGAATGGAGATCTGCATCCATTGTCTTCGGGTTAGAGACCCGAATTGAATCTGGGTGGGGCAAGGACGATTCCTTACGTGACATCCGGGTCTTTGCTTGACGGAATCGTGAGCTCAAGTGACTAGTAGCTATTGCCGCGTCTTCTTGTGTTGCCACAATTTGTGCTAATGTGGCATTTAATCAATTGTCAAGACCATGTAGGCTGTGGTGAAGGGGGAAACAAAAATATAAATTCAGCAAACTCCATTCATTTCCATCTCTTCTGCCACTCCACTACCCCACCGTTCCCTTTCGTTCATCCTTTTCTTCATCCGCGCATCATCCCTCCTTGCTGCTCAACGCTGCATGACCCTCACCCTCCCTCGTTTCTTCTCTGTTTCCGTGCAACAACCGTGGCTTCCTCGCCGCCACCTTTGCCAGTGATGCGCCCCTCATTCAGGCCTCACTCGCGCTGCCCCACCATCCTCAGGCCGCCCCATTGACTAATAAATATCCGAAACCAGGCTTCCGAGACCTCGCCAGAACTGGCACTTGCCCTGTTTATGCTACGTAGGTTAATTTCGTACATCAAGTTGATTTCCTCAAGTTTTACTCGGCTCAATCAAATTCATGCTTGATTATGTTCATCGACGGTTTTGAAATATTTGTGTTGCAAGTAGTGTTAACAATTTAGTACCCTGAGCATATTAACATGTTGAAATACTGGTTGTTGAGATTTAAGTGTATTTGAGTTTGAATATCATGAATTGTGGACGGAATCTAGGAAAGTGATCATGTTGAAATTCGGTTTATTGTGGATTTTGCTAATTTTATCCTGATTTCTGTGGTACAACTTTGATGGGGCTTTCTTCACAAATTGTGTGTTTTGGCTAAAGTTTTGCAATTTTCCGAATGGATTTACTTGGTAAATGCCGCTGATTTCTAGGGATGGGCGAATTGCCTTTTTTATTTGTTTATTTATTGAAATTGGGACTTTGGAATTTCCCTTTTTGTGCTTGTCTTTTGGAGGATACCGATAAGCAACCATCCTCTATCATTTTTGGGGTTTTTAAACGGACAAAGGATTTGGGAATTGGATGGTCTCTGTGATTTAACTCATTGGACATCATATTTAAATTGAATTATAGAATTATTGCACCATGAGATGAGTGACGAGTTTGGGTATGTTGTTGGTCCTTGAGACAACAATGTCCCAGGTGTTAGAAGGGATACCTGGAGAGATATTTGGGTTCCTTTGGATGCCTACACAATTCCTCTAAATGTTCTCGAGATGTTGAATGGGTGAGAGATGCCGGAGAGGTAATAGGATTCCCTGGAAGATAGTGGCAGTCAATTCATAATAAACATGATCAATTGCAATTTCAAATTTTTAGTCAAGTTTTATTCGGTAATTGTTTTAAGAGGAAACATTTTTTATTTGTTATCCTAATTTAAGAAAGGTTCTTAAGCAAGTTGATATCATAATGATCTTTTGACCTTTATATTTAAACTTCATCATACGTGCTGTTATTGACTTACGTGGTATAAAGAAGTTAGTAGTTTGCTTGTTGAGCTTTGTGCTCACTTGTAATTGATCATTATTTCTTAGATCAGTAGCATTTTAGAAAGAATAAGGTAAGATTTTGAATGTATTATGAGTGGGAGGCAGATGACATAGTACATATGTAGTATCCAGGTTGGGATAATGCACTTGCCGGAGCTTTTGGACGTAGTATGGAGTAGTGGTACTTTTTGCTCATCTCCCAGTGTACCCTGATATTGTCACCTAAAATACATAGAAATAAGAAATGAAATGAGATTGTTTGATTTGCAATTCCATTTGTGTTCCTTTGAAATTTTATGTGTCTTGCATGTTCTTTAACCGTACATGCTTCCACATACTTAAAAAGAGAAAAGATTTTAGTAATTGTGTTAGCCATGGCGTACTAAGCGTGTCACACCCTACCCAAGTTTTCCACATGGATTCGTGCCTTTTCAACTATTGTCGGCCATCAAGAGGCAAGCAAGCCTCTTTATACCTTGCTAGCCGACGGGCCGAAGTCTAGACCCTACCCACCATGGACCTAATCACCCCTAGTACCCTCTTAGTTCATTGATCATTCGAGGACTTTTTGAAGGATGGATATTGCCATCGACAGCTCCGATAGCTTGGATAATACCAACATGAATGGTCATCCTTCGACTTCATCCAGCCTAAAAGATGCCATATGCTACTAGGCATCCAGGGTTGTTACAATAACCTACTCCTCCTTTCATGTCCTCTATGTTTTGAGAACTCGGATATCTTCCAAATTTAAGATGCTCTCAGCACACTGGACTTGCCAAATATATAACAAGTCTTCAACAACTTTGCAACAATGAGAGATGACATTGGAATTTTGAATGGGAGCGGCTAGCGTGACAATGAACTGAAGGATGACAATGTAACGGTGAAATAGCATCCACAAAATCGGAGGGCCCCGCTTTGACTTCTATCTTTTCTTTCTCATCTTTGCAATTTGGGGCTGAAGTTCAACTGTCTACTTTCTAATCAAATGGCATAGTCACGCAAGCATTTCCCATTTTCATTCTTAAACTCAATGTCATGACGTCACTGTTATCCCCTCTAAATGACAGCGACTTCATGCTCACAGATTCTCAATCTTAGCTAATTGGCAACTGGAACATAAGATTAAGACACAATCTGTCAAATGTTAGAATATATTGCCAAAAAAATTCTTAGAGGAATTCTCGATGATTCGAAATGAAAAAGTAAAGGAGTTAAATTCGTCGAGATGACGAATTTTTTCCTCTTATAACAGTTGACTCATAATTTCGTTTTTTATTCATTTGATATTTGGTATTTGGACAAATTCATCATATGCTAAAGACAATACTTGAATTGCGTATGTAATTCAGACCTTTTATCTTGGAAACCAAATGAATGAGTCATCCGATCTTTCATCAAAATAATAGGACCATCACCTAAGTATTCACCCACTCACTATGAACTTTTTCCATGTAAATAGGATAACCAAACGTTCCTTTGAACATATTCTCGATATGCGCACTTTCAAATAGTGGAAAAGAATTAATGAAAATAGACGGCAATTTTTTATTTTTTTTCATGCTCATTCTCCCTGAAACGAAAAATTGAGAGAACCCTGCGAACCAAAGGCCCCTTAAATTCGCGTTAATTTCCTTTCCAGCTCTCCCGGTGGGCATCACTCCCTCCGTCCTCTTTAAGATTTCATCTCTCTTGGAGGAGAAAGTACTTCGCCTAGGCGAAGGCATTCTCCTCTTCACACAGACCGCAAGGAAAGTTCCTAGTGAGTACCTGGAATTCTCGAAACAACATAAGCCATTGCCTGTTTACACTATAGCCGCAATAGCTTCAACACGGCTACTTTGACAATTACTGGAACCGCACGCGTCATGAGCATCGATGTCTACATAGCAGGTTTCAGCGCGACATAATGAGCACTTAACTCGCTCCATAACATGCCCGCTCCATTGGCGCATTATAAACAGGGACATCGCCTGCGAACACGCTTCATAAGAAATAAACGCAAATGATATTTATATTTATCATCTATGGGTCGATCGATTGAAGGAGAGATGGAAGAAAATACGACGGTAGACCATGCGTTCGAGAGGGTGGACTAAAAAGTGTAAACATAGGATTCCTTTTACTCAAAAGAATGGTACTTTTGACTACCTTAATGGTGTCGTAGTAACTTAACCGTATCCGATATACATCCCATTGGGTCTCTAATAGACTCTCTAAAAGGTCTGCTCCGAAATAGGAAACCTCCAAACGAGAAGCACAATTGAAACTTTTTTACAATGTTCACCTTAAGGTAGCCACAAAAACAGGCTATCGGGTATAAATTAGATTTAATTCCTTGAGGGAAAAAAAGGGCATATTATTGTAAGAAAATTAGTTTCATATTAATAAATAAATAAAAAAAAGAGAGAGAAAGTTTTCTATTTGATACCTTTCGGTAAATCGGTTTTTCTTTTTTTTTGGTCGGTCATATGTTAATCCTACTCTGACACTCACTCTCAGACTTTTGCCCTGCCTCCTTGCAGGGCGTGAGAGTCGAAACCCACTCCTGAAATGAAATCATCCCCACCCCAATCCCCCCTGAGATGGAAGGGTGGCCACTGGGGCGAACCCCCAGTGGTTGGTAAATCGGTTTTACATAAACACATATAAGCAACCATTAAATTTATATGTTTTGTTATTTCAGATGTAGAAAAGTATCATCTACATTTATTGTAAAACGATAGTGGACTTCTGTTACTTCTATCGTTTCTACTTTGGACATCGAAGAAACTCGGTGATCTAGATTTCACGTGAAATTGCATGGCCTAGATGGTCCCGTCTCCTTCATCAAAATAACGGAGGCGTCACCAAAGCATATCCCTACTCATTATTAATTCCCTGTGAACAGGATAATTAAATGTGCATTTTAGACAGCATGCTCGATATGCCCATGTTCAAATATTGAAAATAAAAGCGAAACTTCATCCTCGTCTTCGTTTTCAACCAAACAATGGAATATCGAAGAATTTCCCACGAACCTACGGGCCCTTAATTTCTCTTTAGTTTCCATGTAAATCAATTTATTGTTGACTCGGCATGACTCACTCACTCCTATTAAATTACATCTCCTTTTGGAGGAAAATGCTTTCGCTAGGCTGCCCTTCACCCCTCTCTTCTCCTCTCTTTCCATGTCATTTTGTCTCTCACAGAGCTACGAGGAAAGTTCCTAGCAAAGTACCTGGAATCCCCCGAACCACCTGCCCGGAAATGTCGGCCACATCGTCCTACCATATTCCTAACGAACAACACTACCATTTTCCGTCGCATTGTAGCGGCAATAGCTTCTACACGGCTATTTTAAAAGGGCCGTGCTTTCCCTCCCGTTGCCTCCTGCCAAATCTTTTAATTGGCCCATTTTGAATATCAACATCGCTAACGAATAAACTTAACAAGAAATATATGGGAGTAATTATTATTTATTTATAGTCTAAATGATCGAAAGAGGGATAGCGTAAAATACGATACTACCGTCTATCAAGACTAAAGTACAAACATAAACATAGGATTCCTTTGAAACAAAGAGAACGATAATGACAATGTGAGAGCTTCGGGTGGCTCAGATGATGTCGGGAAACGGATGCAAACCGCGTAAGAAATAACACGCTGCATAGTATCTCTTGACCGTTTTGGTTGACTCCACACCATAACGGCTCCCGACATATAATAATTACAAAAAACAAAAAAAGAAAAAGAAACGCGAAGACTACAGGAAGAAGTAACGGCATGTATATAGTCACCTGATATCCATGAGATACATGCAGTATTGTCTCCAAACATCGTTCCACGTATTCGAAATTCGCACTTTTCGCTGCTTAACACCACACCAACGTCAGAGTCTTTCGTTTCTTTTCTTGCCATTTTGCGTTGTGTCACTCCTCCGAGCGATGACAAGCATTTCCCGTGGCGACTGCGTCCGCTATGAGGTCTCTCTAGACTTGCCCGCTACGCGCAATTTTTCCAAGCGATGGCGCTTGGCATTCGCGACCATACATTGCTCCCGAGCCTTCACTACCTACGCAAAGAAAACCAAGAAGTTCCCGAGAAAATCTCCTTCCTACAGTTCGATTTTGATACCCGATCAGGTTCAGAGCGCTTGCTCTGATCATCCAGGCTTCTTCAAGATTGATCAGTCACAGCTTACTAAGCTGGTCAAGGAAAAGGACCACAGCCACCTCCAGCAATTTGGCGGGGTCGAGAAAGCTGCCTCAGCACTCAAAACTGATGTCTCGGCTGGAACAAGTGGCAACCCTGATGACATCTCTCGCAGGCAAAATGCGTTCGGCGTCAACACATACAAGAAGCCGCCTGCCAAGGGCTTCTTCCATTTCGTGTTCGAGGCTTTCAAGGACCTTACAATAACAATTCTTCTTGTTTGCGCTGGGCTTTCGCTCGGGTTCGGGATCAAGGAGAACGGGATTAAGGAAGGCTGGTATGACGGTGGCAGCATATTCGTTGCTGTGTTCCTCGTGATTGCCGTGAGTGCTGGGAGCAATTACCGCCAAAACCGGCAATTTGAAAAATTGTCTCGGGTGAGTGGTAATATTCTCATTGATGTGATAAGGAAGGGTCGTCGGCAGCAGGTTTCCATATTCGAGATTGTCGTTGGAGACGTCATTTGTTTGAAGATTGGCGATCAAGTTCCGGCAGATGGGCTGTTCCTGGATGGGCATTCCTTGCAGGTAAGGATGACAATTTGTACGGGTTTGACGCATTAGATTTGCATAGTATCTCATGTTGGTTTCCTCCAGAAACATACGTAGTATTAATATTACCAAGTTCTAGCACAGTTTGAGTAATTAGTCCAAAAAATTGTAGAAGTGTATCATATTCTGCTTGATACTGGGCAGTCTTGTCATTTTCATGATCTTGATTCTATGACAAAACGGATAAGTAATGGTTTTTATTCGTAGTTCTAGTTATAGTAGAACAAACTCTCTTAAAAAATTCTAATGCTATAACGTAATCCATTTGTTCTTGTTTCCAATTTGTTCATGTTTCATTTTCTTTGCTTCAAGTTAAGACCAGAGCTTTGTATCGTGTCATAGCATCCCTAAACCATGTGCGACGTTTGTGTTGTCAATTTAGGTTGATGAATCGAGCATGACTGGGGAGAGTGATCACGTAGAAGTGAACTGCAAGGACAATCCATTCCTGTTCTCAGGAACAAAGGTTGCTGATGGGTATGCTCAGATGCTGGTTACATCCGTTGGCATGAACACGACATGGGGCGAGATGATGAGCTCAATCAGCCGCGACAACAGCGAACAGACCCCTTTACAGGCTCGGCTCAACAAGCTTACCTCGTCGATTGGCAAAGTAGGCTTGGCAGTTGCTTTCCTGGTGCTCTTGGTCCTGCTGATTCGCTATTTCACGGGAAACACACAGGATGCATACGGGAACAAGGAATTCATTGCAGGCCAAACCACAGGTAACGACATCATAAACTCCGTTGTGGGCATCATCGCAGCTGCAGTGACAATAGTGGTGGTCGCGATTCCCGAAGGCTTGCCGCTTGCAGTAACCCTCACTCTCGCTTATTCGATGAAGAGGATGATGGCGGATCAGGCAATGGTGAGGAAGCTTTCGGCCTGTGAAACGATGGGGTCAGCCACCACTATTTGCACTGACAAGACCGGTACCCTCACAATGAACCAGATGAAGGTGACAAAATTCTGGGTCGGCCAAGACTCTGTGGCAGAAAATACTTACTCCTCTGTCTCCAGGTTTGTTCTGGATTTGATTCAGGATGGGGTTGCTTTGAACACCATAGGTAGTGTCTATAGGCCATCTTATGAATCAGAGTACGAGTTCTCAGGCAGTCCCACCGAGAAAGCAATTCTTTCCTGGGCGGTTTTACAATTGACCATGGACATGGAGGAGACAGAGAAGAGTTGTGAAGTCATCCAAGTCGAAGCCTTCAACTCCCAGAAGAAGAGAAGCGGTGTCCTAATAAGGAAAAGCTTGGATGATACATTCCATGTGCACTGGAAAGGAGCGGCAGAGATGGTCTTGGCAAAGTGCTCGAGCTTCTACGACGGGTCAGGGATAGTGAAAGATTTGGATGAAGATGAAAGGGTGAGATTCGAGCAGATTATTCAGGGGATGGCGGCAAGCAGCCTCAGATGCATCGCTTTCGCTCATAAACAAGTCTCCGAGGAAGCTGTCCTAGAAAGAGAAGACGGGAAGAAGATCCAAGAGAATGGCCTGACATTACTAGGACTTGTTGGTATTAAGGATCCGTGCCGTCCCGGCGTGAAGAGTGCGGTCCAAGCTTGTCAGGATGCGGGAGTGAACATCAAGATGATAACGGGAGACAACATCTTCACCGCCAAGGCCATCGCCACAGAGTGCGGGATTCTCAGGCCCGAGGACGATGCCTCCAACGAAGCCATTGTGGAAGGAGCTGACTTTCGCAATTACACGCCTGAGGAGAGGCTTCGGAGAGTTGAGAAAATCCGGGTCATGGCGAGATCCTCGCCTTTGGATAAGCTCATGATGGTTCAATGCCTGAAGCAAAAAGGCCACGTGGTTGCTGTCACAGGGGATGGCACGAACGATGCACCAGCCCTCAAGGAAGCCGACATCGGGCTTTCAATGGGCATACAGGGCACCGAGGTCGCCAAGGAGAGCTCGGACATCGTAATCCTCGACGACAACTTCGCCTCCATGGCAACGGTGCTGTGTTGGGGTCGATGCGTCTACAATAACATCCAGAAGTTCATCCAATTCCAGCTCACGGTGAACGTTGCTGCCCTTGTGATCAACTTTGTGGCCGCTGTCTCTTCCGGCGACGTCCCCCTGACGGCTGTCCAGCTCTTGTGGGTGAACCTGATCATGGATACACTTGGCGCCCTCGCGCTGGCCACGGAGCGGCCCACTAGGGAGCTCATGGAGAAGCCCCCGGTGGGACGGACTGAGCCGCTAATAACCAATGTCATGTGGAGGAACATTGTGGCCCAAGCAACATACCAAATGGCCGTCCTCCTCACTCTACAGTTCAAGGGCGAATCGATCTTCGGCGTGGATGAGGCGGTGAAGCGGACACTAATATTCAATGCGTTCGTCTTGTGCCAGGTGTTCAACGAGTTCAACGCGCGGAAGCTTGAGAAGAGGAACGTGTTCAAGGGCATACACAAGAACAAACTGTTCCTTGGGATCATTTTCGTGACCGTGGTCCTCCAGGTGGTGATGGTTGAGTTCCTAAAGCGGTTCGCCGACACAGAGAGGTTGAGCTGGGGACAATGGGGCGCATGCGTAGGGATTGCAGCTGCATCTTGGCCTATCGGTTGGGTCGTCAAGTGCATCCCCGTCCCAGATATGCCAATCTTCAGCTACTTGGGATTGAAAAGCAAGAAGCTTGTGAGGAAAATCGTGCGCACAGAACAGTAGCAACACTAGTTTAACTCGATCCTTTTCGTTGTACAAGTATATTGAGTTCATTATTAATGCTGCGTGATTTTTTTTGTTTTCCCTAGAAAAATAAGGAATTTGTAACCCATCGATTGATCTTTCAGTCGCATCGATATGTAGGCCAAGCCTTGTAAAAGAAATAATTTTTCATTTATTGCATAACTCATATTTCCAGAGGTAAGCACGCAACTTCTGATATGAGGAAGAAGAAGGACGAAATCCATAAGACGAGTGACCCTATTTACAGCCAAGAATGTGAAGAACAAAATCGTGAGAAAAATTTTAAGCGCAAAGGGACTGAATCGGCATGAATCGCATACTATTGACAATGTCAAGGCAAGGAAAAAATTCATAACCCGCCTGGACCATATTTCTAATTAACTTGAATGACGTAACAACATTAAATATATATTTCGATAAAAGAATCAATAGAATGATATATAGCAGTCTATATCATTAGCCAATGACGTCATGATAATATATAACAAGTCTTCAACAACTTTGCAACTAATAAGAGATGACATTGGAAGTCTCAATGGGAGCGGCTGGCTGAAATACCATCCACAAAATCAGAGGGTCCCGCTTTGACTTCTATCCTTTCTTTTTCATCTTTGCAATTTGTGGCTGACGTCTCGGCCAGAATAAGCGGCAACCCAGACGACGTCTCTCGCAGGCAAAATGCGTTCGCCGTTCTGCAATCTTCTTAACCCAACTACAAGCGAGGCGAGCCTTTGTCGGATTTGGCGAGGGCTCACCTCGCCATATCTGGAGAGGGGCCCTACCGTCTCTGGGGCTCGCCTCGCCAAACCAAGCGATGGCAAGGCCTCATTTGCCGGATTTGGCGAGGGATCGCTTGTTGGGCAAGTTGCTCGCTTGGCTGCCTCAGTTTAGTGATCAGCTAGCCCTTTGGCCGATTGTTGGAGCCAAAGGAAGAAGGAGGGAGGAGGAGGGAGGAGAAAAACAAAAGAGAAAAAAAGAAAAAGAAAAGATAATAAAATTCAAAAAATAAATAAAATATTATTAAAAAATTATCGCTTGCACCGGCCGCCAGCTACGTCAGCGCCGGCCGGCCAATTTTGGTTGAAAGGATTGAACTGTCATGACTGTAAAAAATTTAGAATCAATTGACCAAAAAAATAAATTTATTACTGAATTGACACAATTGTTATAAGTTTGGGACTTTTTTGGTAATTTTCCCAATTTTTATACATCCATCAACAGTGGGTTTTTATTCCCGGCTTCTGTGGGGTTTTATTATCGTTGATTTATTCCCGACTTCCATAAGGTTTTATTCACATCAGCCATAGGGTTACAGAAGATATACTTGGATAGAGTGAAGTTTCTTTGGTTTAAAATTATTATAAGTGAAATTTGTATTTAAAGACAAAACTCGCGAATTATCAATGTCGCTCGGCATTTTTTTTGCACTCGATGGCTAGTGCACATGCAATGCGGAGCTTTTACCTTGGAAACTAGATAAACGAATCATCTAGATTTCATGTAAAATCGCGTGGCCTGAATGGTTCTATCTCTTTCATCAAAATAATGGAACCGTCCCCTAAGTATATCCCCACTCACTATTAACACCTTGTGAATATGATAATTAAATGTGCTTTTTAAAGGCATATTCAATATGCGCACGTTCAAATATTGAAAAATAAAAGCAAAGTTCTATTTTCGGTTTTCGTTTTCACTGAAACGAGAGATGAAGAAATTGCCCACGAACCAAGGGCCCTTAATTTCTCTTTAGCTTCCATCTAAATCAATTGATATTTGACGGGGCATCGCTCGCTCCTTTTTTAAGATTTCATCTCATTTGGAGGGAAAAGATTCGCGAGGAAAGTTCCAGGCAAGTTCTGGGATTCTCGGAACCATTGCCCCAATTCTTTCCAGTGAGAATCGATACCTGCTGCGTAGGTTTCATCAGCAGGATATAACAAGAGATCGCTCACTTTAAAACGCGCATACTCCATCTTTGATTGGAGGGAGAGAGAGGAAAGTGCCTTCCTTCGGCTGAAGCTTGGCGTGTTACAAGGACATCACCTATGGACACACTTCACGAGAAATGAATGTGAGCGATGTTTATAAAGTCTTAAGGAATATGATTCCCTTCTTTTGCGGAAGAATGATAACTGCGGAGCTTCTTCAAGAAACAACGCGGCGTTGGGGTTCGTTTCGGGGGAAACCCATCAGAAGAAAAGCAAACAGAGCTGGCCGCGTGAGGCAAAGAAAAAGAAAAGCATATCTTACACCTTTGCACAAATGCCGTCACCCTCTTGTGCTTTTCCCGCTTGTATATAAAGTACAAGCCACTCATGGTCCTTGTATCCATCATCGCTCCACACAAATTCGAACGTTGCACTTTTCGTGGTTAACGCAACACCAAACTTCAGAGTTTTTCTCCTTTCGTCGTGCCACTTGCATTGTGCCACCCTGTCTCGTAAATGGATCGGGAGCCTGTGTGTCTCTTCCAAGCGATGACGAGCATTCTCAGTAATGACTACTGCGTCCGCTATGAGGCCTGTCTCGACTTATCTACTTAAACAGGCAACCTACTTGTTAACCTTTTCTGCCAGCCGATGTGAGACTAAGCTCTCTATAGCCGTCATACACTTACTCCCCACCTCCCTTCCCCTTCTCTCTCTCGCTTCCCCTCGCCTGCAAGATATCCAAGGCAAATTACTATTTTTGCCCTGCCGAAAAATGATGGTATTGAATAAAACCTAATAAAGACAAGCCACTCCGAGAGTCCCACATCAAACAAGCACACAAACTGCGCAAGAGAGACTGAATAAAAGCCAAGCCAGATTTAATCATGCTTTCTTCTACCTTTTAGCTAAGATCAAGCCTGCTACTTGTAAAGTGTGGTCGATGTTCACACAAATGTTGAAATAGTTTGATTTTTTTTTTTGCAAGTGCGAACATGCATTAGCGGATTGATCGGTCTAGTCCTATCTGGTTCTAGGCTCCTTCGGTCTAGACTGGAGGAACCGGTGAGTGGAGACCGGACTGCCCTGGAATTCGGTCTAGACTGGAGGAACTTCGGTCTGGTTCTAGGCTCCTTCGGTCTAGATTGGAGGAACCAGTGAGTGGAGACTGGACCGCCCGAGAATTCAGTCTAGATTGGAGGAATCGGTGGGTGGAGACCAGACCGCCCGGGAATTGATCACCCCTACCAAATAAGAAGCACAATTGAAACTTTCTTTTCAGATCATGACACCGAAAAGAAGTTAGGATTTTCATGACATATATTTAGGCATTCAAAAATAACAACTTATTGCAATCGAATTTCTATTCACGGGCTTAAAAGACATAATTTCAATGTTTAAGGTATGCATGATAACTATTATATTTCTAGTTAGATATATTTTTCTGTTTTAGGAAACATTAGAATATAAATCCATTTGGTAATGCAAGTTCATTATTTTGTTTATGAAATGCAATTAAATTTCCATTCACGGGCTTAAGCTCAAGACATAATTCCAATGTTTAAGGCACGTATGATAATCATTCTATGTCTAGTTAGATCTATGTTTCTGATTTAGGAAATAGGTTTGGAACAACATAAATCCATTTGGTAATGTAATTTCATTATTCTATTTATGAAAAAAAAATTAGTCCAAACATAGAAAAGTAAAATGTTTTTTCTTCTCAACTCGCTTTCGCTAATTGGTAGAGGGAAAATGAATGAAAACCCTTAGCTAAAATATTCCCGGGCTCTCCCCCAAAGTCGGACCATCATGAAAGAGTCTAATCGTATGCACATCTCTCAACCTTACCGTTCTCGTTGATGGATGTAGAAACATTTCTGTATGAAAGGGGGAAAATATCAAAATTACGCCTGGACAGAAAAATTCAAGAAAATGGATGTGTTGATTTAACTAAATCTTGATTCTCTCTCGTGGCTGTTGGGAATATCTTATTCCAAGAAACTGGATTCGACACTAAATCGAACCCCTAAACTTATGCGGAAGATGAGCCTAGGAAAATCAACATGCATCACCGATCCTAAGGCACATCACAGAATTGAACGTACCTTGTTAGCCACAGATTAAACACCAATGCCGATATGAGGAAGAGAAACTGATCCCGTTCGATCCGATGACGTCAATTTGCCTTGAAGGGAAGATGGGTGTCGCCTCTTGCGCATTGTTCCTTCTTTTGGAATGTTTTTTAGGGAGAGAGAGAGGAGGAACGTTCATAATGCCAAAAGGTGCATTCCTCCCTCTTTATTTCTCCTTATATACGTCCCCTCCAAAAAGAAACGTGTCCCTTCATCATATTCCTTCATCCATGGGCCCTAATCTTGTGGGCCGGGCTTTTAGGCCCAACATGGGCGAACGGACCAACTTAGGCCCATCACCATAATTAATAAAACCATCATCTCTCACTCGCACATGGTAGGCCAAACAGGATCCTCTTTACCTCTCTTCAACATTCATACCGATGAATAATCTGTGCGACCAGCATACTTTGAGAGTTCGTTGCTATACATCTATTAGGAATATATAGCAGCTCATAATGGGCATCACATTCCGAGTAGATTTAGTATGCAGTACCCTAGATCGATCGATCACATTTATATCTCTCTTGATCTCTTTTAAACAATTATATATATATATATATATATATTTGTGTGTGTGTATGTGTGTATATGTATATATACATATACACACATACACACATACACACATATAAAAATATATACATATATTGTATTCACAATTATGATTATCCCAAAGACAGTCATAATTGGTCAACCAGTGAATACAAAACTACAATGTGATTCTCCAAATCCGATCTTCCTCTTTCCTTCAAACTCTCAATTTCAGTTCAACTTGATTTTCTAGAAATGTCCCATTAGATCGAATCTTCTCATGACCATTGGCAACATTCTAAGATAGCAAACACTAAATAGAAATCTTGAGAATAAGTAAAAGTCATGAGGGCACTAAATTGAGGAACTCTTTTCCTCAAGAATCTCATACGGCATAAAAGTTGAGATCAAACTTTTGCCACTCTTATTAGTCGTCTCATGCATACGTAGTATGAAAATACGTATTACGGTATTAACTCTTTTCCCATGGAGCGTATGTCTACACCATCAATACCGTACAGATGATAGTTCAGACATACCCAATGTCTAACTTGAGTTCACGTACCTACTCATTCACAAAATTCATCAGAACTCATATATGGCATCTTAGACAGATAAAGTAAAATATGTGGGGTATTTTACTTTCGGACATAGTAAATATCATGTCCTCATCTTAACACTTAGTTAATGCGACATATATATTTTAAGCTTGAGCTCTCGATTATCTCCTAGATAATAAGCTTAAAAATCGTCTCATCTCTATTTATCACATAGTAAAGAGAGGCGATTACCCGTGTGAGTGGGCTAATCTTATATCTGTCCGACATACTTTCTCAACTTAATGTAATGCACTGAGCATTAAGATGCATAATGATCAAACAAAGATTCATAGGCATTCATGATGAAAACACAAATTCATTAAATGTGAACAACTCATGGAAATTACAATATCCAGTACATCAGACTCTACGCAATCCTAGAGATTTTACATGACCACAAAACATATCTCTAAGTATTGGCTATGTCATAGGATCTGCTACCATTCTATGCGTAGGTATGTACTGTAAGTTCACATCCTTTCGTGCAACCATATCTTTGACAAAGTTATACTTGGTATCTATATATTTGGTCTTGCCATGATATTTTGGATCTTTGGTGTACGCTATAGCTGCTTGGCTATCACAGTTAACCAATAATGGATATGTAGCTTCCTCAATAACACCTAAATGATCCAAAAATCTCTTAAGCCAAACTCTTTCTTGTACCGCTGCTGATAATGCCACGAACTCAGCTTCCATCGTGGACAAGGCTATACACGTTTGCTTCTTACTGCTCCATGATATGGCGCCATTGTTCAGTAAGAAAGCAAATCCAGAGCTAGATTTCATTTCATCTAAATCTCCTCCCCAATCAGCATTTGTATAGCCTTCGAGTCGCAGATCCTTTCCTTGGTAATTCAGCTTGTAATCAGCAGTTCCCTTCAGATACCTCAGTATTCTTTTAACGGCCTTCCAATGTGCTTGACCTAGATTGGATTGGTATCTACTCACCATTCCAACTACAAAACATATGTCGGGTCTTGTACACATCATAGCGTACATCAAGCTCCCAACAACACTAGCATAAGGAACATATTTCATTTGTTCATTCTCTTGTGGAGTCCTTGGACACAGTCTATGGCTCAATCATTCACATTTTGCAATAGGAGTATTAATGGGTTTACAATCTTGCATACGAAATCGTTCAAGAACCTTATTTATATACGTTTCTTGCGAAAGAGATAATGATCTCTTCGAATGATCTCTTGAAATCTTAACTCCAATGATGTATGCAGCCTCACCCATATCTTTCATCTCAAAGTTGGAAGATAACCAATTCTTAATAGTATTAACAAACTCTATATTACTTCCAGCAATTAGTATGTCATCAACATATAATGATATGATCACAAATTGATCTTTGGATCTTTTGATATATACACAATGATCTTCATTTATCATTGTAAAATCATATGTCATTATCGCATTATGAAATCGTATATACCATTGTCTTGATGACTGCTTTAGGCCATATATCGATCTCAAAAGTCGACATACTTTTCCTTCTTGGCCTTCCATAATGAAACCTGTAGGTTGTTCCATATATATTTCTTCCTCTAATTCTCCATTGAGGAAAGCAGTCTTTATATCCATTTAATGTAACTCAAGATCCATACTAGCCATTATTGCCAGAATAATGCGAATCGAGGTAAATCTCACCACAGGAGAAAATGTTTCTTCATAATCAATTCCTTCATGTTGATTATACCCCTTCGCCACAAGACGAGCCTTATGCCTTTCTATCGAGCCATCAGCTTTACGCTTTATTTTGAAAACCCACTTGTTCCCAATAGCTTTGCGTCCTTTAGGAAGATCAACCAGTTCCCAAACATGGTTTGACTTCATTGACTCTATTTCTTCTCTCATTGCATGCATCCATTTTTCCTTACTAGGGCAACTCAAAGCCTCATTTATATTTCTTGGCTCATCCTCATCTTGTGGGGCAATCATAAAAGTTTCCCCATCAATGTCAAAACGTCGACGGGGAACACTTTTGCGACTTGTTCGCCGTATGGGAGATTGTACACTTTGCACATCATTCCCCATTATGCTCCCACTAGGATTAGATAATGATGATGCCGTCTCATCTTGTGGTTATAATTGAGAGTGAGTTGAATCAAAATCATTACCTCTCATGTTACTCCCACTTGGACGAACTCTATTATGTTCATTATCTTGATCCAATGTTTCAAATAGGGAGTATTCTTCACCTATTTCGCCCTTCTTAGGGAATTCATTATCTAAGAATGTGACGTCCCGTTGTTCGAATTCAGTTATACTTCCACTTTCCTGCTCACCTATGAATACATATCCTTTTGAGTGTTCAGAGTATCTTATGAAAATACTCTTCTTTCCTCTGGGACCCAATTTCCCAAACTTGTGAGAGGACTCATGTGTATAGGCAGCACAACCCCATGGCTTAAGAAAACTTAAGTCCGGTTTTCTAGATGTTCATAACTCATATGGAGTGGAAGTAATTGATTTGAAAGGCACCCGGTTAAGTATATAAGCAGCAGTTAACAACGCATCACTCCAAAAAGTAATATGTAAGTTAGCATGTGCCATCATGGACCTAACCATTTCCAGTAGGGTTCTGTTTCTTCTTTCCGCAACACCATTTTGTTGAGGAGTATATGGAATAGACAACTGTCTTTCTATTCCTTTTTCATCACATAATTTTCTGAACTCATTAGATAAATATTCTCGACCTCGATCGGATCTTAATACTTTTATTTTCTTGTCTAATTGATTTTCTACCAAGTTCATAAACCTTTTGAAACAACTTAATGCTTCAGATTTATAAGTAATCAAATAGACATATCCGAATCGAGTATAATCATCTATAAAAGTGATGAAATAAACAGCCCCATGCATTCCTCTCACATTCATTGGACCACAGACATCAGAATTGATTAAATGCAGAGTAAATTCAGCTCTTTTACCTTTTCCAAATGGTTTCCTTGTCGTTTTCCCTACCAGGCAATGCTCATATATAGGCAAGTCGACTTTTTCAATGTTCCCTAACAAGCCCTCTTTGGCTAGTCTATTCATACGTTGTTGGCCAATATGACCAAGTCTAGCATGCCACACATTCACATCATTATCATATGAATTAAGAGACGTGAGAAGGGAAAAACAAACATTTGAATTAACATAGTCAATATCTAATACAATGAAACCATCCAGAAAATAACCACAACCATAGAAATTTGTATCCAAAAACAAATACACACCTCTATTATGGAAGTTCATATGAAAACCTAGCTTGACCAACAATAAAACAGACACTAAATTTTGACGAATCTCCGGAGCATACAAAACATCATGTAGGAAAAAAGTGCGTCCACCACGCATGTTCAGTTGGCAGGTGCCAATTCCTTTCACTTCAGCTCTAGAGTTGTTTCCCACATAGATCCATTTAGTTCCAGTTGGTACTCGTCGAAATTCCACGAAGGATTCTCTATCCTTCGCTATATGGTCTGTCGCTCCTGAATCTACAGTCCACAAAGGATTAGACTCAGTTAAAAATACAGAACTTGACACATAGGCAAAGTTCCCAATAGTATAAGGGGTGTGTACCTTTTTTGGCTCGCGACAATCGCGGGCATAGTGACCCTTCTGGTTACAGTTGTAACACTTCACCCTTGTCAGCTTCTTCATTCGAGGACTTTTTCCTTTGTCATGTTGGTCAACCTTTGGCTTCTTCCCTGAAGGACCTGCTCCCTTGCCTTTCCTTTTATCAAACCAGTTAGGACGTTTGCGCTTGGAGCTCGAAGCTCCATGTGAACTAGAACCAGCATGATAAATTTCAGCTTCCGGCTTAGCCGCCAAGAGGCGGTCCTCTTCTAGTTCAAGATGACGCACAACATCCTCAAAGGTTTTGATATTTTCATTATGGGTCAGGTGCACCTTCATATGCTCCCAACTCTGAGGCAAGGAACGAATCACTGCTTGCACTTGCTGCTCATTAGTCAGGACATGGCCAGCATCCTTCAACTCGTTTATCATGTTTGACATCTTTCTAAGGTGTTGCTTCATGGTCTGACAATGAGGCTTTTTATAAGAGTCAAACCTAATAGTGAGTTGTCTTAGTCTGGTTACCGAAGTATGACCAAACCTTGCTGCCAATGATTCCCACATATCCTTGGCATTCTCAAAATGCCTGAACTCCCGCATGACGTCATTTTCCATGCTACTCAGCAACGTAATGCGAGCAAGGGAGTTGTTTCTTTTCCATGCAGCAAAAGCATCCTTATCTCTCTTATGCTGCGCAGTGTTTCCTTCTTCAGGTTCTACCATGGTCAGGTTAAGAGCTTCTAGTGCCTCTTGCTCTTCCAGCACATAATGGATTTTCATGTGCCAGATTTCATAATTGTCGCCATTGAGCTTTTCACCTTTGTTCAACTCGGCAACTATGCTCTTTGTGGCTAAAGCCATTGATCTGAACACATCATACATATATGCACGAATAATTAATGCCTATCACTTATGCATCTATTTTGCACAAACCCATCATATTAATTAATAATTTTAAGTAAGGTTTCAGAATCAAAATATCACTATGTTTCCAATCATCCTCCAAAAAATCATAACTTAAAAATATCATTAATATAATTGTCCATGCAAAATAAATTCTATGAAGCTACCAAAAACTTCTAGAAACTACCCACAACAGTTAACAACAACAGAAAGCAAATAATATTTGACATCCAACAATGATATAATAATAAAGCTTTCACATAATACAACTTATATATCAGTTGCTACATCAACAATAACTAGGTAGGAAACATTACATAAGATGTCCACAAAGCACACTTAATAAAAACCAGTCAAAAACAACTAACACCACTTCAAAAAGTGAATAGGGAAAGATATTTTTTTCTTCAATTTCTTGATCTTTTCTTTTGTAACAATCAGGTAATAATCATCTATAAAATCCATCACAGTACTCTTATATGAAGCGGCTTTGTTGACATCCCATATGCAATCCATAACTCCTTTCCATTCTTGTGGAAGAGTGTTTATGAAAAATCGCACCATCTCAGACTGTGGCATGGGACGACCATTCCATATGACCTTTTGTATCTTCCCGTTGACTTCAAGAACATGATCAATTAAGTCACCACTCTCCCATCGATAATCAGTCAGCTCAGCTATCAACTTAGAAAGCATTTCCTTTTGTTTATCGGTAATTACGCGAATAGGCGTGCATAATTGAATGGGAGCCATTGTTCCTGCAACAAATGCAGAACAAATAAGGGATTACATATAATCCACATAGACTTAATTAGGAAAAAAAGAAACAAATCCTTTTTTTTTGGTCAACGGTCAACGGTCGCGGTCAACAGTCGGACCGGTCGGCCGGTCGAGCCGATCGGCCGATCGAGTCGGTCTCTCGGTCGGACCGGTCTCCCGGTCGGATCGGTCGGGCCAGTCGGACAAACCGACCAGCACGTGCATGGCACGCGCCAGGGGCCGAAACGGCACGCCGTTTCGCTCGAGCGGGGAATCGAGCGGTGCGTGCATTGCACGCGCTGATGACCTCCGTGCGTTCCGGCCGCGCGTGGCAGCGCGTCCAGCGGCCTCCGACAGCGATCCGCGACTCGTTTTTCTCGTATCGACGAGAGCTTCATCCCTGCACTTTCAAAAACGAATTTCGATTTGCACAAAAACACGAAATACGGCGAACAGTAGGCGGGTGTCGGGTTTTTTCCATCCCCGATCGACCAAAATTGTTTTTTCTCGAATTTTTGACCAAAAATTAATCAAATGCAATAAAAAGGGGTCGGGAAACAAGGACAGGGCTCTGATACCAATGTTGGGAAAAAACGATTCCAAGAAAACGGATTCAACACTAAATCGAACCCCTAAAAAGACGAAGCGGAAGCGAGCCCAGAAACAAAAACATGAATCACCTATCAAAAGCACACCATGGGATCGAGCGTACCTTTTACCACAGACTAAACACCGACGTTGCGATTCGAGGAGGAAACCGGATATTGTTCTTCAAAATCAAATTCTTTTCTTCGCTTAGGGAGAGAAGCGATGTGCAAGTGACGTTGTACTTCAAGGAATATTGTTACGTTGGTTTTTAGGAGAGAGTGAGAGAAGAAAAAGAAAAACTACGTTCGTAACCTTGAAAAAATACGTTCATTTTTCTTTTATATCTTCTCTCGAAGCGTCTCCTCCAAACGACGCGACTCCTCAACAAGACATCCCTTCCAAAAGACACAACATATCGTATCTAAACAATGTAACTTACATCGCACCTTTTCCTCACCATCAGAAGCATTTTCAGTGAGGCCACATTTTAGGGATAAGAAGGTTTCGGGCGTGCAAGGGGAGGCAAGCACGTAGAGAAGAAGACTAAAAGAAAAAGAATTAAAAAAAAAAAGGAACAAAGAAAAACCAGAAAATAACAAAACAAAAATTAAAAAAAGAAGAGAATAAGAGGAAAACCCAAAAAGAGAAGAAAAGACAGTAGATGGGGGTGTTCGGTGAAAGTGTTAGAAGGGAGGAGGGAAAGAAAAAAAAAAAGGAAAAAGAAAAAAACCAAAAAAAAAAAGAAGAAAAAAAGTAGAAAACTAAAACGGCAAAAGCTGGCCTCGGGAAGGACAGTTGGGCAGAACGTGCAGGGGAAAAGATGACGTGAGGAAAAGATAAAAAAAAAAATAATAACAAAAAAGAATCATTAAAAAAGGCTGTAATCAGAAAATAAATGTGTTTTTTTTAATCTAGTTGGGTTGGATCCGGTTTTGGGTTGGGTCCACGGGCCGAATTGGGTTTACCTGGTCTGAACCCATTTTCGTGAAGTATAGAAATATTAAAAATATATTAAAAAAATCAAAAATTTTCAAAAAAAAAATCAAAAATTTCGAAAAATAATAAAAATTCAAAAAAAAAAACTTTCCAAAAATTCAAAACGCAGAAAACATTAAAAAAATTCGACCTTTTTTTAAAAAAAATTAATTTAAAATTATAAAAATTAATTTTAAAAAAAATCCTTTTTTTTTGGAAAATTCGAATGTTCTTTTTTTTAAAAGAATAGAAAATTATATAAAAAAAATTAAATCTCCTCAAAAAGGTTGAAATTAATCTTTAGAGTAATTTTCTCCTAAAAATAGGAAACCTTTCAATTTAGAATTGTGTTTAAATTTGATTAAGCCTTTTGGGCTTTACCTTAAGATTTCAATTGTCCATGGGAGCAAATGCCTTTGAATGCATAATATTGATATGTTGATTTTGGCTTCTATCTAATTTAATTAGGATTAGTATTTATCTTTTCTTTGGTGTTGAATTTTTGCTCTTTCATGCAATTTATTTAATCGCTTTTTTTAATTGCTAATTGTTATTTTAATGATTGTGCACCCGTATGATCACCTCACATGTTAGTGGATAGGTATAAAATCAATCCAGATTGCTTGACAAAGTCATTTCTTTTAAAATGAACAAGGTTAGGTACCGAAAGGGCACTAATTGATTAATTAGTGTAATCAAGTCCCCGATCCTAAACTCTCTAGTTGCATAGGAAGTGAGGCACACTCTCATGCCTCACTTGGTTTCTAGCAGACCCCAATAGGCTAGTGGCGACTCCTTTTATGCAAAATTTTTAAGAATATCAAAACGTCACGCGGGGTATGGGCTTGGGAGAGCTTGCGCCTAATCATGGGCCTTAGGTTCGTCCTTTAGGCAATACCCCTAAACCTGTTCCCGAGGGTAGGTCGCGACAATCCCTACTTACTTTGGGCTTTCAGCTTTCTCAATACTAACATTCGGTTAATAGAGTTCGGTGAATACTTATCAAAGACCTTATATTTTCTTCGATGGGCTTTGAATGGAAAAGTTGAATTGGGGTCATAGCCTTCCTTTCCTCTAACGAATGGAAGTAACGCCACGTCTAGAAAGAAAGAGCGCAGCATTGGACCTCTCTCGTATCTCCACATCTTTTTGACTTTTCGTTGACTCCCGTCCCCCGTCCCTCAATTTCTCCCCGAATCTGACGGCGGCTCCCAAAATATAATAACACAAAAAAAGCAAGAAGTCAATTCATGTATCGTCGTCACGTCAAGAAATGCAAACAAAAAAAAACCAAAAAAAAAGGAAAAAAAAATGACGCTTTGCTTAAGGAAATAAAAGTCGCTTAGGGCATGTTTGATAACCATTCAGCTCCTGGGAATAATTTTTGATCAGAAATGATTTTTTTCAATTATGTTCCTAGGAACAATTTCTGAGTAAAAGAACGCGTTTGGTAACTGTCTAAAATTTATACTCCCGAAATAGAAATGGATTTGGTAAAACTCTTAAATTTTTGGTTTATTTTAAATTGTTAATACTTTTATTATAATTTTCTTTTTCTTTTTTTCTCTTTTTCCTTTTTCTTTTTCTCTTCTTCCTCCTCCTTCTTTGCCGCTGGTCGCCGACCACTGCCTTGACCGGCGACCGGTGACCTACTGGGCGAGTTCAGCCAGCTCGCCGGAGCCTCGCCAGGCTAGGGCGAGGTCCAGCCAACTCGCCGGAGGCTCGCCTGGCCAAGACAAGCCTCAACCTTGCCAAATCTAGGCAAGGCCAAGCTTTGCATTAGTTGGTGAGGCTCGGCCTTACCGGTGGCTAGGCTAGCTTGGCCTTGCTTAGCCCAGCCAAGGCAAGGCCGAGCCTCGCCCAGCCACGGAGAGGCTCAAGCTAACAAGCCTTGCCGTGGCTCGGCGTGGCCGGGGGTCGGCGACACTCCGGCGAGGTCGCCGGCCCGAGCCTCACCGGCCATAGCCGAGGCTGGCGACCGGCCAAAGGGAAGAAGGAGAAGAAAGAGGAAAAGAAAAAGATAAAAAAAAAAATAGAAGAAAAGAAAAAAAAAATAGGAATTGATTTTAGGAATTGTTTATGGGTACAAAAAGTAAGTTTTTTCTACTTTTTTATTCTATTCCAAATCTATTCCCGAAAACAAAAAAATAAATTTTTGTTCCTGGGAACAAAAAATTTACCAAACACATTTCTATTCTTTTTTTTGTTCCAAGGAATGAAAGAACAAAATCAAACATTATTTGGAGTAAAAACAAACAGGCCCTTTCTATCTCTAGTCCTATGAAGATATGCGATGCAGGGCATCCCTTACCTGCATATGTTTTGACATTTAGGGTTCATTCATTTCGCTGAACAACACAACGCCTGATGACAAGACAATCATGATTCTCCTCTTGGCAAGATCTCCATCTAAAAACCAGTGGCTTGGTCCAAAAGGATATCCTAACCAGTATACATACCCATAAACCCCTCATTGGGTTCAATGTCATGTTGAACATCAGACAAGCATAATACCAGAAATCCTATCCCATAAACCAAAAAAATAACTTTATCACAATATAACTCATCCGTCATTTCTCAAATCATTCATAAATCCTTTCATAAACCAACTCACAAAACAGTTTTACACAACTTCACAATAACTAATATAGCACGCTTTCTAAATATTCATAAATAACCAAAGAGTAGTATGTGCTCGATCCGGCTTTTTATGCAACAATAATGCCATTTCATAATTCATACTAGAAATAATCCATAGTATTTTTGAATATGAGTTCCAAAAATCAAAAGAAGAGAAAAAACAAATAAGTAAAAAACAACGTTGAAATTGAGTATAATGCTACCCCCAACTACAATTTAACTAGGGATAAGTGTTCCAGAAGTCTTAAAACTTGTCACGAAAATGTATTTCAGTCCTAAAACTTGCGAAAAGTGCAAATAAGTCCTAAAACTTGTCAAAATGTTTCATTTGAGTCCTAAAATTGACGCCGTCAATTTTATTGACGCCGTCAATTTTATTGACGCCGTCAATTTTATTGACGCCGTCAATTTTATTGACGGAAAATGCTGACGTGGCGCTGACGTAGTATTTTAAATAATTTTTTTATTTTCCAGCTGATTTTTTAAAATAATTTTTTATTCAATTTTTTTAAAATTATATTTAAAAACTAAAATTCAAAATTTAAAAACTGTTTAAAAAAAAAGGGGGGGGGGGGAAGAAGAGGCAGCCACCCATCGCCGGAGGGGCCAGCAACCGTCGTTGGCTGCCACCCGACTAGGGCAAGGCCTGGCCGGCCCCAAGCGAGGGCCGGCGACCCTCGCCTGGCGTGGGTGAGGGCTCACCGGCCCTCGCCTAGGGGCCGGCGACCCTCTCCAACCCTGGGCGAGGCCTCGGCGGCCCTCAGCTGGGGCCAGCGGGGCTCGCCCAAATCTGGGCGTTGCCGCAGAGTGTGAGGGCCGCGCGAGTGGCCCGCTCCTGTGCTTCCCTGTGCTCAACACCAGCAGATCCAAGCTAGTTGCCGAGCCGCCAATCACCACTGTTCCGAGTCCCCTCATTGGCGACCTCCACCCGCGACCCAACGACTTCCGCGTCTCTGTGCTCGGCCAGATCTGGGCGAGCCTCGCCGGCCCCAAATGATGGCCATCAAGGCCTCGCCTAGGGCTGGCGATGGTCGCCGGCCACCAAGCGAGGGTCGGCATGCCCAGATCTAGGCGCCCTCGTCCGCGCCAGGCGAGGGTTGCCGACCCTGACCTGGGGCCGGCGAGGCCTCGCCTTGGTTGGGCGGCGGTTGGCGACCGTCACCGGCCCCTCCGGCGATGGGCGGCCGCCTCCCTACCCTTTTTTTTTTAATAGTTTTTTAAAAAATGAATTTTAGTTTTTAAATATATATTTTTTAAAAGTTGAATAAAAAAATATTTTAAAAAGCCAGCTGGAAAATAAAAAATAATTTAAAATGCCATGTTAGCTTTTTTAACGGAAAATGCTAACGGTGTTAGCTTTAGGACTCAAATGAAACATTTTGACAAGTTTTAGGACTTATTTGCACTTTTTGCAAGTTTTAGAACTAAAATGCATTTTCGTAACAAGTTTTAGGACTTTTGGAACACTTATCCCATTTAACTATACTAAGTTTAAATGCTAACAAAATGTTTCTAGCGCGCCCACAAATTGCTTGTCCAAAGCAACTATTCAAAGCCGTTCACAATACTTAGCTTGAGTGTGAAATTTGGTCATGCCGTAACTTTTTTCACCGAACCCCGTTTCAAACATGATTATAGTCAATGGAAAGCATTTTCAATGCATTACAAGAACTCCAACTTGGCTAAACCAAAATCAAGGTGAAAACCATCGAAATTCAGCCCAAAAGCCACTGGTTGTGCACTTTCACCACTCGTGGCCAACTTCATAATTTTGTTTTAGGCTAATCGTAAATCCAAATCAAGTTCTATAAATTTTATGACTCCACAACACTTTAAATTATCATTTTTTTTATGTATGTACGTAGCTCAATGACTTTTTAATGAACTTTAGAGTTCAAAATTCATAAAACCCCAAATTTATGCCCTAACCCAAAATATTACTTTCATTTGACAAACGAAAAGCGTGAACACTTACCGGGAGTTGCCATACGTAATTGAATTGGCTTGGCAACGCGTTTCATGATGCAAAACCCTCTCCTTTTTTCTTTTCCTTTATTCCTCTTCTCTCTTCTTTCTTTCATTTCCTTTCCTTTCTTTTTCTCTGCGTGCGTCTTGGCCTTCTGTATAAACTGAAGAGTCCACTTTCTTCTTCTTCTTCTTCTTCTTCTTCTTCTTTTTCTTTTTTTCTTTTCTTTTTCTTCTTTTTTTTTGGTCCCGCCACTATCTTTTGACTTAGTCAAAAGGATCTAAATATTACATTATTAATCGGCTATTCAAGTAATAAGTAATTTGTGGATCTCCTTTTCAATACATATAATATCATTAGTAAACTTATTTGTGACACGCTTCATGTGAGTAATATAGAGCTAGAATGATTCACGATATTAAATCTATAAAGTAATTTTTTTTAATTTAGAAATATAAACAATTCGATTCCACTGATTGTAGTGTTTTTAGCATTGTGCTTGTGTTAATATAAAAAATGCCTCATGTTAGGAGATTTTCCAAGTCATAGCTGATGTAGGACAACAAGTCCAATATTAGTGAGCGCAATCAATTGAGAAGGAAAGAATATTAATACAATGCCAAAGCAAGGAATTGCCATTTTCAATTACTCGTTAACTCTATAACTCTATAGGGAAGAAAGAATTACAACGATATAAATAAATTCCCTAAGAGTTCTTCTTCAAAATAGGAAACCTCCAAACAAGACATTGAAACTTTCTTATGACGTTTAATGAAGCCACAAAAATAGGCTATAAGGTATAAATTTGATTTGATTCCTCGAGGGGCAAAAGGTCATACATTGTACGAAAATTAATTTCATATTGAAAAAAGACATATTAGGGAATGTTCTATTTCGATACGTTTTGGTAAATTAGTTTTAGATAAATATACATTAGCAATCATTAAATCTATCCATTTTATTATTTCAGATGTCAAAAAGTATCTTCAATATTTGTTGTTGGACGATAGTGGATTTTTGTTATTTCAAACTTTTTTAGTAGTTATTGGAATGATTATACATATGATAGCTCATCGATTTTGTGAGTTTAAATTTCTAGGTTAATATATTGTAATTAAACTTTTTAGATATCTTTTTTTTCAGGAGATGTTTGGGGTATTTTCACATTTTAACCATTTACTATAGTATTTTACTTTGATTTGTTTTTTTTTTTTTTTTTGTATGCTTTTTACTACATCCATCAAACGTGGGGTTTTATTCCCAGCTTCTGTAGGGTTTTATTACCGTCAACCGCAGGGATTTATTCCCGGCTCCGTAAGGTTTTATTCCCATCAGCCATAGGGTTACGGAAGACATACTTGGATGGAGTGAAATTTCTTTGCTTAAAATCATTATAAGTGGAATTTGTATTTAAAGGCAAAACTCGTGAATCATCAATGTCGCTTGGCATCTTTTGCCCTCGATAGCTAGTGCACATGCAATGCGGAGCTTTTACCTTGGAAACTGGATAAACGAGTCATCTAGATTTCATGCAAAATTGCATGACCAGGATGGTTTCGTCTCTTTCATCAAAATAATGGAGCCGTCACCTAAGTATATCCCAACTCACTATTAATACCTTGTGAATAGGATAATTAAATGTGCTTTTTAAACACAAATTCAATGTGCACACCTTCAAATATTGAAAAATAAAAAGCAAAGTTCTATTTTTGTTTTTCGTTTTCACTAAAACAAGAGATTAAGAAATTGTCCACGAACCAAGGGCCCTTACTTTCTCTTTAGCTTCCATCTAAATCAATTGATACTTGACGGGGAATCGCTCGCTCCTTTTTTAAGATTTCATCTCTCTTGGAGGGAAAAGATTTGGCGAGGAAAGTTCCTGGCAAGTTCTGGGATTCTCCGAACCGTTGCCCCAATACTTTCCAGTGAGAATCGACACCTGAAAAGTGGGTTTCATCCGCAGGATATAACAAGAGATCGCTCGCTTATAAAACGCCTTCCTTCGGCTGAAGCTTGAATTTTTATTTTTATTTTTGGTCGAAAAGTTGAAGCTGGAATTGGCGCGTTACATGTGAGGACATCACCTACGGACCCACTTCACGAGAAATGAATGGGAGCGATGATTATATTCATCACCTACCCGTTAATTGATTGAAGGAGACATGGGAGATAGGACGTCACGGTGTATTCGGGGCGGTGGGACTTAAAGTCTAAGGAATATTTTTTGGTTAGTCCTATACTAATCATACTCTAACACTCACTCTTAGACTTTTGCCCTACCTCCTTGCAGGGCGTGGGAGTCGAAACTCACTCCTAAAATGAAATCGTTCTCACCCCAATCCCCCTGAGAATTTGGGGATTTGAACCCTCAACTTCTCCCTTTCAAGATGGAAGGGTGGCCAATGAGACAAACCCCCAGTGATTCGTCTAAGGAATATGATTCTCTTCTTTTGCGAAAGAATAATAATTGCGGACAGAACGTCTTAAAGAAACAACGCGGCGTTGGGGTTCGTTTCTTGGAAACCCACCAAAAGCAAACAGAGCTGGCCGCGTGACGCAAAGTAAAAAGAAAAGCATATCTTACACCTTCGGAGAATGCCATCGCCCTCTTTTTCTGTTCCCGTTTGTATATAAAGTACATGCAATCCATGGTCATTGTATCCATCATCACTCCACACAAATTCGAACGTTGCACTTTTCCCGGGCTAACGCAACACCAAACTTTAGAGTTTCTTGCCTTTCGTCTTGCCATTTGCATTGTGTCACCCTGTCTCGTAATAGGATCACGAGCCCGTGTGTCTCTTCCGAGCAATGACGAGCATTCTCAGCGGGGACTACTGCGTCCAATGCAAGTTCTGTCTCGACTCGCCTACAGTGCGCAAGTTCACCAAGCAATGGCGTTTGGCATTCGCCACCATCTATTCCTCCCGAGCCATCACTACCTCTGCAAAGAAAACCAAGAAATTCCCTAGAAAATCTCCTTCCTACACTTTGCTTTCGATCCACGATGAGGATCAGAGCACTCGCTGCTATCAACCCACCTCCTTCGAGATTGATCAGTCACGGCTCACCAAGCTGGTCAAGGAAAAGGACCTCCACCACCTCCAGGAATTCGGCGGGGTCAAGAAAGTTGCCTCAACACTCGAAATTGATGTCTCAGTCGGGATAAGCGGCGACCCGGTTGATCTTTCTCGCAGGCAAAATGCGTTTGGCGTTAACTCATACAAGAAGCCGCCTGCCAAGGGCTTCTTCCACTTCATGTTCGAGGCTTTCAAGGACCTCACAATCATGATTCTTCTTGTCTGTGCTGGGCTTTCGCTCGGGTTTGGGATCAAGAAGAATGGGATCAAGGAAGGCTGGTACGACGGGGGCAGTATATTCGTTGCGGTGGTCCTTGTGATCACGGTGTCAGCCATGAGCAATTACCGGCAGAACAGGCAATTTGAAAAATTGTCTCAGGTGAGCGGTAATATTCTCATTGATGTGATAAGGAAGGGTCGGCGGCAGCAGGTTTCCATATTCGAGATCGTCGTCGGAGACGTCATTTGTTTGAAGATTGGCGATCAAGTTCCGGCGGACGGGCTGTTCCTCCAGGGGCACTCCCTGCAGGTATGGACAGCAATTTTTACTGGCTTGACCGCGTTAGATTTGCATATTTACTCATGTTGGTTTCCTCCATAAATATTTAGTTAAGTAATTAGTCCAAAGAAATGTAGAAATGTATGATATTCTCTTTGATACGAGGCAGTTTGTTATTTTTATAATCTTAGTTGACAAAAGAACGCTTTAAGTGCCATAACTTTGCATAAAATGATACTTAAGTGCCATAAATTACGAAAGGTATACTTAAGTACCAAAATCGGAGCAAAATGAATCACTTGAGTGCCAATCTGGCTAAAATCTAGCCAAAACGCTGACGTGTTAATTTTCTGGCGAAGCGAGTGCAAAACGGCGTTGTTTTAGTGCTAACGTGATATATTGGATATTTTTAGATACTTTTTCAGACCTATTGCCGATACTAAGTAGCAGTCAAAAATTTGTATCCATTTTTCATGATACAAATTTAAACAATTTAAACAATTTAAAAAAAAATTAAAAAAAAAAAGGGAGGCAGCCCTAGCTAACCCTCCCCCACCTTCCGGCAACGGCGGGGAGGCGACGGCAGCGAGGGCTCTACCCTCAGCTGCTAGCTGCCTTCCTCCTCCGTTTTTTAAAAATAAATATAAATTATATTATTATTTTGTTTTAAATTTAATTTAATTAATTTTTATATTATATTAAAATTCAACTTATACCAAAACAACGTCGTTTTGGCCGATTTAAGGGCTCTATTTTGGCCAACACCCAAAACGACGTCGTTTTGGTGCTGACATGGTAAAAAATTTAATATAAATTAGATTTAAAAATAAATTTATTTAAAAATTTTAAAAATTAAAAAAATTTGCAAAATTAAAAAATTTACAAAAAAATTAAAATGGAAAATAGAAAAAGGGAGGCGGCTGAGGGCTGAAATTTTTTGTAAATTTTGTAAATTTTTGTAAATTTTTTAAATTTTTTGTAATTTTTTAAAGTTTTTAATGTTTTAAAAAAAATTATTCTCCGGTATAAGAACTAGCAGGAATGGTATTGATTTCACTCGAAGAGAAAATTCTACTGATTCCTTCCAGAGCTTGTTGAATAATTTTTATAGATTCCCTCATTTCACCGATTCAGACTAAATACCTGGTATTGGCCATAATTCACAAGAACATTCTGTAGTCTTAGTAAGAGGGGGAAGGGTTAAGGATTTACCCGGTGTGAGATATCACATTTTATTTCTTTTCTTTTTTGATTTCTTTTTTTATTCCCTTCCATCATTCCTTAAGTCCCATAGGTTTGATCCTATAGAATCTGACCCGTTTTCTCATTGAGCGAAGGGTACGAAAGATTGATTTTTCGATCAAAAGTACTATGTGTGTGAAATCTTCCGTTTTTTCCTCTTTCTCTATCCCTATCCCATACGTACATATACATTAGTTACATTTATATATGAAAAATCGAGATCCGGTGATATAACGCAGGGTCTTCCAAAAGTGGAAATTTATTTTTAAATTTAATTTAAATAATTTTTATATTATTATAAAATTCAAATTATGCCAAAACGATGTTGTTTTGGCCGAATTCGAGCTGACTCAGCTCTCCAGCGAAACACATCGGCGAGAAATATTAATATTTTAATGACACGTATGATTTCCGGCCAACTTTGCCGGAAATGGCACTCAGGTGTCCCACTTTTTTTAAAATGTGACACTTAAGTGTACCTTTCGTAAGTTATGGCAGTTAAGTGTTCATTTTTGCCAAGTTATGGCACTTTAGGGGTCCGTGTGTCAATCTTAGTTCTATGAAAAGTAACGGTTTTAAGTCGTAGTTGTAGTCAAAGTAGAACAAACTTACTGAAAGAATTTTACCACAAAAAGTATAGTTAAAATAGAATCAATTTGTTCTTGTGTTACTATTTACTCAGATTTCAGTTTCTTGACTGGAATGCGTCGTATCGTGTCATCCTAGCGTCACTAAATCAAGAGCAACTTTTGTATTGTTAATTTAGGTTGACGAATCAAGCATGACTGGGGAGAGTGATCACGTAGAAGTGAACAGCAATCGTAATCCATTCCTGTTCTCAGGAACAAAGGTTGCTGATGGGTATGCTCAGATGCTCATTACATCAGTCGGTATGAACACGACATGGGGTGAGATGATGAGCTCCATCAGCCGTGACAATAGCGAGCAAACCCCTTTACAAGCTCGGCTCAACAAGCTAACCTCATCGATTGGCAAAGTAGGCTTGGCAGTTGCATTCCTGGTTCTCATAGTCCTACTGATTCGCTATTTCACGGGAAACACACAGGATGAGAACAGTAGCCAGGAATTCATTGCCGGCCAAACGACAGGTGACGATATCATAAACTCCCTGGTGGGCATCATTGCAGCTGCTGTGACAATCGTGGTGGTCGCAATTCCTGAAGGCTTGCCACTCGCGGTAACCCTAACTCTCGCCTATTCGATGAAGAGGATGATGGCAGATCAGGCGATGGTAAGGAAGCTGTCAGCCTGCGAGACGATGGGGTCAGCCACCACTATTTGCACTGACAAGACCGGCACTCTGACAATGAACCAGATGAAGGTGACGAAATTCTGGGTTGGCAAAAACTCTGTGGCAGAAAACGCATACTCCTCTGCCTCCAAGTATGTCCTGGATTTTATTCAGGAGGGGGTCACATCGAACACCACGGGTTGCGTCTATAAGCCGTCTTTGGGATCGGAGTACGAGTTCTCCGGCAGTCCCACTGAGAAAGCGATTCTTTCCTGGGCAGTTTCACAATTAAGCATGGACATGGAGGAAATAAAGAAGAGATGTGAAGTCATCCAAGTTGAAGCCTTCAATTCGTTGAAGAAGAGAAGTGGTGTCCTAATAAAGAAGAGCGTGGATGACTCATTCCATGTGCACTGGAAAGGAGCGGCAGAGATGGTCTTGGCAATGTGCTCGAGCTTCTACGACGGGTCTGGGATAGAGAAAGATTTGGACAAAGATGAAAGGATGAAATTCGAGCAGATTATCCAGGGCATGGCGGCGAGCAGCCTCAGGTGCATCGCTTTTGCTCATAAACAAGTCTCCGAGGAAGTGACCAAAGAAAAAGAAGACGGGAAGAAGATCCAAGAGGATGGCCTAACATTGCTAGGACTTGTTGGTATTAAGGACCCATGCCGTCCTGGTGTGAGGAGCGCGGTCCAAGCTTGTCAAGACGCAGGAGTGAACATCAAGATGATAACAGGAGACAACATCTTCACTGCCACGGCCATTGCCACTGAGTGTGGGATTCTTAGGCCCGGGGACGACGCCTTCAATGGAGCCATCATGGAAGGAGCTGAGTTCCGCAACTACACACCTGTGGAGAGGCTTCAAAGAGTCGAGAAAATCCGGGTCATGGCAAGATCCTCACCTTTCGATAAGCTCCTGATGGTTCAATGCCTGAAGCAGAAAGGCCATGTGGTTGCTGTCACTGGGGACGGCACGAATGATGCACCGGCCCTCAAGGAAGCTGACATCGGGCTCTCGATGGGCATCCAAGGCACTGAGGTCGCCAAAGAGAGCTCAGACATTGTCATCCTTGACGACAACTTCGCCTCTGTGGTGACGGTGCTGCATTGGGGTCGATGCGTCTACACTAACATCCAAAAGTTCATCCAGTTCCAGCTCACGGTGAATGTCGCGGCCCTCGTGATCAACTTTGTGGCTGCGGTCTCCTCCGGCCATGTCCCTCTAACGGCGGTCCAGCTCTTATGGGTGAACTTGATCATGGACACACTCGGCGCCCTCGCCCTGGCCACCGAGCGGCCTACCAGGGAGCTCATGGAGAAACCCCCCGTGGGCCGAACCAAGCCACTCATAACCAACGTCATGTGGAGGAATGTTATAGCACAAGCAACGTACCAAACGGCCATCCTCCTCACTTTGCAATTCAAGGGCGGATCGATCTTCGGGGTCAACGAGGTAGCAAAGCGGACACTGATATTCAACGCCTTCGTCCTGTGCCAGGTTTTCAATGAGTTCAACGCGAGGAAGCTTGAGAAGAAGAATGTGTTCGAGGGCATTCACAAGAACAAGCTGTTCCTCGGGATCATCTTCATGACGGTCGTCCTCCAGGTGGTGATGGTCGAGTTCTTAAAGCGGTTCGCTGACACGGAGCGATTGAGCTGGGGTCAGTGGGGTGCGTGTGTCGGAATTGCGGCTGCATCTTGGCCTATAAGTTGGGTCGTCAAGTGCATCCCGGTAACACCAATCTTCAGCTACTTGGGATCCAAAAGCAAGGAGCTTGTGAGGAAAATCGTGCACAGAAACCAGTAGAAACGCTACTTGGCCCTAACTCAAAGCTTTCCATTGTACCTGGTATATTGAATTCGTCATTGATGCTGTGTGATTTTTTTTTCTTTGCCCAGTAAATGAGGAATGCGTAATCAATGATGTAATATATTCGATTGAAAGAAAGTGTTCATTGAGAAATAAGGAATGAGTAATCAATCGATCTTTCGGCACGGGTCAAAAGACCGAGCTTGGCTTATCTAGGCTTAGTATGCTGGCGCAGTCTTCTAAAAGGAACTGACTCGAATCAAATTAAAGCGCTTCAAAACAAAGCCCAATACTATTCTTTTATATTTCAGATTTTGTGCATTAACATTTTGTTTTCATGTTATGCAAGGAAATAAGAGATTTGCCTTGAATTATAAGCGAATTATGTCGTGGAGTACCGTCGGCTTGTTGAGTCTCTGGCCCCATCAGTGTCCGACAGAGATTGCAACTTCAAATATGAGCGTGAAGAGTGACGAATTCCGTGAGACGAGCAAATCGGTATGAATTACAGACGTAGGCGATGTCAATTCAAGGGGGCCCTTATTCTCAGAGTTTGGAATGTAGACATGACAAATTATGGGCGAGCCAAATCGTGCATATATAGGCGCCTTGGCCCTCAACACCGAGCGACCGACTGATGGGCTCATGCAAAAGCATCCCGCGGCTTGGAAGCGATCCACTTATAGTCAAGATCATGCGGAGAAATCTGGTAGCCCAAGCATTGTCAAGCCCCGAACCCCGAGCGTGTAAACATCCCTCGACGATTAATTAAAAATGCTACGTCCCAGGACGTGTCGCCGACCCATTCTTTTTATCTAAGCGAATTAACTAAACACTCAATCAATCAACAAAACATGGATAGTAAAACACAACAAACAATTTCCAGAAGCCTCACCTTTATTTATCCACTTGTTAACCCAAGAAGTTTAACATTTACATGCCTAAAACAAAATGCAACTCCTACACGACCTATGAGCAAAAAGGGTCAGAAAGGTCAGGGTTAACTTTAGCTTTACTGATGGCAAGGCCAACCAAAAAGTGTCACATCTCGCGCCCACCACAACAGCACCTAGCAATTTCCCCACGCTATAGCCCTAAAAATAGTTAACAACAGCAAGGTGATAAAATCTCAGCAAGTCAACTTCCTAAATCTCGATTAAGAAGCTAATTCACCTTGGAGATAGCTTAAACATGCAACGGCATGCAATCTTACCTCGCATTGGCATACCCTTGCATATTAGTACACCTCACATGGCAATATTAATGCAACACACATAAATGATAATCAGAACATAATCCATAATAGCCAAGCGCACTGTCAAACATAAGTGTTCCAATTATATGACCCATCGGGCCATGGCTAACACAAGAGTTGGCGGTCTTTCGACATGACCGGGCATCGTCTCGCCCCATCAGGCACAGCATCATCTAGAACCCCCACCTATATGGCATTCCATAAAGGAGTATCGATCCGGCCTCAACCGCGACTCGACATTTGGACCCTCACCGAACATTCGATAAAAATTGGGCATCGCCCCCAAACTTCTGTTGGGTGACGGATTCGATTAAATCACCACTCAAGCACATCAACAATCAAGCCCATTTTTATTGTCATTAACCAAGAAATCAATAGGTCATTTTCAAATAATTAACTTTGGCAATTTTTCACATTTAAAAATCCCAATGAAATATTCGTACGTGGTCACGTATTTGAAATCAACCCGTTAAACTTTGCATAATTTTATTTTAAAACCCCATTATTTTATTTAGCATGTAAAATTTGGCATTCAAACCCGACACCTCATAGTTTTCTATTTTCTTGCCTATAAAACCCTTTTCGAAAATAATAAATAAAATTCATAATTGGGCAATCAATAACATAACATCACATGTGCAAACAATCAGAATTACGCACAATCTCATCCAGAAAAACGGGTATAAAATTCTACTTAACGACTAATCTATCATTAATTACACTAATCGCAATTAATTAAGCTAATCGCGATTAATTATGCTAATTACAATTAATTAGGTTAATTATAATTAATTAAACTAAACTCGATTAATTAGCCTAACTAAAATGAAGATGATTAGATACCGAAATGGCACTAATTGATTAATTAGTATAATCAAGTCCCTAAATTTAGATTCTCTCATTGCGTAGGAAGTGAGGTATACTCCCATACCTCACTTGATTTCTAGTCGACCTCATAGGCTAGTGGCGACTCATTCTTTAAAAAAAATCCATACCTTCAATTTGAACATCCAATGTCATGCAAGGTATAGACTTGGGAGAACCCATGCGATCATGAGCCATAGGCCCAATCTTTAGACAATACCTTTAAACATATTCCCTCCCGCCGAGGGGTGGGTCGCGACACATGTATATGAAGTACATGCAATCCATGGTCATTATATATGTTCTGGAAAGTGAGCAATCGAATAATAAAATAAATAGATTAAGAAAATAAATCAAATATCATATTTACGTGATTTTGTCATAATGACTTACGTCCACAGAATGAGCAGCAGCAAATTCTATTATAGATCAAGCAATACAACGGAGGTTATACACTCGAGTCACTTAAACACTTTTGGTGTTTCTCAACTCCCAATTACATCTAATAACATACGTAGTATTTAGTCATGCAATTCTTTGCGAAATAATCTCTTAATCTTGCAAAAGTATTAAACAAATCTCAACATAAGATTTAATGACTACAAATACAAATCTTTCTTGGATGTAATTCACGAACAATAATCCACGTCAAGTACTCACTTGGAAATGGCACTTTGATATTTCAAATTAGCCAAATTACCAAAGTTTTCTTTTTAGGCTAAAAGCCGAGACATATTTTTAACAATTTCCACCTTGGCTCAACATTAAAGCCCAGTTACAATTGCTTTTTAAAATCCGAACTTCAGTATAATCTCCCATAACCCCATATGAGCTCAACCACTATAGACATATTTCGATTCTAAGCATCGCTTAAACTTCACTATAACCGTAGACCTCATTAAAACACCAATTTTACATCCACTTTTAATTACTGCACAATGATTTTTCAACACAACCTTCTCAACTATAGATGTAAAACCACTTTTGCATCCATATATTTTAACAAATCGACATAGATCTTGTTAAACTCAACAGTTATAACAACTGTTGACTCTATAGGCTTAATCTCATTATAAGTATTATCTCCATTGATTATCACACTAGTACTTTCTACTTCAAGTGTTTCTAGTTGTAGCTCCACCTTAAACAAAACACTATTCAGATTCATATAAGCACTGCCACAAACACTCATATTTAGAAATATTGTAGATTTGTCAAATCTACCTTTTCTGCAGATAATAAATGATAAATTCTAATTCACAACACAGCATTGGCTCTCATCCTCCTTGCATATCTTTTGACGATTCGCAGACTCCCCATCCCTTGCCCGTCAAATTAAGTCAATCGTGGGTTTTCCTAGAAACGCGTGCCTCAATTTCGCTATAACCCTAGTATGCACTCACAAAATATCTTGCATTGGTCCACAATCAACCGTTGTTTTGCATCGAATCTCTCCTCTCTGTGAGTCTTTCGGGTTGTCCTTTCTTGGAAACCGTTAGCAACTTTGTGTCCCGCAATCACGTGGTAGCCTATGAAGCACGAACACATGGTTTCGGACACGTGGTAGCCTATGAAGCAACTTTCTGGAACCTTATGTGTCTTGTCGGACACGTGTTGGGGTGTTTGACATGCTCCCGACATGCTCCAACACGTTTGGACATGCTCGGACACACGGTCAACACATATCGGAAAGTCAACTATTCTCGACACGCTCTGATTCGCGTGTCCGGAATTGCAAGAGACTAGGTTTCTAGAATGGGTCTGCAAGTGTGAAGGGAGAGTGAATCGTTGTAGAAGGTGATGGAGGGTGGAGACGAGGGCGAGGGAGAGGAAACAAGGTTGCGGAGGCGAAGGCCACAGTGGTGAGGCTGTGACTGTAAGAGAGGGCTCGAGGAAGAGAGAAATAGGCGACGCGACTGCAACACCGTGATGGAGGATGGAGGGAGGGCCAAAGGCAAGGCAACGAGTGATTGTGATGAGGCAACCAAGAGAGAGTACAGATTGAGAGGAAGAGGATCATGCAATGAGGAGGAGGGAGCGGCCAACGTTTTCTGGGGGTTTACAAGGTTGCTCTTCTTGCTTTAGGAAGAAGAGTAGAAAAAAGATTAAGAATGGGGATGCCGTGCAAGGAGGAGGAGCCTAGAAGGAGGAGGAGACGGCTAGGGTTTAGGTTTCCAAGGAAGGGCAGAAAAAAAAAATGCGGGTGCCGTGGAGGAGGAGGTGGCTAGGGTTTGGTTTTCCAAAGAGGGCAAAAAAAAGATTAAACAATGGGGTATCGTGCAAGGAGGAGGAACCTAGGAGGAAAAGTAGGTGACTAGGGTTTGGGTTTTCAAGGAAGAGCGGAAAAAAATAATGGTGTCGTGAAGAGCATAAAATAATTTAAAATGGGGATGTCTGTCCAATTTGACGGGATTTGTCTTTTTCTTCTCTTCTTTTTTTGGAAGGGGGAGGATGGAGGGTGGAGGGTAATTTCAATAAAAGAGATGAACAATGTTGAATAATGATAAATGCTGGTCACTGTAAAATTATAAATTTATTGACTCTACTGTTTAGTTTTTAAATAATTATATGTATATATAAAAATATTTATTTATTATATAACGTGTTCTAACGTATCAATTTTTTTTATTTTTTTATAAATAATGTGTCAACGTATAGTGTCGCGTGTCCGTATCAGTGCTATATAGTCTGTAGCCCGACGCACCGCTTAACCCGACGCACCGCTTAACCCGACTCACCGCTTAACCCATGCGCGGGTATTTTCTCAGACATCATTCCGCAAACTCCAAGATTGCTTTTTTCGTTGCTTTCACAAAACAATCAGAGTTTCTCTCTGTCGGCCCTATCTGTACATCTCTTCCCATTGCTGAGGAGTGGTTACTCCTTCCGCTCCTAGGCCACCTCGAATCGCCCGAGCAATGGCCTCAGCGAGGCGAAGAAGATATCCTTCCCACACTTCGATTTCAATCCACGATCAACCCAGCTCCTTCGGGATTAATCAGTCAGAGCTCACAAGTCTGGTCAATGAGAAGGACCTCGGCGACCTCCAGAGAAAATACGGCAGAAGGGGAATCGCCCGCGCCCTTAATACTGATGCCTTGAGAGGAATCAGCGGCGAACCGGATGATGTCACTCGCAGGCAAAACGCATTTGGTGTCAACACATTCAAGCGGCCCGCCAAGGGCTTCTTCCACTTTTGGCTCGTGGCTTTCAAGGACCTCACGCACCTAACTCTTCTTGTTTGCGCTGGGCTTTTGCCCGGGCTCGCGATCAAGGAGAGCGGGCTCAGGGAAGGCTGGTACAGCGGCGGGAGCTCGTTCTTCTCAGTTTTCCTCGTGATTGTGGTGTCCGCCGTGTGCAAATATCAGCAGAACCGGCAGTTTGATAAATTGTATGGGGCTAGTGGTAATATTCTCTTCGATGTGATAAGAAAGGGCCGGCGGCAGCAAGCGTCCAGATCCAATATCGTCGTCGGAGATGTTGTTTGTCTGTGGCCAGGCAATCAAGTCCCGGCAGACGGTCTGTACATCATTGGGCGCCGCTTGTGGGTATGGACAAGAACTTGTACTGTTTTGATCGCATTAGTTTCACATATTAACTCATGTTAGTTTCCTCCAGAAATATATAGTATTAGTATTACCAAGTTCGAGCCCAGGTTGATTAATTAGTTTAGTAATTCGTACAAAGAAATGTAAAAGCGTATGATATTCTGTTTGATACTGCAGTCACTTTCATAATTTTAATTCTATAAAAAAGAGGAAAGTAAGGGTTTTAATTCGTAACTCCAGTCGTAGGAGAACAACTTTGTTAAAAAAATTTACTAGAAAAAGTATGCTTAAACATAATCCGTTTCTTCTCGGGTTAATATTTATTCAGGTTTCATTTTCTTTGTTTCAACTTGAGAGTCCGCATTCTAGCGTCCCTAAATCATGTGCAACGTTTGTATCATCATTTTAGGTTGACAAATCGAGCATGACTTGGGAGAGTGATTGCATAGAAGAGAAGAACGATCAGAATCCATTCCTGTTCTCTGGAACAAAGGTCGTTGGTGGGGATGCTCGGATGCTGGTCACAACGGTTGGGATGAATACGAAGGGCGGCCAGATGATGAGTTCAATCAACCACGACAGCAGCGAGGAGACCCCTTTACAGGCTCGGCTCAACAAGCTCACCTCGTCGATCAGCAAAGTCAGCTTGGTGGTCAATTTTCTGGTTCTTGTGGTCCTGCAAATTCACTACTTCATGGGAAAAAAACAGGACGTGAACAGGAAACAGGAATTCGTTCCAGGGCAAACGATGGGTGACAACATCATGAACTCTGTGGGGGGAAAAATTGCAGCCACAGTGACAATCATATCTGTCATGATTCCCGAAGGATTGCCAATCGCGGTAACATTCATTCTTGCTTATTCAATGAAGAGAATGATAAGGGATAAAGTGATGGCGAGGAAGCTTTGGGCCTGCGAGACAATGGGGTCGGCCACCACTATTTGCATCGACAAGACCGGCACTCTCACGATGAACGAGATGAAAGTGAAGAAATTCTGGGTCGGCCGAATGTCCGTGGCAGAAAACGGGTGCTTCCCTGTCTCCAAGTTTGTCCTGGATTTGATTAGGGACGGAGTTGCTTTGAACACCAAGGGCAGCGTCTATAAGCCATCTTCAGAATCGGTGTACAAGTTCTCTGGTAGTCCCACCGAGAAAGCGATTCTTTCCTGGGCAGTTTCACAATTAAGCATTGACATGGAGGAGAAAAAGGAGAGATGTGAAGTCATCCGAGTCGAAGCCTTCAACTCGCAGAAGAAGACAAGCGGTGTCCTAATAAAGAAGAGCATAGATGACACATTTCATGTGCACTTGAAAGGAGCGGCAAAGATGATCTTGGTGATGTGCTCAAGCTTCTACAACTGGTTGGGGAAGAAGGAAAATTTAGACGAAGGTAAAAGGATGAGATTCAAGGAGATTATCCACGAGATGAGGGTGAGCGGCCTCAGGTGCATCGCTTTTGCTCATAAACAAGTCTGCGCAGAAGCAGCCAAAGAAATAGAAGACCGGAAAACGATCCGAGAGGACAGCCTGACATTACTAGGACTCGTTGGTATCAAGGAACTGTGCCGTCCTGGTGTGGAGACCGCGGTCCAAGCTTTTCAGGATGCGGGAGTGAACATCAAGATGATAACAGGAGACGGCATCGTCCCTGCTAAGGCCATCGCCACGGAGTGCGGGATTATCAGGTCTGAGAAACGTCCCTCCAAAAGTGTCATCTTGAAAGGGAATGATTTCCGCAAGTGCATGACTATGAGGCCTGGGATGCTAGACGAAATCGAGGTCATGACGAGATCCTCGTCTCTCAATAAGCTCCTCATGGTTCAATCCCTGAAGAAGAAAGGCCATGTGGTCGCCTTCGTAGGGGACGGCATAAACGATGCACAGGCCCTCAAGGAAGCCCACATCGGGGTCTCGATGGGCATCCAAGGCATTGAGGTTGCCGAAGAGAGCTCGGACATTGTCATCCACGGTGACAACTTCGCCTCTGTGGCGGAGGTGCTGCGTTGGGGTCGATGCATCTATGATAACATCCAGAAGTTCATCCAGTTCAAGCTCACAGTAAACGTCGCGGCCCTTTTGATCAATTTTGTGGCCGCAATCTCCTCCCGTGACGTCCCTTTGACAGCCATCCAGCTCTTATGGGTGAACCTGATTGTGGACACGCTTGGCGCCTTCGCTCTGTCCACAGACCTGTCCACAGAGCAGACCAGGGAGGTCATGAAAAAGCCCCCCGTGGGCTGGACCGAGCCACTCATAACAAACGTCATGTGGAGGAATCTGGTGGGACAAGCAATTTACCAAGTGGCTGTCCTCCTTACTCTACAATTCAAGGGCGAATCGATCTTCGGCGTGGACGAGGCGGTGAAGCGGACATTGATATTTAACGTGTTCGTCCTGTGCCAGGTCTTCAACGAGTTCAATGTGAGGAAGCTTGCGAAGAAGAACATATTTGAGGGCATTCACAAGAACAAGCTGTTCCTAGGGATCATCTTCTTGACGGTGGTCCTCCAGGTGGTAATGGTTGAGTTCCTGAAGCAGTTCGCAGTCACGAAGTGGTTGAGCTGGGGACAATGGGGTGAATGTGTGGGGATCGCAGCCATGTCTTGGCCTATTGCTTGGATTGTCAAGTGCATTCCGGTCCCGCGTACCCCAATCTTACAGCTAGTTAAGAAAATTATGCACAGAGAGCGTTCTATTTTTCGGGGGGTTCGCTTTTGGCCGAGAGAGTGGGGATAGATCGGAGAGCTCGAGAAATTTTTGAGCGAGTGAGAGGGAGAGAACAGGAGACTGAGGGAGCTCGAGAGGGTGGTCGACCGTCGCCAGAGTCCGTTCGTCAACCGCCCACTCCCCGCAACCCCCAACCCGAACCAGGTAGGTCTTGTCCGTAGCTTTTTGATTTGTGTCGAGTTGCGTTGCTTTCCCGAGGGTCTCGCTTCGAGAACACCGCGGGACACCCAGCCATTGCTCGATCCATTTCGAGTTCACCCTCCCGTCGCCGCTGCCGAAGCCGAGTAGGGATCTCCTCATTTTAAACGCCCGTCCTCCCCGTGAATCCCTGCTACTCCGCCCTATTTTGCTAGGATAGGACGCTGAGTTTTGTTCCTCCTGTTAGTCACACGCGTGCTGGGCTTCTGCCGGCTAATGTGGTTGATTTCGAATGCCCCTTTGATGATTTTTTTAAGTTTGGCGCTGAGTCCGAGCGCAAGAAGGGTTGATATCGTTCCTCCGGTCCGTGCCCGCCACATGTTCGACGATATTTCTAAGCCAGCCCAGGCGGTTGCATTACCGATTCCCATATGTTCCTGAACGCGTATAAGTGGGCTTTCCATGTTATGAACCTTTTGTTGCTTGCTAGTTGTCGTTTGCATCATCGGGCCAGGTCTGGGCATACATTCGCTGCGTTTTATTTGTCTCCCGTTGGTTTCCTGGGTGTGGTGGCTGTAAGTGGTGCGCGGCTCGGGGTGGCCGGCGATGATGTCACGAGGTGATGGTGGCGGCAAGTGACGATCTCAGCCGCTGCTTTGTTTATGGTGCTCGGCGTGAGAGAATAGGTTGGGCGTTCGGCGATGGAGGCATTGGGAGGAGGGGCTAGTTTCGGGCGTGGGAGTAAACCATCGAAGAAGGAGAAGAAGAGGGGCAGAAGAGGACGAAATAGGGAAAAGACACAAAAAAAAATTAAATATTAATATTAGTATAAAAACGAAAAAGAAAACAAAAAAATGTTTTAAGAAATAGATTTCGTCTATTTTAGGTTAAATTCGGATCGTTGGATGGGGTCAACGGGCCGGATCGGGTTTACTGGCCTGAACCCGTTTTTTCCGAATATAATAATATTAAATATTACATGTATATTAAAAAATTTCCAAATTCAAAAATTTTCAGAAAAAAATGAAAAGAAAAAAAATTCAAAAACTTTCGGAAAATATTAAAAAATTAAAAATAATTAAAAATAAGGAAAGGACTCGAATCAAATTAAAGCGCTTCAAACCAAAGCCCACAACTTTCAGATTTTGTGCATTATTATACTGTGCATTAACATTTTGTTTTTATGCTATCCTTAGGAAATAAGAGAATTGGCTTGAATTATAGGCAAATCACGTCGAGCAATCTTGTCGGCTTGTTGCATCTTCGACCTCGTCAGCGTCCGACTAAGCATGCGTCTTCATAACGTGTATTGGCATGAATTACGGACATGGACTATGTCAAGGCAAGGAAGAAATTCATTACGTATATCAAGTCACAATTTCTAATTAACTCAAATTAAGTTGGGCCCTATTCTCAAAATTTGGAACATAGACATAAAGAATTATGGATGGGCCAAATGGTGCATATATTAGGTGCCATGCCTTTAACATCAAGCAACCAACTACAAAAGCATCTTAGGGCTGGGAGCTAATATGTTACATTGACCACTACCGGGTCTTTTTGTCTAGAACTAAGGCGTGGAAACATTTAATTAGATGGGCAAATGGAACCTAGAAAGAGAACTGGAACAACTTGAACTCAAGACTTTTTACTATGATACCATATTAAATATTGTAGAACCACTGTTAACTTCTTTATAAATTTAAACTGCTAGATGAATGAATGATTTAAAATTTATATATTCTATCATAATCCACTCACTACCAACACTATATAGAGAAAAATCTGGTGGCTCAGGCATTGTACTAGGTAATAGTCTTTTTGATGGTGCGGTTCAAGGATGAACAACATCTTAATGGGAATGAACAAGTCAAGAACACATCCATCTTCCACATTCTCATCCTTTTGTCAAGATTTACGGCTTATCTATTCAAGGAAGCTCGAAGAGATCAATGTCTTGAAGGGGACGGTCACACGCAACAAATGGCTTTGGGCTGTTTCTGGAGGAATAGTCCTCGCTCAGGTGGCGATGATGGAACTCTCGGCGAGGTTTCTAGGTACAGAGAGATTGGATTGGAAGCAATGGGGGGTGTGCATTGCAGTGGCAGCCGTTTCATGACCTCTTTGTTGGTTGTTTAAGTGGTCTTTTCCTGTGATGACAGTATTGTACTGATTAGCTTTGGAGTCAAGTGCAACAAAGAGCACCTGGTGTTTTCTTCAGGTTAGAGATGCGTTCTTAAAAATGCAAATGCCCAACTGCAGTGCCCTCTGTTTTTTACCCTCTCTTTGGGTCTCGTGCAGATACTGCTGCGATCAGATTTCATACAATTGAAAATTTCTTTGACTTGAATTGAATTCCGTATAGAATTGTGGGAAAAAAGTTGAGGTAACGAAATGTTGTTAATAGCTACTCAATTGGAGCTCTTTTCAAATCATAGGATCAATATTGCAACTTGGTTTCACTATAGCCATAGCAGATTCTTAGGAAAAAGTGCCGAAAAATCCTCACATATTATATTGATATCAATTTAGTCTTAAATCCTCACATGAGTGGGCTCTTGACAGCAAGAGGTGGAGGTGGAGGTGGAACAGGGGATGGGGCTGTATCTTTTTTGCGAGAAGAAGAGGAGGGAAACTGAAGAATGCATCGTGCTCCTCCTCCTTGCTGTTCTTTTTCTGGAATTTGGGCTTCTCGTGGGTTCGAAGTAGGTGGCGGTAACCCTTGGAACGAATGTCCCCCCATTTCTCTACTCTCTCTGCAGGAGTCTTGAGCGTGTTGCGATTCTCTCTCGTCTGAAGATTGGGCTGAGCAAGGGCGACCTCACCGGGCATCACTTAAGTGAGGGCGACCTCACCGGGCATCCAGGCGACACCTGGTCTCATCAGAACTGGTGAGGTTTACCAACCCTTGGAGGGCATCACTGTGTTGCCCACTAAAGGAAAGAGGAGGAAAAAAAGGAAGAAAAAAGTTAAAAATTTAAAAATTATTAAAAATTATTGATAAATGTCCACGTCAGTAGTAATCCTACCGTATAGTATGAACGATGTCTACGTCAATAATATTAAGTCAAAATAAGTCATAATGATTGAATTGACTCTTTATTAAAAAATTTATAACTAAATTTGTATAATTAAAATATTATAAAATTTTAGCATCAGTGGCTGATGGTAACAATCTACCAATCATATCATGAAAAAAAACTCTAAATTAATATACTTGCCACATATTGTACTTCAGGCAGCCAAGTCTTCGGAAGAATCGACGTGACAACTTCCACGAACTCTCCCGATCATAAAACGGAGAGAAACAGAGCATGTACAGGACCAGAGTCTGAAAGCACTCTCCCCGAACGAGATGAAATCACGCAAAAGAAGCGGAAAACCATGGCGAAGGAGATGCCTGACGGACCATCCAGAAAGTTCCTCCACAATCTGGCTTTTCTCCCCTCCGCGATCTTTACGGGGAAAAGGAATTGGCTTTCTTGCCGTGGTCCCTGCGTGTCCTCTTCAACCCCACCCGTCCGCTCCCTCATATCTTGGAACCTCCTCTCCCCCGCCCCCATAACGCGTTACTTCCCACTCGTGACATATTGACATGCGTCACTGGTTCGCAGCCTGGTCACAGCTAGCGCGCGCACATCTTCGCGTCGCCATCGCCCTCGGGCGTCTGCCAGAGCGTCGTCAGGGAGAAAAAGAGCACGACCATCTCTTCATTATTTTATTTTTATTGTTTTTAACTCTGTTTATTCTTTTAATTTAATTCAAATCATATTTGAATCGAAATGACGTCATCCTAACATTACCATTCATGTTTTAGTCACGTCAGAGTCACGTAAAAAATTTAAATAAACTATAAATTTTAGGATTTTCAATGCGTTTATTATAATTTTTTTTGTTTGATGGGTCTGGAGTGCGGCTTTTTGCGGAAAAATTTATCTATCCCCTAACTCATTATAGTGGCAATGTATGTTTTCATGATGCATGATAACCCATATTTGACCTCAAATTCATATACATGACAATCTATATCATTGGCCAATATTCTCTCGATGCGCAATGACCTACCAATTATTGATTCGACCCAACCTGAATTGTCACATGGCAATATATTTGTTTGTTAACCATCTTAACCCTCTCGTTATGTTCACCATCCTCTTTCGATGATGATGTGTGGATTTTTGGATGATCCATTTTGCTATGGATGGCTTTGAGAGCTCGAATGCTACCTAAATGTACATAATTCATCCTCCTCCGACTTCATCCATCCTAAAATAGGTCATCTGCCGTTAGGCATTCGAGTTCGCTATATTTGCCTCCTCCTCCTATGACATGCTCTCTATTTAATCCTGGTCCTCGGTTCTGTTTGTGGACAGTACTAACAGTTGCGAGAGAGAGAGAGAGAGAGAGAGAGAGATTGGTGTGAATTATTTGCTATTGGCGAAGATGGTCTTGGCGATGTGCTCGTGCTTCTACGATGGGTCGGGGATAGAGAGAGATGGTCTTGGCGATGTGCTCGTGCTTCTACGATGGGTCGGGGATAGAGAGAGAGAGAGAGAGAGACCCTAAGCGAGTGAGTAATCGTAATTCCGATGATTAAATTATTATGAATTATTTGCTATTGACTCTCATCGTGGAATAGTTACCGACACTCATATCAAACCACAATTCTCGTTTATTTTTCTGATGATTTTGTGCCGATGTAATTATAACATCCCGTTAGTTTCTGTTAGAGATGAGCATGGTTCCAGGGTAGAGCTTAGAATTGAAGAACTAGACCAATATAAATCTATCCAGTTTTAGATTCCAAGGTATGCATGGTAGGTTTCAAGTTTTAAAAATTGGAGAACTTATTTTGATGAGTAAATTCCATGTTCTAGGTAAGTGGAACCTGGAGCTTGGAACCTATTTTTGTGTTTTTCTTGATTTATGATTTCGTATAATTTTGTGGTATTCCATGACATCTGATGATGAGTATATAATTTAAAACCACTAATCTAAACTTCCATTTTATGACTAAGACTTTTGTTTTGCTAATGTTTTTTTATAAATATAAGTTGTGGTCAGTATATTGTAGTAATAAGTGATAGTCTTCAAAGTTGATGATTCACTATAATTGTTTAATTAATAATATAAGTGGAATTGAGAACCAATCTTAGAACTCGTGAATTCACGTTTCAAAAAATGAGAAACTATTTCAACGAGTAAGTTCTAAATGGAACCTATATGGAATTTGAAATCGCATAATCCCTAATTTGTGCATTAGTTTTATGAATGGTATTTTCAACTAAACCTTTGGTCGGTGCATTGTAAATGCCGACATCACCCCCGTGAATAAATTTAAAAACGAATAGTCAATCTACCGATTAGACAGATGGATAGAGGGGAAAAGCGACCCAACCGTGTCATTTTGGAATGGGCGGGGGGCTATCAAGTATAAACAGAACCTGGGGTCTCTCAGTGATGACGTCACATTCCGTACACGACATCCGCAGAAAGCAACCCCGGCCCACCAACGAGTGTATCACGTCTGCATGTCTTTTCACACTTTTTGTTCAGCTCGAAACCCGATTCTAGCTTCCATGCAGATAAAGGTACAGTCCAAGCAGCGTGAGCATTATGTATATAAACCCATGCAATCGATCGGCGTCTCCTCGGACACCATCCCACAAAATTTGAAGAATCGCTTCTTTTCCGTTGCTAATCAAGACACAATCTTCCCAGTTTTTTTTTTCTTTTTCTTTTTTCGTCTTGCCATTTGCACTGCTGCGGTGCGGGCCTATCTCGGTCATCGGAGGATCCCAAGCCTGTGCATCTCTCCCCGGCGATGACGAGCATTCTCCGTGGTGGCAGCTCCATCCCCCATTATGAGGCTCCGAGTGCTCGCTCTGATCAACCCAGCTCCCTCCAGATTGATCAGCCACTGCTTGGAGCGCTCGCTCCTTCCTGCACTTCGATTTCGATCCCCGATGAGGCTCGGAGCCCTCACTCTGATCAACCCAGCTCCCTGGAGATTGATCAGTCACAGCTTGGAACGCTCACTCCTTCCTGCACTTCGATTTCGATCCCCGATGAGGCTCTGAGAGCTCGCTCTGATCAACCCAGCTCCTTCGAGATTGATCAGCCACAACTCGAAGCACTCGCTACTTCCTGCACTTCGATTTCGATCCCCGATGAGGCTCCGAGAGTTCGCTCTGATCAACCCAGCTCCTTCGAGATTGATCAGTCACAGCTCGAAGTGCTCGCTTCTTCCTGCACTTTGATTTCAATCCCCGATGAGGCTCGGACTGCTCACTCTGATCAACCCAGCTCTTTCCAGATTGATCAGTCACAGCTCACCAGGCTGGTCAATGACAAGAACCTCAACTGCCTCAGAGAATTCGGCGGCATCAACAGAGTCGCCTCGGCCCTTGAAACTGATGTCTCTGATGGAATTAGCGGTGAGCAGGATGACATCACTCGCAGGCAAAACACATTTGGCGTCAACAAATTCAAGCGGCCCGCCGAGGGCTTCTTCCACTTTTTGCTCGAGGCTTTTAAGGACCTCACGCACCTGATTCTTCTTGTTTGCGCTGGGCTTTCGCCCGGGCTTGCGATCAAGGAGAAGGGGGTCAAGGAAGGCTGGTACAACGGCGGGAGCCCATTCTTCGCAGTTTTCCTTGTGATCATGGTGTCCGCTGTGAACAAATACCACCAGAACCGGCAGTTCCATAAATTGTATTGGGCTAGCGGTAATATTCTCATCCATGTGATGAGAAAGGGTCGGCAGCAGCAAGTGTCCAGATACAAGATAGTCGTCGGAGATGTCATTTGTCTGAAGATCGGCGATCAAGTCCCGGCAGACGGTTTGTTCATAGAAGGCCATTCCTTGCAGGTACGGATGAGACTGTACCAGTTTGATCGCATTAGATTCACGTGATAACTTATGTTAATTTCCTCCAGAAATATATAGTATTAGTATTACCAAGTTCGAGCCCAGGCTGGTTGACTAATTAGTTAAGTAATTGGTCCAATGAAATGTAAAAGTGTACGACATTCTGTTTGATACTGCACAGTTTATCATAATCACAATCACAATCATAATTCTATGACGAAAAGGAAAAGTGAGGGTTTTAATTCGTAATTCTAGTCGTAGGAGAACAAACTTTGTTAAAAAATTTACTGGAAAAAGTATATTTAAACATGATCCAACTCTTCTCGTGTCAATATTTATTCAGGTTTCATTTTCTTTGTTTCAACTTGAGACTGGAATGCATCCACTCGTCTCATCCTAGCGTCACTAAATCATGTGCGACGTTTGCATTGTCAATTTAGGTTGACAAATGGATCATGACCGGGGAGAGTGATCACGTAGAAGAGAAGAGCAATCAGAATCCATTACTATTCTCTGGAACAAAGGTCACTTATGGGGATGCTCGGATGCTGGTCACATCGGTTGGGATGAACACAACGTGGGGCAAGATGATAAGTTCAATCAACCGCGATAGCAGCGAGCAGACCCCTTTACAGGCTCGGCTCAACAAGCTCACCTCATCGATTAGCAAAGTCGGCTTGGCGGTCAATTTTCTGGTTCTTGTGGTGCTGCTAATTTACTACTTCAGGGGAAAAAAACAGGACGAGAACAGGAAGCAGGAATTCGTTCCAGGTCAATCGATGGGTGACAATATCATAAACTCCGTGGGGGGCATCATAGCAACCACAGTGACAATCGTGGGGGTCGCAATTCCTGAAGGCTTGCCGCTTGCGGTAACTCTCACTCTTGCTTATTCGATGAAGAGGATGATGGCGGATCAGGTGATGGTGAGGAAGCTTTGGGCCTTTGAGAAGATGGCGTTGGCCACCACTATTTGCACTGACAAGACCGGCACTCTGACGAACCAAATGGAGGTGACGAAATTCTGTGTCGGCCAAGACTCCGTGGCAGAAAACGCGTACTACTCTGCCTCCAAGTATGTCCTGGATCTTATTCAGGATGGGGTCGCTTTGAACACCGCAGGCAGCGTCTACAAGCCATCTTCAGGACCGAAGTACAATTTCTCCGGTAGTCCCATCGAGAAAGCGATTCTTTCCTGGGCAGTTTCGCAGTTGAGCATGGACATAGAGGAGACAAAGAAGAGATGTGAAGTTATCCAAGTCGAAGCCTTCAATTCGCAGAACAAAAGAAGCGGTGTCCTAATAAAGAAGAGCGGGGACGACAAATTCCATGTGCACTGGAAAGGAGCGGCAGAGATGGTCTTGGCGATGTGCTCGTGCTTCTACGATGGGTCGGGGATAGAGAGAGATCTGGACGAAGATAAAAGGGCAAGATGCGAGCAGATTATTCAGGGGATGGCAGAAAGCAGCCTCACTTGCATCGCTTTTGCTCATAAACAAGTCCCCGAGGAAGCGACCAAAGAAAGAGAAGATGGGAAGAAGATCCAAGAGGACGGCCTGACATTACTAGGACTTGTTGGTATTAAGGACCTGTGTCATCCCGACGTGAAGAAGGCGGTCCAAGATTGTCAGGAGGCGGGAGTAAACATTAAGATGATAACAAGAGACAACATCATCACTGCTAAGGCCATTGCCGTGGAGTGCGGGATTCTCAAGCCCGGGGACGACAATGAGACTATCATGGAAGGAGATAAGTTCCGCAGCTACACGCCTGAGGAGAGGCTTTTGAGAGTCGAGAAAATCCGGGTCATAGCCAGATCTTTGCCTTCTGATAAGCTCCTTATGGTTGAATGCCTGAAGCAGAAAGGCCATGTGGTCGCCATCACGGGGGATGGCACGAACGATGCACTGGCCCTCAAGGAAGCCGACATCGGGATCTCAATGGGCATCCAAGAAACTGAGTTCACCGAAGAGAGCTCGGACATCATCATCCTCAATGGCAACTTCGCCTCCGTGGCGAAGTTGTTGCAGTGGGGTCGATGCGTCTACGATAACATCCAGAAGTTCATCCAGTTCCAGCTCACAGTAAATGTCGCCGGCCTTTTAATCAACTTCGTGGCCGTGGTCTCCTCCGGTGACGTCCCTTTGACGGCCATCCAGCTCATATGGGTGAACCTGATCATGGACATACTAGGCGCCTTTGCCCTGTCCACAGAGCGGCCCACCAGGGAGCTCATGGAAAAGCCCCACGTGGGCCTGAAGAAGCCGCTCATCACCAACGTCATGTGGGGGAATCTGGTGGGACAAGCAATTTACCAAGTGGCCATCTTCCTCACCCTACAATTCAAGGGCAAATCGATTTTCGGCGTGGATAAGGCAATGAAGCGGACGCTGATGTTCAACACGTTCGTGCTGTGCCAAGTCTTCAATGAGTTCAACGCGAGGAAGCTCAAGAAGAAGAACGTGTTTGGGGGCATGCACAAGAACAAGCTGTTCCTCGGGATCATCTTCGTGACGATGGTCCTCCAAGTGGTGATGGTTGAGTTCCTAAAGTGGTTCGCCGGCACGGAGCGGTTGAGCTGGGGACAATGGGGCATGTGTCTCGGGATTGCAGCCGTGTCTTGGCCAATCGGTTGGGTCGTCAAGTGCATCCCGATCCCTGATACGCCAAGCTTTAGCTACTTGGGATCGGAAAGCAAGGAGCTCGTGAGAAAAATCGGACAATACTTTAATGGGTTTAGGAACCATAATCGGATTTAACTCGATTCTTCCATCGTACAGGTCTATTAAATTTCACTTGATACGGTGTGAGTTTTTTTCTTTTACCTAGAAAATAAGGAATGTGCAATCGATGTTTGTGATTCTTCCAGTTCAAAGAGAGCTGAAAGAGCAATGCTAGCATCGTGTTCCCTAAAGCATTAATGGGTAAGAGAGGAGACTCTAATTGGCATCATAGGACATAACAACAACAAAAACAAATTTCGTCCACACTTTTTATGTCATAGTGGGCGACCAATTCTGCATAATTTTTTTTTCAAATAATGATATAAATAGTTCTTAAACTTTAAATTCACTTGTAATGTGGTTCATGAATTTTTAATTTATTCAATTAGTCCATGAAATTTATCACAATGTACAATGTGCTTTCTAAAATTTTAATGTGTTCAATATAATCCTTAGACTTTTATTACACGTTCAATTTGGTCCGTAAAATATATAAAAATATTCAATGTGAAAATTGTACGATGTATATGCAAAATGAGAAAAAAACATTATAATAAGTTGAAAAGGGTATTATTGCTACTTCGTGAAGAGCAAGTAAACTTTTAGTAAAATAGGATTTGCAAAAAAATAAAATAAAAAAAGACACTGGCGTGTTTCTCGATGAGAGGGGAAACAATTTAAAAATGTGGGTGGAAGGCAACATCTAGGGGTGAGCGGTTCCCGGTTCCTTACAGGTTCCGTCTAGAACCTAGAACCTACCCTCGGGTACAGGTTCCTCATTTTTTGGAACCTGGAACCTACCCGTTAGAACCAAAAACCTGGAACCTACCATGTCACAGGTTCCGGGGTCGGTTCCAGGTTCCTACAGGTATTTTTTTTTTTGGTTTCATTTTCAGAATAAACTATGCAACAATTGCTCGGTCCCGCTATTGGGTAAGATCTTAAGGAAAAGCCGTGTTGATGTTATAAAACAACATTTTCAGGTTCCAACAGGTTCTAATGATGTTAAAACATTAAAATCAGACTGCCTTTGTTTGAGCAACCGCACATAGGTTTAAGTAGAATGTAAAACCAAAAACATAGTAACTCATTTCCCGAAGAAAACTACGTAAACACAACCATATAGCCCATCATATCAGAAATATACATTTTATTTTGGATTCTAGTAATTTGCTTTTCATAAACACTACATCCTTTTACAAAAAATGGGTGACAAATATATTGTGAAAAACTGAAAATGGAAGAACAGACAGTACTTGTCCCATTCAAGGAAGAAATCACTGTGAACAGAAAAATGGAGGAATTGTACAATGGGTTCAAGAATAAACTTACGACAAAGTGGGGATAATCGAGAGTTGAAGTTTAGTAGTCCTCTCCTTCTCCACAAACGTTAATTCCATACAACCTGGTCTTCTGTGTTTTTCACAACTTTGAGATTGCAATAGCTCTGCTTTTCCAGCTCAACTGTTTACATAGATTTGAACATCAGAATCCATCCATTAACATGAGAGAGCTAGAAAGGAAGGCCCTCCTAGGTCACAAAGTAAGAAAAAGCTGACATAAACAGACATTTTTCATATATCAAACTCTCCATATAATCATGCAATGCAGTATATACGAGCAAACATTAAAAGATCATGCTTCTGGATATCTAACTTGGTTTTACTAGTCAAAATGCAAACAAGATAAAATTTGAATCTTCCCCTTATCACGGAGAAGAATGAACAATTTATTCCATTATTAAGGACAAAAGAGACACCATTATGCAGTTTATGTCCATAAGCACGGATAACCAAATTATGAAAGGAAAACAAGGGTGCAATACAAGTACATGAGAATTACTAAATGCATAAATGATGTGACAACATGCCTTCCCCTGCAAATAAAGAGTCTAAGTTCACTTTCAACTAGCAAAAGGAATGTTAAACAAGTATTTGGCTCTCAACCAAATAAAAACCTTAGAGTCATTGGCCTCCTTAACAACAAGTCCAGAATCATGTCCATTCGGAACAAGAGATACCCTTACTACCCTGAAGTGATATTAAGGCTGGAAGATCTTGCTCAAGTAGAAATTGAGCGCACCATTCATCACAAGATTGCTAAACTCTGTTTCTAGTAGTCAGGGTTGAGTTTAGAACGTTTCAAAAAGCACCATCTAATTACACTTCAGACAAATGTCTATGCAAATTAACCATGAGTGCATACTTCAATGTTGTATTAGATCAAGGCTGTTCTCAGTTTGGAGGTAGCAATCTTTCAGGATGCGGCGTCGGAGCGACTGGGCGAGCGGCATCGAGGCAGCTGATTGAACCAATACGGAGAGATTCCATCCTTTGGATTTTTGACTTCCCTAAACCTGAGCATCATCTTGGTGCACCGAGTGTCTTAATCAGCATGATTGCACACAGCTTATGCCGTGAAGAAAATGACATAAAAAATGCAGGAAGTACCAAACAGTTCAAAGGCGTCGCCGAGTGGAGGGGGGCGAGCGGTGACGAGTTGTCGTTGAGGGCGTCGCTGAGCAGAGGGGTGGGGGGGGGGGGCGAGAGGCGACGAGTCGTCGTCGAGGACGTCACCGAGCAAAGGGGGGCAAGCAGCGACGAGTCGTCGTTGAGGGTGTCACCGAGCGGAGGGGGTTGACAGCGTCGAGTCGTTGTCGGGGCGTTGCTAAGTGGGGGCGGGGGCAAGCTGCGACGAGTCGTCGTTGAGGGCGTCGCCGAAAGGAGGGGGGCGAGTAGCGTTGAGTCGTCGTCGAGGCATTGCCGAGCGGAGGGGGCAGCGGCAACGGGTCTTCGTGGACTTCGAGGGCATCGCCAAGCGGAAGGGGGGTGAGCGGCGACGAGTTGGTGGCAGCGGTGTCGTCGAGCGGAGGGAAGCAAGCGGCGTTTTGGGGGTGAGCAGAGAAAGCCAAGGAGAGAGGTGGGAGTCGGATGCTAGGGTTAGAGTCAGAGAGAAAGTAGGCAGACATGGCTTAAACAAAAAGCAAGATTAGGACAGCTGAATCAATCATGCAATTCCTTTATGAAAAATTAATAAATTAAAAATTATTGTTCGGTGTAACAAGATCCTCAATCTTTGATGCCTATCTGATTGAGATGACTTTTCTTAGAAAGAGTACTTCTTGTTTTGTTTTTTCTTTACTCAAATGGTTTAGGAGTGTGTCTTCTTTCGGATGATTTGGGATCCCCTAACTTTTTTCCGAATGGTATTAATGCGAATTCATGTTCTCATAGCACGTGATAATCCATACTTGACAATGTCTTCATGTGATTTATAGCAATTTATATCATCAGGCGATATCCTCACAACAAACTATAAGGTACAAATCATTTGTTTCACTTAACCTAAATCAGTACAAGGCAATATCCTATTTGTTTATCAACATACAAGGTGCAAATTCTGATGCACCAATAGTAATTTTCAGTTTTTTGTATTTTTTTTTTCCTTTTTCGTAGAGAGCAATACATGCTCCATGTAGGAGTTGAAACCTTCCAAGAAACAACACTCTCCAGCGCACAGCATTGGGTCTCATCCTCCCTGCATATCTTTGGACTATTCGTTGACTCCCCATTCCAAGACTGTCAAATGAAGTCAATCGCGGGCGAAGCTTCGTTTCGTGGAAACACGTTTTCTCACTGCGTCCCTCGGTTTCGCTGTAACCCTAGAATGAACTCACGAAATACAATCATGCAAAAACTGAGAACTCAGAGTCATGTATCTCGCGATCATCGAACAAAAACAGAGAAACTCGAAGAGAAAATTCAACCGAGAAGGAGAACGAGTGCACAAGAATTTCTATTACACTTAAGAGGCAAGGCCATGCCATTACCTTCCACAATTTCGGGAGTTTAACTAATTGTGCAGATATTGAGTTCGCGGACGTGGCGCATTTGCATTGGTCCACAATCAGCCGTCGTTTGCATTGGGTCTCTCCTCTGCACGAGTCTTTCGGGTCTTCCTGTCTCGGAAACCCGTTGGCAGCTTCCGTGTCCCGCAATTACGCTGTAACCATGCTCGCCGCTTTAGAACATCGCCCTCTGGTTCCCTTGAGCATGTATATAAAACCCATGTAATCGATAGGGCTATTGTCTCAAGTGAAGCGGACAGGTAATTTTGAAATTGCCAAGTGTGTGGAGTAGTCAAAGTATGTAGAATTCCACTGAGATATTTTCCCGATCTTTGTGAGCCCTCACAAAATGAGGATATCTACTGGTTGCCATTCATGTGATCTTGCAAGAAATTTGACAATTGAAATGTGGATATCAAACGTTGTGCTGTTTCTGGCAGATTATCGTGTCATCCGGAGATGGACACAGTAAAGAGATGAGATCGTTCATGCAAGAAATGAGCTTCAGGATTACGGACATAGTAACGAGGACATAATAACAGTTAACACGACAGATTTCCGTGATTCTGAGGAACGCTTGCCGTGCTCGTAATGCCCGTGGTTTCTTCAAAGATCACGGGCTTCAGAAGCACTGGTTTTGACCGATCAAAAGGTGCTTTTCATGAAGAACTTATGGTGGAACAGGATCTCGCTCGACGAGGAGCCATCTAAATGTCATGTAAAATTGCGTGGCCCAAACAGATGGTTCCGTCTCTTTCATCAAAATTACGAAGCTGTAGCCTAAGCATATCACCACTCGCTATCAACACCTTGTGAATAGGATAATTAAATGTGCTTTTTAAATACATTTTCAATATGCGCACGTTCAGATATTAAAAAAAAAAAAAATTAACGAGAGATTTAAGAAATTGCCCACGAACCAAAGGGCTCTTAATCAAATATTTTTTTTTACGCGGCATCGCTCGTTCGCTCCTTTTTTAAGATTCCATCTCTTTTGGAGGAGAAAGTACTTTTGCCTAGCCAATCTGTCCTTTAACGCCTCTCTGCATTTCATTTTGTGTTTCACAGATTTCGCGAGGAAAGTTCCTGGCCAGTACATGGAATTCGCGAAACCATGTGTCTACAGATTCGGCTAAACAGCACTCCCATTGCCCTATACTTTGCAGTAAGAATCAATACCTGCAAAGCAGGTTTCGGCAGGATATTAGGTAGGATAAGTACAGTTTTAAAACTTACCATAAATGTACAATTGAGAATTAAAATTTTCAAAAAATATAATTAAGTCTTTAAAATTATTAAATTAATCCGATCGAGTCCTTTCGGTAATTGCACTTTTTGAAAGGTATAGGACTCGAATGGACATTCTTAACAAGTTTTAGGACTTTGTTGTATTTTTCTAAAAGTTTTACGACTCAATTGTACTTTTATAATAAATTTTAGACACCTATCACATATAACAAATGCTCCCCTCGCTCTAAAACATGTGCATACCATAGGGCTGTGCGTTAGTCCATCTTGATTTGGCCCATTATAAGCATAGATATCGCCTATAAACGCACTTTCGTGAGAAATAAATGCTATCCATGTTTATGATCATCATCTACCAATCAAGTGATTGAAGGAAAAGATGGGAGAAAATACGACACTACCACCGCGTGTTCGTGGCGTTGGGGGCTATAATTCTAGAGAATAGGATTCCTTCTTTTTCGAAAGACTGATAAAGATGATGTCGAGTATTAGATGCCGACGTCGGAGCAACTTTTCAGGGAAACTCGTCGGCAGCTACCACCTCCCTCGTCCCTCCCTTGAAGACCAAAAAGCAAACGAGCTCGCCGCGTGCATATAAGTACATGAAATCCATGGTCATTGCATCCATCATCACTCCACGAAATTCGAACGTTACCCTTTTCGCGGCTAACGCAACACCAAACTTCAGAGTTTTTTTCTCGTCTTTGCCATTTGCATTGTGCTGCCACCCTGTCTCGTAATAGGATCGCGAGCCTGTGTCTCTTCCTAGCGATGACGAGCATTCTCAGCGGCGACTGCTACGCCCGCTACGAGGTCTCGATCGACTTGCCCGCTATGCGCAAGTTCACCAAGCAATGGCGTTTGGCATTCGCGACCATCTATTCCTCCCGAGCCATCACTACCTCTGCAAAGATAACCAAGAAAGTCCCTGGAAAATCTCCTTCCTACACTTCGATTTCGATCCGTGATGAGGCTCAGAGTGCTTGTTCCGATCGATCCTGCTCCTTCAAGATTGATCAGTCACGGCTCACCAAGCTGGTCAAGGAAAAGGACCTCCGCCACCTCCAGGAATTCGGTGGGGTCAAGAAAGTCACCTCGACACTCGAAACTGATGTCTCGGCTGGTATAAGTGGTGACCCCGACGACGTCTCTCGCAGCCAAAATGCGTTTGGCGTCAACTCGTACAAGAAGCCGCCTGCCAAGGGCTTCTTCCACTTCATGTTCGAGGCTTTCAAGGACCTCACAATCATGATTCTTCTTGTCTGCGCTGGGCTTTCGCTCGGGTTCGGGATCAAGGAGAACGGGGTCAAGGAAGGCTGGTACGACGGTGGAAGCATATTCGTCGCGGTGTTCCTCGTGATCATGGTGTCGGCTGTGAGCAATTACCAGCAGAACCGGCAATTTGAAAAATTGTCTCAGGTGAGCAGTAATATTCTCATCGATGTTGTTGTCGCGCGCGTGCGGAATATGGACAAGCGAATCGGATAAATTAGTCGGAATGAAGGAAAGGAAATCGGACACCGGATTTACGTGATTCGGTCCGAATATCGGAACCTACGTCCATGGAAAGAGCAGTACGGAATTCCACTATAGAAACAAGCGATACACCGGAGATTACAATCACTCGAGTACTCAAACACACTCAGTGTTTCCCAGCCTCAAATTACACCCAGATAACTCACACAGTGTTTAGCCCCTCACAATTCCTAGTGAAACCTCACTCAAGGAATTATACAAATTCTACTCACAAGAATTTAACTGACTAAAACACTCGGGTATAATTTCAACGAGAAGATTTCTCTCTGCCGAGAGCTTCTGAAGCCTCACGACTTATGTCTTCAGCTCTACCTTGCTTCTCTTCTTCGATCCTCCTCTTATAGGAGAAACAAGACAGAAAATGTGAAACTCATTCGGTGCTCGCAATCAGCACTGACGCCCACCAAAATTCACGGGCACGCATCACTTTGCATTTAATGAGGCAGAAAACGTGTGCCCATAATTCAAGCGCGAAAGAAGGATGGCCGCCGTCTTCCAAGACCATCTCCACGACGTTCAACTCCTTCAAGTAATATTTTATCCTTTCTTTCCTTCTGTTGGTTTTAGCTGAATAAACAAATGAAGGAAAGAAGCAAGGAGTTAAAGAAAGAAGACAAAACAAGCCCACAATTGGCTTTAGTCTTCCACGTCCATTTGCATGCACGTCCATGTGCATGCAATTAAAGAGGTAGAATAAAATAATGGTCTTCCCCTCTTGCGGCTGCACGCTCTCTTCATTCTTCACACTTGCGGCTCATAGATCCGCATGCGATCTTCTTCTGACAATTTCGGCCAATTCACATGCTCTGCTGACTCGCACGTGGTCGAGTTCACGTATTCTCGTTCAACGGGCTCAAATCGAGACATATTTTCAACAGATGTGATAAGGAAGGGTCGGCGGCAGCAGGTTGCCATACTCGAGGTTGTCGTCGGAGACGTCATTTGTTTGAAGATTGGCGATCAAGTTCCGGCAGACGGGCTGTTCCTCGAGGGGCACTCCCTGCAGGTATGGACGGCAAGTTTTACTGGTTTGACCGCATTAGATACAGGGCAGTTCGTCATTTTCATAATCTTAGTTCTATGATAAAAAGGAAGAGTAATGGTTTTAAGTCATAGTTCTAGTTATAGTAGAACAAACTTAGTGAAAGAATTTTACTGCAAAAAGTATAGTTAAAATAAAATCAATTTCTTCTTGTGTTACTATTTAGTCAGATTTCAATTTCTTGATGGGAACGCATCCTATCGTGTCATCCTAGCGCCACTAAATCAAGAACAACTTTTGTATTTTTAATTTAGGTTGACGAATCGAGCATGACCGGGGAGAGCAATCACGTGGAAGTGAACAGCAATCAGAATCCATTCCTGTTCTCAGGAACAAAGGTAGCTGATGGCTATGCTCAGATGCTCGTTACATCGGTCGGTGTGAACACAGCATGGGGCGAGATGATGAGCTCCATCAGCCGTGACAACAACGAGCAAACGCCTTTACAGGCTCGGCTCAACAAGCTCACTTCGTTGATTGGCAAAGTAGGCTTGGTGGTCGCATTCTTGGTTCTCATGGTCTCGCTGATTCGCTATTTCACCGGAAACACAGCGAATGAGAATGGGAACCGGGAATTCGTTGCAGGCCAAACAACAGGTGATGATATCATAAACTCCGTGGTGGGCATCATTGCAGCTGCTGTGACAATCGTGGTGGTCGCGATTCCTGAAGGCTTGCCACTCGCGGTAACCCTCACACTTGCTTATTCAATGAAGAGGATGATGGTGGATCAGGCGATGGTGAGGAAGCTGTCGGCCTGCGAGACAATGGGGTCTGCCACCACTATTTGCACTGACAAGACCGGCACTCTGACAATGAACCAGATGAAGGTGACGAAATTCTGGGTCGGCAAAGACTCCGTGGCAGAAAATGCATACTCCTCTGCCTCCAAGTGTGTCCTGGATTTTATTCAGGACGGGGTCGCTTTGAACACCACGGGCAGCGTCTATAAGCCATCTTTAGGATCGGAGTACGAGTTCTCCGGCAGTCCCACTGAGAAAGCGATTCTTTCCTGGGCGGTTTCACAATTAAGCATGGACATGGAGGAGATAAAGAAGAGCTGTGAAGTCATCCAAGTTGAAGCCTTCAACTCACAGAAGAAGAGAAGCGGTGTCCTTATAAAGAAGAGCACAGACAACACGGTCCACGTACACTGGAAAGGAGCGGCAGAGATGGTCTTGGCGATGTGCTCAAGCTTCTACGACAGGTCAGGGATAAAGAAAGATTTGGACAGAGATGAAAGGAGAAATTCGAGCAGATCATACAGGGGATGGCAGCGAGCAGCCTCAGGTGCATCGCTTTTGCTCATAAACAAGTCTCCAAGGAAGTGACCAAAGAAAGAGAAGATGGGAAGAAGATCCAAGAGGACAGCCTGACATTGCTAGGACTTGTTGGTATTAAGGACCCATGCCGTCCTGGTGTGAGGAGCGCGGTCCAAGCTTGTCAGGATGCGGGAGTGAACATCAAGATGATAACAGGAGACAACATCTTCACCGCTAAGGCCATTGCTGCTGAGTGCGGGATTCTTAGGCCTGGGGACGACACCTTCAATGGAGCCATCGTGGAAGGAGCTGAGTTCCAAAACTACACATCTGAGGAGAGGCTTCAAAGAGTCGAGAAAATCTGGGTCATGGCAAGATCCTCACCTTTCGATAAGCTCCTCATGGTTCAATGCCTGAAGCAAAAAGGCCATGTGGTCGTTGTCACTGGGGACGGCACAAATGATGCACCCGCCCTCAAGGAAGCTGACATCGGGCTCTCGATGGGCATCCAAGGCACTGAGGTCGCCAAAGAGAGCTCAGACATTGTCATCCTCGATGACAATTTCGCCTCTGTGGCAACAGTGCTGTGTTGGGGTCGATGCGTCTACACTAACATCCAGAAGTTCATCCAGTTTCAACTCACGGTGAATGTCGCAGCGCTCATCATCAACTTTGTGGCTGCGGTCTCCTCCGGCAACGTCCCCCTAACAGCAGTCCAGCTCTTATGGGTGAACCTAATCATGGACACGCTCGGCGCCCTTGCCCTGGCCACTGAGCGCCCTACCAGGGAGCTCATGGAGAAGCCTCCCGTGGGCCGGACAGAACCACTCATAAGTAAAGTCATGTGGAGGAACCTTGTAGCACAAGCAACATACCAAATGGCCGTCCTCCTCACTCTACAATTCAAGGGCGAGTTGATCTTTGGGGTCAATGAGGCATTGAAGCGGACACTAATATTCAACACGTTCGTACTGTGCCAAGTCTTCAATGAGTTCAACGCGAGGAAGATCGAGAAGAAGAACGTGTTTGAGGGCATACACAAGAATAAGCTGTTCCTCGGGATCATCTTTATGACGGTGGTCCTCCAAGTGGTAATGGTTGAGTTCCTAAAGCGGTTTGCCGACACAGAGCGGTTGAGCTGGGGCCAGTGGGGCGCGTGTATTGGGATCGCCGCGATGTCTTGGCCTATTGGTTGGGTCGTCAAGTGCATCCCAGTCCCTGATACACCAATCTTTAGCTACTTGGGATCCAAAAGCAAGAAGCTCGTGAGGAAAATCGTGCACTGAGAACAGTAGGAACACTAATTGGCCCTAACTCAATGCTTTTCATAATACTGGTATGTTGACTTCGTCCTTGATGCTGTATGATTTTTTTCTTTGCCCAGAAAATTAGGAATATGTAATCAATGATGTAACATATTCGATTGAAAGAAAGCATTCATTGAGAAATAAGGAATGAGTAATCAATCTATCTTTCGGCACCGGTCAAAAGATCGAGCTTGGCTTATCTGGGCTTAGTAAGTTGGCCCAGTTTTCTAAAAGGAATTGACTCGAATCAAATTAAAGCGCTTCAAACCAAAGCCCAAAACTTTCAGATTTTGTGCATTATTGTACTGTGCGATAATATTTTGTTTTTATGCCATCCTAGGAAATAAGAGAATTGGCTTGAATTATAAGGACATCTGTCGGCTTGTTGCATCCTTGACCCCGTCAGTGTCCGACCAAGCATGCAACTTCATAACGTGTATTGGTATGAATTACGGACATGGACTATGTCCAGACAAGGAAGAAACTCATTACGTGTATCGGTCACAATTTCTAATTAACAAAAATTTAGTCAGGCCTTATTCTCAGAATTTAGAACGTACACATAAAGAATTATGGGTGAGCCAAATCATGCATATATTAGGCACCATGCCCTGCCCTTAACATTGAGCAACCGACTGCAAAAGCATCATAGGGCTTGGAACTGATATGTTAGATTGACCACCATCAGGTCTTTTTGCTTAGAACTAACGCATGAAGATACTTAATTTGGGAGGCAAATGGGATTTGGAAAAATTTGAACTTAGGAAATTCTACTATGATATTATGTTAAATACTGTGGGACCATTGCCAATGGTTTTTAAAGTTCAAGCTATTAGATAAAAGCATGATTTAAAATTTATATATTCTATCATATCCACTCACAATCAACACTATGTGGAGAAAATCCGGTAGCTCAAGCATTGTACCAAGTAATAGTCTCTTTTTGGTCTCGTGCAGATATTGCTACGTTCAGATATCAACCAATTGAAAATATGACTTGAATTGAACTCCATATAGTATTGCCGGAAAATAGTTGAGGTAATGAATGTCGTGATAGCTACTCAATTAGAGCTCTTTTCAAATCATAGGATCAATATTGCAACTCGGTTTCACTATAGCTAGAGCAAATTCTTAGGGAAAAGTGTTAGAAAAATCATAAACATATTACATTATTACTAATTTTGTCATAAACCTTCAAATAGTGCCAATTTATTGTCAAACCTTTTAAAGTAGATCCAATTCAATCATTCCAGCTAATTTTGACCATATTTTACTGACATGAACCCTGACTGGCCTACGTGGCACGGCCGACGCTGACATGGGCATTTTTCAATAATATTTTAATAATTTTCTAATTTTTTTCCTTTCTTTTTTTCTCGTCTTTTTTTTTTTTTTTCCCTCTTGTTTTCCTCATTTTTCCTCTTGTGGCTAGTGAGGCCACTCTCGCCAAATCTGGACATAGAATTTGAGTACCTGGAGGGTTAGCCTGATCAGACTTGGGGTGCTTAATGTTGAGCAAAATTTATTTATTAGTTTTGAAGATTGACAAAGCTTCCCTTAATCTTTTTTTGATTCTTATGGTAAAATTTTCCAAGTGGAAATTCTGATGTGTATCATCAGACGTTACTTGTCAGACTCGAGGATGTAGTAAAGATCCTATCCTCTATATTCAATCTCGACGGAATAAGGATAGTGATTGGACCTTGTGCTAACGGCTAGAAGATCGGCGTGGATTTCCTACCAAATATACCTTGATTGTCCAAAAGGAATTTATCTAAATCAATCTCATTGCATATGGAATGCTCAATCTACCAACGAAACAATTATATTGAAGATGGAAAGTCCAACATAGGAAAGAACCAACTTATGGAAACCCAATCTATTGTATCATCAGCAAATCTTACGAGAACTTCTCTCTCGGCAATCGATCAAATCTTCCTAAAGTTTCAAGTCCAACAATTTGATTGGATAACGATCCTCAAAGAAGTCCAACGGTCGGCTTGGACATTGAGGAGTATAAAAGGGAGTCGTACTGCTAAAGAACATAAGAGGGAATATAGAAGTTCTGAATTCCAAAGTTCACAAAAGTATCATCCCAAATACTTTCATCTTACTTGAGTTGGATATCGTAATTTGTTAGAGGTTGTAAGTTCGAGATTAGCAGATCTTTCACACAAGCTTGAGCAGCACTTACTCAGTCCTTGTAACCTCTTATTGATTCTTACTAGTAGAATCTAGCCAATAGGTTGTTAACACGGGAGAGTTGACGTAGGCTTGTCAAAACCAAATCACTATAATTCTGTTGTGTGCGAATTTCTCTATTCCTAAACTCCTGTTTATATTTTTGTGAAAGTTTATCGCACACTGGTAAGATCTAAATTCTACATAACTGGTCGTCAAATGTTGCCCTATTGCAATATCGTTTTAACTTGTGTAAATTTCGCACTGTCACCTATTCACTTATCTCTAAAAGTGCTAGTATGAACATCTAGAGGAGGGGTAAATAGGTGTAAAAACAGATTTTGCAAAATGCAGTGAAAACCTTTACTTTTAATCTGAGTCTGAATAACAACAGACTTTTGAAACTGAGTCTGAAGAGCAACAGACTTTGAGCGAGTTCAGACTTTAGCAGTTAAATAGAATTACGAACAAAATAAATGAGTTTAGGGAAGAGAATAAGAATACAAGGTTTATAGTAGTTCGGCTTAGATCAAGCCTACATTCACTCTCCCACGCTAACAGCCTTCTGGCTGGATTCCACTATGCGATCAATAAGAGATTACAACTTTGAGTGCAAACACTTAGTAGTAGATCGCACTATCTCACTAAGTCACTATTTTGGTATTTCTCTCAAGATCACAAACATTTAAGCTCACAAGAGATAAGTGTATGATCGAAGTTGCTCAGACTTTGGAATTATAAATTATATGCTCTGTCTCTTACTTGCTCATCGGTCTTTGATCTCCTTAAATACTCCTCCACTTCCAAACTAGCCATTGTACAGTATCTCGAGGATCGTCTTCCAATCTACCCATTGGACAGATCTGTATCTAGAAGATTTGATAGCCGTTGAGTGATAAAAGTAGAATCCCAAATTGATTCTGATCGCCCATACAAACAGAATCTTGGTTTCCATAGGTAGAGCTTCTTCATATAGAAAGTTCTTATCTTCAAGATCCAATTGTCAATCAATTAGATTTAGTCAATCAAATCAATCTTGATGTAGAATCCAAACCAGATCACTAGCCGTTACATGTTTGGGCTTGTATTACGACCTGTCTCGTTCTAGATGTAAAGTCTGAAAGTCTTCCATCTGAAGTAGAGTCTTGAGTGTAATAGACTTTATAATCTGAGTCTTGAATGCGATAAACTTTACAATCTGAGTATTGAGTATTTTCTGCTTCTGAACAGATTTAGCTTTAAGGTCTGGACACAATCTGAATAAATTCAGCTTCAGCATAGAGTCTGTCTTCTGGTTCTTCCAAGTATAGACTTTGATAATATCATTTACATGTTCTATCATCTGCATAGTCTGTTACTCAACAATTAAACACGTTAGTAGCCTTTGATTTATTTTGTCATCTTCAAAACATCATAAGGGATTTCCCTAACAATCTCTAGGTGATTAATCTAGCCCTAACACTTGAGACTTGAGAGTAGGAGGTGGAGGTGGAACAAGGGATAAGGCTGTGTCTTTTTTGCGAGAAGAAGAAGAGGGAATATGAAGAATGCCTCGTGCTCCTCTTTCTTGCTGTTCTTTTTCTTGAGTTTGGAATCCTTGTGGGTTCGAAGAACGTGGTGGTAACCCTACAAACATATCTTCCACCATTTTCCTGCTCTCTCTGCGGGAGTCTTGAGCATGTCGTGATTCTCTATCCTCTGAATCAGCATTTATTCGACAAAAGATTGAGCTAAGTGAGGGCCGCCTCACTAGGTGTTGCTTGAGTGAGGCCAACCCTTGCCCAAGCAGCGTCTGGTCTTGCTAAATCTGGTGAGGGCCACTCTCGCTTAGGCAAGGCTGGCCGTTGCCGAATATTGCCATGTTGGCCACCGAAGGAAAGAGGAGGAAAAAAAAAAGGAAAAAAATTCAAAAATTATTAAAATATTATGTAAAAATGTCCACATCAACGACGGTCGTACCTTTCATGTCAACAATATGCTGCTAAAATTAACCGGAATGACTAAATTGGCTTTATATAAAAAATTTTAGGACTAAACTGGTATAACTAAAATGTTTAAAACTAAATTGACGCCATTACAATATGTTTAGGGTTTTTCTGACACTTTTCTTTAAATTTTTATGGTAAAAATTTTTTGTTTCAGTGATCCGCAATAGCAACCTAACAAGCATAATTAAGGGTCAATATCATGAAATGTGACATATTGACCTGGGTTGTACCGAAGAATCAAGCGTGATGGAACATAGAGAAACAGAGCATGAAATAGGGCTAGAGTCCGAGAGCACTTTCCCCGAAGGAGATTGAATCATGCAAAAGAAGCGGAAAACCATGACGAAGAAGACGACGGACTGACCATCTAGAAAGTTTCATCCCCAATCTGGCGTTTTCTCTCCTTCGCGATCGTACCGGGAAAAAAGATCGCCTTATTCCTATGGTCTCTACGTGTGCTCTTCGACCCGCCCGTCTGCTCCCTCATATCTTGGAATCTCCCCTCCTCTACCCCCAAAACGCGTGAGTTTTCCCGAAAGTTTAATCACTGGCTCACAGCTAGCACGCACGCATCTTCGCGTCGCCATCGCCCTCGGGCGTCCGCCTGAGTCAGACAGAAAAAGAGCATGACCATCTCTCCATTCTGTTTTTTTATTGTTTTTTAATTCTTTTTGAATTTAGTTTATTCTTTTATTATAATTTAAATCATATTTGGATCGAAATGACATTGTTTTAGTCTTATCATTCATGTTTTAGTCATGTCAGAGGCACGTAAAATATTTGAGTGCATCAATTTAATAAATTTTAGGACTTAATTATACTTTTTATAAGTTTTAGGATTTTCAGTGCACTTATTTATTTATTTATTTTTTTTTTATTTTTTATTTTTTTTTTTTTTTCACTTGATGGGTTTGAAGCGTGACTTTTTACGGAAGACTTAATCTGTCCCCTAACTCATTGTAGTGGTTTTAGTGTCACTCTGTGCCCTTACAATGCGTGATTGCTTCGTCCATCGACCTAGATTTATCAGGAAAAGTTGACACGTCAAATGCTCAATACACTCCTTTGAATGGGGTTCAGAATTCTAATAATTACCGTGTACCACATGTGAAACGACACTATTTTTGCTTACCTTGAGGAGGGAGTATCGATAGAAGGTCAAATAAAAATTGCAATGCTTGATTTATCATTAACGTTCTTACATGAGATTTGATCAGGCCATATAATGGTACTTGATTGAGCCATTTTATCAAGAGTACTACTATATTTACTAAAAGTTGCAATGCTTGATTTATCATTAATGTTCTTACATGAGATTTGATCAGGCCATATAATGGTACTTGATTGAGCCATTTTATCAAGAGTACTACTATATTTACTAAAAAGTATTATTAAAGAGTTGAGAGAGAGAGAGAGAGAGAGAGAGAGAGCCCTATTTGTTTTTAAATTAAGGCTAATTGAAGAAATAAAGAGTGTTATGAATTTTCACATGAACTTGCCACATTATGGTAAATTTGTCATGAATATACAAATTTGGCATTTCGATGACTCAAAAATTAATTTGAGGTAAATTTGTTATTCGTATACCACTTTGGAGTTTTTCATTGTATTTACCCTTAAATTAATGTCTCAAGTTTGAGCTGTGTATGAGACCCGATCTGATTGGAGAATGTATATTGATCCTAATTGCAATAATCATTAGGCTTAGATTTTCTTGGGTGGTTATCATGTGATATATAATATTTCTTCAATCGGCAATGGTCAACTCATGCATGTCCAAGAAGACCAACAATTGAACTCTATAGAGTTTTACATTCAATGGAGTTTATTTATTAACACTATGGGCTTGAGTCTAATTTAGGCATAGGAAATACTCGAGCAAGTTAGCGACCATAATTCCCGTTCTCCAATTAATATTAAATTATTTGTTGCCAACTCGCATCATAGAGCAAATACTAACACTCGGATCAAACCATATAAAAATCTCCAGTGTCCTTTATTGTTTCTCGTTTATTATTTTTGATTTCGGGTTGATTTAATTTTAAGATCTCGTCAAATTCTGTTAAAGGTGAGCATGGTTCCAAAGTAAAATTTGGAATCAAAGAACTGGATAGATGGAAACATGTTTGGTTCCAAATTCCAAGGTATGCAGGGTAGGTTTTAGGTTCCAAAAACTAATAAACCTGTTTCAATGGGTAAATTCCAAGTTCTAAGTAAGTGGAATTTGGAACTTAGAACCTAAAACCTGTTTTTATGTTTTTCTTGGTTTATGTTTTAGCACAATCCTGTGGTACTCCATGGCATCTGATCTAAGCTTCCTTTTTATGATAAAACTTTTACCTTATTTGTGTATCTAAATATAAATTGTGATCGGTTAATTGTAATAATAAACGGCAATCATTAAAGGTGACAATAATTAATAATATATGTGGAACTTGAGTAGACCCTAGAATCTATCATGAACTTGTGATATAGTAGGTTTCAGGTTTTAAGATATGCAAGGTAAATTCCAGATTCCAAAAAAAATTCTAAGGAGTTAATTGCAGGTTTCAGATGGAATTTATACAAAGCCTAAAACCTTGTACAAAATCTCAAACTTTTCATCTCTAATTTTTGCATTAATTTTATGAACGGTATCTTCAGCTAAACCTTTCATTGGTGCATTGTGTATGCCGACATCATCCCCCATGAATAAATTTAAAAACGAATGATCAATCTACCAATTAGAAATAGATGGAGGGGAAACAAGACGCAACCGTGTCATTTCTGGACGGACGGGACGAAAAGTATAACAAACACAGCATGGAATCTCTGAGTGATGCGTCACATTCCGTGCGCGACGGCCGCAGGAACCTGATGGATCTTTTGGCACGGGTCAAAAGATCGAACTTGGCTTGTGAAAGGAATTGACTCGAATCAATTTGAATGGCTCGAAGCCAGAGCCCGAAACTATTCCTTTAAAACTTGTCATTTGCACATGTCAAACTTCAGATTTAAAATAAAAATAAAAAATTTGAAAAACGCAACATAATTTGCATTACTAGTTTGCTTCTTCAGATATGGGCATGAAGAAACGACGAATTCCATGACCCGAGTCGCCTTCAAATTGCCAAGAATGTGAAGGACAAAATGACTGCATCAGCATGACTCACATGCATAAATTATGTCAAGGCAAGCAGCAAATTCATGACGTGTATTGATCACATTTCTAATTAATGCAATTCAAGTCAAGCCTTATTCTCCTGCAAACATAATAACATCAAACATATAGCTCACGTGCAGAGTTGATCAAATGACACGAAGAGTAAGTTTAGAGGACCCAAATTCTTTGGTCTACAACACTTTCTTTTGTTGTTCTGGAAAATCATTTCTTTACAAAACTTAACTAGTCAAAAACCAAACTCAAAACATAAATTTAAGTGTATTTCTTTACATCCATTTTGACTTTGAGGACATTTGGAACTTTGCTAGGGACTGTGTGGCGCCCGGACTTAAATAACATGATTTCACGTCAAAAGGCTTTACAAAGGGATTAACCGAGACTTAAATCTCGACGGTAGATTTTGATTGAGTTGAAGTTTCAACAAGAAACCAGAAAACATATTCTTATTTTATTTTAATTGAATAAAAGCGCGTGAATGAAACAATTACAATAAATTTTTTTGGTCGGAAAACAATTACAATAATTCAGTGGACACGGTTTTCGAGGAAAAAAATTCTTAGCTAAATATTTCCAACTTGTCCCCAAAGTTGTGGCATCAGTAAGTCCTGCCGTAAGATTTTGAAAGAGGGCAATAGTATTGCATATTTCTCCACTTGAACGTTCTCATTGATCAATAAATTACCAAAAATTAAATTCATTGAGACACGGTCTGCAAATGTTAAAATAAATTACGAAAAACACTCTCAGAGGGAGTCTCGGTGATCAACAAGGAATAACTAAAAGAATTAAATTCATTGAGATGACTACGATTTTTCTCTTATAATTTCAATTTTCATTTATTTGCACGTTTTCTAGTATGATGAATTTACCGTATGCTAAATACAATAGCCATATTAATCGACCATTGGAGTAAAAAGTAATTGGTGAATCTCCTTGTCAAAACAAATGGTATCACTAGTAAATTTACCTATGACACGCTTCATGTAAGTAATGTAGAGATAGAACGTTTCACAATGCTAAAATTATAATGTAATTGTGCTTATGTTCCTGTCAAAAATGCCTCATTGTTAGAGGATTTTCCAAGTTATAACTGATGTAGGACAGCAAGTGCGATATCAATGAGCACAATCAATTGAGAATTTGAAGAGAAATTGTGACCAACAATTAGTCAAAACAAGTAGATTCTTCAGGCATCACACCCGAAGCTTCCTAAACATCACATCTATGATTTCTTAAGCATCACACCTAAGAAAAGAATATTATTATACAATCCCAGAGGAAGGAATCGCCATTCTCAATTACTCGCTAACTCTATAGAGAAGAAAGAATCACAGCCATATATATAGACTCCCTAAGAGTTCTTCGAAATAGGAAACCTCCAAATAAGAAGCACAATTGAAACTTTCTTATAATGTTTAATGAAGCCACAAAAATAGGCTATCGGGTATAAATTTGATTTAATTTCTTGGGGGGCAAAAAGGCATTTATTGTAGGAATACTATTGTAAGTGGAATTTGTAATCAAAGTCTAAGGCATGGGAAAGAAGCGCGTTTGGGAACAACTTTGCAAAGTCCTTTGGACCTCTAAATTTTTTGAATTTCCAATCTTACCCTCACTCATTAACCTTAATTCCACATTTACCCCTTTTTAACATACAAACCCTGATCTGTCGCCTCTCTCTTCCCTCTCTTCACTCAACCACCGCTCGTCTAACGAAACACAACTCTCTCGCATCTCTTATTCGCCGCACGAACGTCGATCATGTTGGATAAATTCTCTTAAGATATTTTGAAGTTGACAAAACATTTCCATCAGTTTAGTCTGAAGACTTGCAGACTCTACTGGCAAAGTCTGACGATATCAAGACTTAAGTTTCAAAGTCTACTCTTATGGATAGTTTCCAGACCGACAAGTTAAAACTTCTATTCTGAGTTTATCTAATATGGTTTTGACTCCAACGGCTAAGGAATATCTTTCGACTGGAATCATTACTACAAGATCTTATATTCGTATTCGAATAAATCTAGATTCTCTAAGATTCGTAGCTTATATTTGGAAGGTTCTACTTATGGAAACCAAGATCATGATTGTATGGGCGAGCAGGATTGATGGGCTATCAACACTCGCCTTAAAGAGCTCGAGATCTCTCTAAATTGATTCTGTCCAACGGGTTGATTGAAAGAACTTCTTTGGAAGGTGCCAACGGTAATGAAGGCATGAAGAAGTATTTAAGAGAGACGCTCAAGTTGTTGAAGGGTGCCGGATAGAAGAATTCCAAAGTCTGAATCTCCTTTTTAGTTTGTGATCTTATTCTTCGAGCAATACATGTAATCAAAAGAGAGACTAAAGTGTGGTGAGACCTTGAGGAAGTGTAGTAGAGTCTCTACACTGTGGAATCAAGGGCGTGAGATTGTAAACACTCTTTTTGATTCTTAGTGAAATCCAGCCAGAAGGGCTGTCCGTGCGGGAGAGTGGACGTAGGCTTGGTTTAAGCCGAACCACTATAAATCTGGAGTCTTGATTCTCTATCCCTAATCCTTTTACTTTTAATTACTTTCATTTGCAGCGATTATTGTTTTTAATTCCTTAATCTCTCTTCAAAGAAATTGCTTATATATTTGGTTAAATTTATAAAATTGCCTCAGTCACCTATTCACCCCCCCTCTAGGTGCTAATTCTAGTCCTAACAATTGGTATCAGAGCTTGTGTACTCATTTATAAGAAGTGTCTTTACTTCTGAGTAAAAGATCTATGGCTAGTATGTTGCCTACAGGGTTGGTTGAAGGTCAAAGCAATACCAAACCTCCATACTTTGATGGAAAAGACTACAGCATATGGAAAAACAAGATGAAAGCATTCCTAAGATCGAAAGATCCTTTGGAGTGGGAAGTGGTAGATAAATGAATCATTCCTGCTGCTGCATCAAAATCAGAGAGAGGAAAAGAAGTTGCTGGTCCTATCGAGATGACTCAAGAAGAAATAACCAAGAGACAGACTCTTGACGCTAAAGCCATTTATTCCTTATATTGTGCTTTATCCCCTACTGAGTATAACAGAATATCTTCTTGTGATACAGCAAAAGAAGTCTGGGATAGGCTTCACATTACCTATGAAGGGACCGATCGAGTGAAAGAAACAATGATCAATATTCTTTTGGGACAATATGAAGTCTTTAAGATGAGATCAGGAGAATCAATAACTGACATGTTTAGTCGTTTTACTGAAATTGTGAATGGTCTTGAATATTAAGGACATCCAATCTCTGGACATATGAAAGTCAACAAACTTCTACGAGGACTCTCTAAAGATTGGAATTACATAAAAACCTCAATAAGAGAGACACAGAGGATTGCTCCACTCTCTGTAAACGAACTGGTTGGAACTCTTCAGTCTTACGAAGTAGAGCACACCAACGAAGAGGAAGATTCAAAAGGTAAGAAATCTATTGCCTTAAAGTCTAATGATTATTCTGATGTTACAGACTCTGAAGAAGATCTAGATGATGAAGAACTGGCACTCATGATAAAGAGATTCAGAAAGCTGAACAGAAAGGGAAGATAATTCAATTGGAAGAAACAAAGCTCACAAAGGTTTCAAAACAAATCAACAGAGGAAGATGATTCTAACAAAGAAGTGACTTGCTTTGAATGCAAGAAAAATGGACACATCAGACCCAACAGTCCTCTGTTAAAGAAAAGAAAAGGAAAGACTGAGAAATACAGGAAGGCACTCAAAGCAGAGACTTGGAGTGATACTGAATGTGAAGAAAGTGATGATGATTATGCCAATATCTGTTTGATGGCAAAATCTTATTCAGACTCAGACCTTGATACAGATACAGATTCAGACAGTGAACTTGAGGTTAGTAATCTAAAAATTCCTGTCAAGGTTTCTAAATATATTGATGAACTTTGTCTTAGTCTAAAAACCTCTCTTAAGAGGATCTCCGAATTAAAAAAGGAGAATTCTACATTGAAGCAACAGGAAAAACTTTGGAAAGAAAAGTTTGAAAGTTGGAAAAGAACTTTACTATCTTGAAAGAAAACTCAGACTCTGTTTCCAAAGAAAATAATCTTTTGAAAAATGATATTTCTAATATATCAAAAAGATTTTCAAATGGTTCTGAAAAGTTGGATAAGATTCTTTCGATACAAAGACCCTACTTTGATAAGTTAGGTCTTGGTATGACTTCTGAAACTATTACACTAATTGATTTCCCAAAGGTGAAGGAAAGAATCAAACAAAGACCAACCAGAATTGTTTATAAAAATCATTTCCAGAAAGTCTTTGTAAAACATGTTGGCAGAAATGCTTTGAAATGTTCCAAGTATCAAATCTCAGAACATTTTGAGAAAGAATGTCCTTTGGTTTGGAGACCTGTTAAAAGGAATTGGGCAAATACTGTTTATTGCTCTAACTCTTCTGGACCCAAAATGATATGGGTACCAAAGAAAGCTTGAATTCTTTTTAATTGCAGGTCACTATCAAAAGGAAGATTAAATGGTATCTAGATAGTGGATGCTCAAGACATATGACGGAAGACTCAAGTTGCTTCATAAAACTTGTCCAGATAGATGGAGGAAAAGTTTCTTTTGGTGGTAATAACAAAGGAAGAATTACTGGTCGTGGAACAGTAAAGATTGGAAGTCTGTCAATCAAGAACGTCTCATTAGTTGAAGGATTAAATTACAACTTGCTTAGCATAAGCCAATTGTGTGATACTGGATTCAAGATCAATTTCCAGGAAGGAACGTGCTCAGGAATCAGTAAAGACTTTACTCAATCTTTTACTGGACGAAGACATGAAAATATCTATCTTCTGGATGTGAATCATGAAAGATCACAGTGCTTAATATCAGTACAAGATGAAGCTAATCTATGGCACAGAAAGCTAGGCCATACCAATATGAAGCAAATCACCAAGATCTCTTCCAAGAAACTTGTTCGAGGATTGCCTATTCTCAATTACTTAAAGTCTGATCTATGCACACCATGCGTACTGGGTAAACAGGTTAGAAACTCTTATAAACCAATAAGTAAAGTTTCCACTAATCGTGTACTGCAGCTTTTGCATATGGATTTATTTGGACCTACTAGAACGCAAAGCATTGGTGGAAAAAGGTTATGCCTAGTAATAGTGGATGATTATTCACGATTTACTTGGCTCTACTTTCTTTCAAGTAAGTCTGAGACTTTCTCTCAATTTTCAAAGTTTGCTAAGAAGGTGCATAATGAGAAATGTCACACTATTTCAAGCATTCGTACAGACCATGGGGGTGAGTTTGAAAATCAAGACTTTACTAAATTCTGTAATAAATCCGGTTTTCAGCACAAATTCTCCTCTCCATACACACCAGAACAGAATGGGGTTGTGAAAAGGAAGAATAGGTCTTTACAAGAAATGGCAAGAACTCTTTTAATTGAAAGTAATATTTCTTCAAGGTTTTGGGCTGAAGCTGTTTCGATTGCTTGCTATATTATTAACAGAGTATTCTTAAGGCAAATTCTTGAGAAAACTCCTTATGAAATTTTTAAAGGAAATAAACCAATTGTTTCTTATTTTCAAGTATTTGGTTGTAAATGCTTTATTCTGAAGAATGCAAATGATCGAGTTGGTAAGTTTGAAGAAAAATTAGATGAATGATTCTTTCTTGGTTACTCAACTGCAAGCAAAGCCTATAGAGTATTCAACAAGAAGACTCATACTATGGAAGAATCAATTAACGTCAAATTTCAAGACTCTCCACAAATTCAGCTAATTCAGATTGAAGAATCAGAATCTGTTCCAGACTCTGCTAGATCTATCTCCCATGAAGCAGTACAACAAGTTACTGATGAAGAATCAACTCAAGAAAAAGATCAACAATCAGACTGTCCAGTAACTGGAAGCACAAGTCTAGTCATCCCGAAGAACTCATTATTGGAAACGTTAATGAGGGAATACGAACAAGATCTAAAAGGCGAGAAGAGTCTAGTGTTGTTGCACTTATTTCTGAAATAGAACCCAAAAACATTGAAGAAGCCTTAGCTGATGAAAGCTGGATTGAAGCAATGCAATAAGAGCTTAGACAATTCAGTATTAACGAAGTTTGGGAATTAACTCCTAAACTAAAAGGTAAATCTGTTATTGGAGCTAAATGGGTTTTCAGGAACAAAGTTGATGAAAAAGGCAAAGTGACAAGAAACAAAGCAAGACTCGTGGCTAAAGGATACACGCAAGAAGAAGGGATAGACTATGATGAGACTTACGCTCCAGTAGCAAGGTTAGAAGCAATCAGATTACTACTTGCTTATGCATGTTATAAGAATTTCAGGTTATTTCAAATGGACGTCAAAAGCGCATTCCTGAATGGATTTATTCAAGAAGAAGTCTATGTGGAACAACCTCCTGGATTTGAAGACTCAAAGAAACCAGACTTAGTGTTCAGACTGAAGAAAACTTTATATGGATTAAAACAAGCTCCTCGAGCTTGGTATGAAAGGCTAAGTAACTTTTTAATCCAAAGTGGTTTCTCTAAAGGAAAGGTAGATACTACCTTGTTTATTAAAAAGGAAGGCAAAAGCTTTCTACTTGTTCAGATTTATGTTGATGATATTATATTCGGATCATCTAATGAGACTTTGTACAAGAAATTTTCTAAGTCTATGCAGGATGAATTCGAGATGAGCATGATGGGTGAACTATTCTTCTTCCTTGGTCTACAAGTAAAACAACTGAAAGAATGAATCTTTATTCATCAAGAAAAATATGCAAAAGAACTTGTTAAAAAGTTCGGTCTGGAGAATTGCAAAAAGACTGACATACCTATGTCAAGTTCTTTGAAGATAGACAAAGATGAAGTAAGGAAGAAAGTCGACCAAAAATTATATAGGAGTATCATTGATTCACTTCTTTATCTTACTGCATCTAGACCTGACATATTATTTAGCGTTTGCATATGTGCTAGGTTTCAATCAGATCCTAAGGAATCTCATTTAAGTGCTGCTAAACGTATCATTAAATATGTTGCAACTACTGCTAAGATTGGTCTATGGTATCCTAAAGAAGGAGACTTTACTCTTCTTGGTTATTCAGACGCAGATCTTGCAAGTTGTAGAGTTGAAAGAAAAAGCACTTCAGGTACTTGTCAATTACTTGGTAACAGGACAGTATCTTGGTTTTCAAGAAAGCAAAGTACCGTGACTCTTTCAACAATTGAAGCAGAATACGTAGCTCTTGGAAGTTGCTGTTCTCAAATACTTTGGATAAAACAACAACTACGAGACTTTGGTATTGAAGACTCTTGCACAGAGATCAAATGTGACAATACCAGTGCAATCAATCTTACAAAGAATCCTATCCTACATTCAAGAGCAAAACATATTGAGATTTGACATCATTTTATAAAAGATCATGTTCAGAACAAAGAAGTCTTGATACAATTTATTGATTCAAAGAATCAACTGGCAGACATCTTCACAAGGCCACTTGAGAAAAGCTTATTTGAGTTTATTCGTTCAAGACTCAATATTTTATCTCTTGAAGACTATTGAAGTTCAGACTCAGAATCTAAGTCTGACAAAGTATCAGACTCAAAAATTCAGACTTGGAATACCAATCGTCACGACTGTAAGTTGTTACAATTACAGTTCATTTACTCGTTTAAACTGTTATCTCGAAAAGGTAAGAATGTTTGTTTATCTCTAATTGAGTTTATTAAGGCAGTTATTCTTAAAAAAGGGTGGTTATCGATTTGTTTAAGGTAGTTATTTTTTTGGAAAAAGAATTTTTTATTCTTTCCTTATTGTGACGCTTCAGATACCTCGTATCAATTGCCTTTTATACTCCTTCTCCTCCTCTTCTTACTTTATCCAGAAACCCTAGATCACAAATTTTTCACTCTCTGAGTTTCTCCTTCTCAAATTCTTCTCCTCAAGTTTTTATCTTTCTTGCGACACAAGTGTGAAAGTTCCCTCCAAGAAAGTGACAATGTCGTACCAAAGGAAATCTTCAAGAATAGCGAGCAGGGGACCACAGGGCTCGGGTGAGGGGCCTACGCACTTTGATCTCACTGAAGAAGGTGACTTTCCAAGTGAACAGATGCACCAACACTCTCAACAGCGCACCTCTTCGACTAGATCTCATGTTCGTCATCCTCAACATGCAGAGGAAATCATTGAATATGTCGAACCTGTAAGGTCTCTTAAGCCTGCGTTTGTTTATAGGCTTTATTCTGCATTGAAGGAAGGAGGTTCTGCAATGACTTTCATTGATGAGTTTTTGAAAGAGAAAGTCTATAAAAATGAGACACATTTTCTCACTGTGATCAAGCGATCGGGCGTTGTTCCTGTTGGAACGGCAGCAAAAACCTTTGCGAACTTTCCGAGTGACCCTCGCTTTGGTAGTATAAATCAGCCTGAGGGGAAAGATGACGATGAGAAGATGTTTGTACATTTTAAGCCTAGGATGGGTGTGGCTGCAACTCTTCGAGGAAAGAGGGACGAATTGTTTCGATCGGAGGAACACAAGTAGGTGTATGGAAAATTGCTGAAGCGTGGGGTGATGAACCCACAAATTGTGGATTTTGATTTTCTGGATCTATTGAGCATCAATTTGAGGGAGAAGTTTGAGAAGCTTCAACTTCATAAATTCTGTACTAAGAGCGAGGTTGCTCATTCTGAATTGACAGCCTATTTTTATTCCAACCTCGGTTTTCTTGATGCAAACAGTTTTTCTTTTAGTGTGAGAGATAGAGAGTATGTGGTTGACACAGATACTCTGGCGGATGTAATTGGTGTGGAAGAGGAGCTTTCCAATCAATTTCTGTGTCTGTTAGTCATGCAACTCTGGAACTTGCGAGAGACAAAATCGCAGAAGGTCGTCTCTCCTACTCAAGGATGAATGTTACAAACACTCTGCTTCACAAAATCGTGATCAACTGTCTCAGACCGAAGTCGACATTAAAGACAGATGTATCTATCTCTGAAGCCAAACTGATGTATGCCATCAAGATTGGTCTAAACTTCTCTTTGCCCCATACCATCATGTTTCAGATGTACAGGTCTATGGCGAAGGACAAGGGAAAACTCCCTTATGCTGCTCTCATCACTCGTCTTTTCAGACATTTGAACATTCAGCCTCCTCACATTCTCTCTGTGAAGACTATTGATCAAATGGTCATTGGGCTGAGGATGATTACAAAAATGCGTCTGAAAGAACTCAGCAAAAAGCTTGAGCAATTCAAGGAGAAAACCCTTGTTAAGACCAGACTAGACTCTTCTGCTGCAAAGAAGAAATGAAAGGATCCTGTGACTAGTCCTATCAAGAAAAGGCGGGCTATCATCTTGGAGGATGAAGATGATGAGGATGATATTCCTATCTCTGCCTTTGTTTCTCAGCATTCTGCTCCCGTGTCAATAGAACCAGAACAACAAGTTGCAGAGGAAACTGAGAAAGGGAACCAAGAGAAGGAATCCTTGCAGACAAAAGAAGAAGAAGAAGAAGAAGAAACAGCAAAGACAGACTCACAGCAACAACCGGTAGAATCACATGCCGAAGAAGATCGAGCAGATTCTCCAGCAGAAAAGGAGGATCAACAACATTTTGCCACTGAGGAAACTTCTCAGCAAGAAGAGTACTTCTCCCCTCCAAAAGGCATTGAAACAGGGGGAGATGTCCAAAGAGAAAGTACTCCTCTTCTCTTAACATTTACCAGTGCAAGTGTTAGTAGATCACCTCCTAGTGCAGAAGATGTTCATGCTGCTCATTTTCCTGAGGGAGAGGCAACATCTCCAAACATTGATCTTTCTGCTGATATTCACTCCACTGGCTTAACTCCACCATTAGACCGTGTTGATGCAAGCACACAAACTGACAATTCAGGCGATTTCGGAATGCTGCTTGAAATCATTTTGGAGCTCAAAGGCTAGATATATGCTTTGGGGTGTGAATTTCAGACTCTGCAGAGTGAGAATCATGCCATGTTCATCTCCTTGCATGATCAGATTAAAGATATTCAACATCAGGTTCAGGCCACTGCTAAAGGCGCTGCTCTCACTCAACTACAGGAGGATTTGAGGAAACTGGAAGGAACTGTCAAGTCTATGGAGGACTTTCAACTTGTTCGCATTCCTTGCGCACCTTAACTTTCTCACCTTTTTATGATGACAAAAAAGGGGAGAAGCCTTTGTAGATTTTCACTCCATTCCAAAAACTTTCACTTTTTAAACTCTTTGGATTTAATATTTTGTTTTGTTATGATTGACTTTATGACTTTATCTTGAGTTTTGGAAAGCTTGCTTATTACTGCATTACTTTAAGCTGTTAAAATAGATAAAGATAGTTGATTGATATCTGCACAAGACTAATTTGTTTTTTGTGGATGCAGATCTGTGTACAGGACAAGTCTATGTACATGACAACTTATACTATCTTTACTCTAAACTTTTATGAGATATCATTGCTAGCTTAAATGTTGTATTGCAGGGCAATAGTATTCAAATCTGCAGGAAAGTTTTGTCACTATCAAAAAGGGGGAGATTGTTGGATAAATTCTCTTTAGATATTTTGAAGTCGACAAAACATTTCCATCAGTTTAGTCTGAAGACTTGCAGACTCTACTAGCAAAGTCTGATGACCAAAGTCTGACGATATCAAGACTCAAGTTTCAAAGTCTACTCTCATGGATAGTTTCCAGACCGACAAGTTAAAACTTCTATTCTGAGTTTATCTAATATGGTTTTGACTCCAACGACTAAGGAATATCTTTCGACTGGAATTAGCACTACAAGATCTTATATTCGTATTCGAATAAATCTAGATTCTCTAAGATTCACAGCTTATATTTGGAAGGTTCTACTTATGGAAACCAAGATCCTGATTGTATGGGCGAGCATGATTGATGGGCTATCAACACTCGCCTTAAAGAGCTCGAGATCTCTCTAAATTGATTTTGTCCAACGGGTTGATTGGAAGAACTTCTTTGGAAGGTGCCAACGGTAATGAAGGCATGAAGAAGTATTTAAGAGAGACGCTCAAGTTGTTGAAGGGTGCCGGATAGAAGAATTCCAAAGTCTGAATCTCCTTTTTAGTTTGTGATCTTATTCTTCGAGCAATACATGTAATCAAAAGAGAGACTAAAGTGTGGTGAGACCTTGAGGAAGTGTAGTAGAGTCTCTACACTGTGGAATCAAGGGCGTGAGATTGTAAACACTCTTTTTTATTCTTAGTGAAATCCAGCCAGAAGGGCTGTTCGTGCGGGAGAGTGGATGTAGGCTTGGTCTAAGCCGAACCACTATAAATCTGGAGTCTTGATTCTCTATCCCTATTCCTTTTACTTTTAATTACTTTCATTTGTAGCGATTATTATTTTTAATTCCTTAATCTCTCTTCAAAGAAATTGCTTATATATTCGGTTAAATTTATAAAATTGCCTCAGTCACCTATTCACCACCCTCTAGGTGCTAATTCTAGTCCTAATAGATCAGCCAGTGACATTGCTCACTTGGTCACCTCCGGTCACCTGATCGATGGTCGTCGTCGTTCGCCTAGTCGATGGTTGCATCATCGTCTAGATCTGTTCTTGTGAGGCTCGTCAAGGTCGTGAGACCTCGACATCACCACGCCTGGGCTCCAAGGGTGATGAGATGATCGGCTGGCCAAACCCCCCCTCTCTCTCTAGTGCATCACCGATTGGGTCGGAGTCACAAATTACAGCAAGAGTTCCCTATCTCTCTCTGATCGATCACAGGTTGGACTCTCTCACCACCCAGCGTTCCAAGTTTTCCCATTTTCCTTTTCAATTAGGTTCGCGCACTTTCGAATTCTTGAAAAAGTTGGGGGAAATTCTGGACTGAGCTTGCTGATTAGAGTGTATTCGAGTCGGAGCATTCGCGGGATCCGTATAGGAAAAGTATGGTGGAACTGGAATGGTTTGGCTCGGAGCTGCGGGTGGGTGTGACATCCCAAATTTTCAACTCTGTTTTCTTCTGAATGAATCAGGCATTTCATTAACATGTCTATAGGGTTATTTTCAGAATCAATCACTCTCGAGATAACTAGACTATTTGGGGAAACCATTAAGGAATTTTAAGGCAATAGACTTGAGAATTCGACCAGGAATCGGCTTCTCGATTGTGTCCATCTTTAGAGGCCATTACGGCATAGTTAAAAATTGATTTGAAATCAGGGATAGACTAATTCGACAGAGATGTGTGGCTAATCGTGGGTGACACCACTAAATTGGAAAATTCTCGTCGACCGGCCCTAAACTGATTTTCTTATTGTTTTGGTACCATGTGTCCGTATTTGAATCCTCAAGATTTTTACGACAATTGAGAGTCGCCAATGAGTCGAGTGGGTTCATAGTGGCTCGAAGAAAATCGACCACGGGTCAATTGTACTTAAAAATATCTTAAAGTTACCCGGTAGCCTAGGTCACGCTAAAAACGCGCCAAGTGAAATTAACTATGAATTCAAGTCCAATAATTTCTGTCATGTCACAATAAATTTTAGGAGTATCGACTCAGTCTCAGAAGATTTTTCGGACACTCGACACTTTTTGGGAAAAGTTGTCGTGTGGTCGTTTTCGTTCAATTGAAGCTGAGGATTAATTCTGATTGCGAAATTGAGGAGCATGAGGGATTCTTGGATAAGGAAAATAATCAATTTGATAATTGAGACATCAATTGATTTTTTGTGAGAGTCAATTGAGAGAAAAATAAGAGGGAATTTGGATGCAAAATGCAAGTGGGGACCAAGTGCTCTCTAATTTGAAATTTCTTATGAGAATCTATGAGCTAATTCAAAAGAAATTGGGATAAGAACTTTTCTTTTAATTTCCCTCCCATTTCTTTTTCCCTTTTTGGCCAAACACCCTTTTTCCCCTTTTGCCACAAGTTTCTCTCCCTCTTTCTTTCTTTCTTTCTTTTTCTTTTTCTCTCTCTCTCTCTCTCTCCCCTTCTCTCTATTCCCCTCGTGCAAGAATCCCCCCCCCCACCAAATGCCTCCCGCTGTCTTCAACTTTTCTTCCTTCTTCTTTTACTTTTTGACTTTTCAACTCTTATCTTCTCCCTCACTCTCTCATCTCTTCTTCTTCTCTCTCTTGGTACACTCTCTTTCTCTCTTTTCTTGTTCGTGCGAGCTCGAGAGGTAGAAGCAGAAGTAGAAGCAGCAGCCATTGTCGCTTGGACCGGAGCTGCCGTCGCCGTCGCACCGGAGCTGCCGCACGCCGCCTTGCCGAACCGCCGATCGCACCACCGTCTGGCCGCGTGTGCCGTGCCCCTGCAACCCCGACCCCCTGCAGCTTCTGTTCGTCCGTTGGAGGGACCGACCAGCCACCGTGAGTGGCTGAGTAGGCCGTCAAAGCCATCGTACAGCCTTGCCAGACCCCCGCCTGCTTTCCCGACCCCTTACGTCCCCAACGAACCCTTTTTCTCCCTGTTTTGCAGCAAGGGCAGTAAACCCACGAGTGGGTTCTAGTAGGTTAGTGGGTGGTTTTGGGCTGTTTCTGGTTCCCGAACCCAAGACTTGCTTTGGGAAGAATCGACCCTCGCGATGTCCCTGTCGGATTGATCCGATTTGCGCGCGATTCCGGTGAGTAATCTCACTAATCATTGTTTAGTGGACTAATTATACTTGAGGGTTGTTTAGTGTTAATTAATTAGGATTAGGTGGTTAGATTAGAGTAGATTAGTGATTATTAATCAATTGTGATGCATATTAGACATTTTGATTGTGCAATTAGTAAGTAAATGTAGTCTACTATTTATTGAATACATCTCGGGATTTTTCCCGACCCTTATTGGGCCTCAATTAGGTAATTTGGGTCTAAATTTGATTTTTAGTATTTAATAATTAATTTTCGAAATTATTCATTTATTTATTTATTTTTCCGGAAAATCAACCGGGATGGTCGGTGACCGGAATTTTGTGCTGATTGTCATGATGCAGTCCATTTATTTATTTAAGCTCTACGTTGCATCGAATTAAATTAATTGTGATATTTTAGGGATTTATCCTAAATTAATTGAAATTGAGTGAAATCGAATGATTGATTGATAGATGGCCGAGTATGTTTATTTAGCATTTATAATGCTTTGATGAGTTGTAAAGCTGAAAGAATCGTGAGAGTGAACTGGGGATTCTCTTGGCTGAGACTGATCAGGTACGAAGTGTAGACAAGCGTGGTTCGGTGATTAAGGATATCACTGTGCGAAAACGACACCTTAAAGAACACACGTAGACTGTCTATGACTTGTGGCAGGCGTGGTTTGGTGATTAAGGATATCACTGTGCGAAAACAGCACCTTAAATAACGCACGTAAATTGTTTGTGATCTATGACGGGCGTGGTTCGATGATGGGGAATATCATTGGCGAAAATGGCGTCTTAAAGAACGCATGTAGACTGTCTGTTACTTATGTCACCTTGGCGAAAACGATGCCCGAGAGTATTAATGGAGCTCTGTGACTAAGTGTACTATTGGAGGTTATATGGGATGGAATGAATGACCTAGCAAATGGTCCGTTTGACATGTAATCGACTAGGTCGATTGATCGAGATATCGATCTATGATGTGATAGCTTGGGTGCCTATTGAACTGTGCTAATATGCAGGTAGAATTTGAGGCCAAGGTAAGTCTTCTGACTCGTGCTGTGCTTAGGCAACCATGTGGTGTATTGGTTCCCTAATTGAGTCTTAGTGGGGTAAAACTTGCTGAGACGTAGTCTCATCCCGGTTGTGGGACAAAATTTCAGGCCCATAGGTGAGCCTGAGGAGGAGGAACCAGAAGATGACGATGAGCTAGAAAAAGATAAAGCGCTTGAAGGAAAACGAGCTTAGTAAAGAAGAGTCAGAAGATGATCAGGATGATCCTAAGTATGACCCGGATGTGGACTGAGATCCCATCCTCTTTTGGGAATCCTGTTTTGGTGTGTAGATAGAGTGAGGTTTTAAAGCTGTGAATAGTATTGTAAATATACCATGAGTCGTGCTGTTAATAAAAGTGTGGTTGTGAATTTCAATATGAAAAATATGGCATGCTTTTCTATGCCATAGTTTTATTGTCTGGGGATTTCTATATGCTTCTGTATGTGCAAATATAAATGAACAGGGTCGGCGATGCGTCCTGGGATGTCGCTATTAATTGACCAGGTGAGGGATGAGCACGCGTTCGAGGATCGGGCTGTGATAGTTGGGGTGGCTTCTCGTGAATCGCTTACCACAGCTCGTGATCGTCGATTTGAATCGATTAGTTCAGTTTCCCCTTACAAGCTTATTATCAATTTTCTGTTGTCTGTATAAATAGGTCGTTGTCTTGATCTTTCCTCGAAGTTAAACGGGATATGTGCCACCATTTCTATTGAGCTATTGATACTTTTTCACTATTTCTTGCTAGTTTTGAAGGGAAGAGAAGATGACAATAAAGAAACAATAAAGAAAATGTTTAAGGTGTTCTCAGAGTCTAGCCTTCCAGTTATTGAGTATTACAATTCTAAGGAAAAAGTCAGAATGGTGAGGAAATCTCTAAATATGCTGAAATCCTGTACATGTATTTGCCTGATCTTATTTCATTTAATTGCTTATCTATATTGGCTTTTATTCAGATTGATGCTGGAAAGCTTGTTGAAGAGGGCTTTGAGGTCGTTAAAGTATTACAATTTTTGCGTGTTGCGTTCCTGTGCAACTTTTTCTAACATCAATGTGTGCATTCTTTTTACGTCGTAATTGACTCACTCACAAATCCTCAAAGCCCTCACATTTTTCTCATCGAAATCAATGTTTCATGAATCTCCACCCATTCCCAATCTTCATATTGCTTTTGTAGTTGAGCATGCATCAGCCTTTAGGGTTTATTATTGATATGCAGGACGTCGTCATGGAGGATCACGAGTGAGAACTCGTTGAGGAAAGTGCTGAAAGGAAAGATAGTTCCTCTGTTATTTCAAATGTTACCCGTTCTCTTGTGCAGCTCTCTTTCCATTGCTGACCATGGTTTGATTTTTAAATAGGATTTATGGAGTATCTGGGGTGGAGGTCTTGGCCAATTTACGCTGGTGCTTGAAGTACTGGTGTGGTTCACACATCTCTTGGAATAAAACTAGTGGTCTGCAGATGCATTCAATACCAAAATTTGGTTCCCTTCCCTGCGTTCATGATGATGGTGTTGTTGTTCAGAGACCCATTCCTTGGCATTACTATCAAAATGCTATTACATCAAGCTGTAAGATTTCACCGAGAATATCAACCTGTACCTTTTAAGCAGTCATCCTACAGCAAATTTATGAGCCTCTGATGCAACATGAAAATGATGATAAGGCTATATTTTTAGATTCGGTACTAGCCTAACTGGATCTAATGTTATTTGGAAAGATTCTTTGCTTGGTGGGATTAGAGAAAGATGGGAGAAGGAAATTGCTTGGATGGCTCTTCAAGGTATCAGCTCACTACTAGTTCAAGTCTCTGCACAGTATGTTGCTGGAAAGGATTGAGCATATGGTGAACATGAATAACAATGTGCAAGTTGAAGTCTTGAAACTGAAAAAGTGAGAAACATACATTAAATGTGGTTATACTAAGTGACGCTATTGTACAGTGACTATTGCTAAAACAGTTGGTTTCTACTTGGTTGGTGCCTTTTGTACGAGGGATTGCTCCTAAGACATATGGGTTGATGCATGTCAATTGTTCTAAAGATTGTGGCTTTTATTTTTCTAACTAATATGTTGATGTATATTAAACACTTATGTTGTTGCACATCGATTAATGCATAAATGTGGTTTTTCGAGCATCCATTTCCTGTTAGATGATGACATGAGAATGTTGGCAGTTGTTGTCACTTGGAATCGTCCAGGATTGTGCATGAAATACTTAGGGATAACATTTTTTTTTCTCGAAATATATGTGGCAATATTTATTATAATGAAATTACTTTCTTTTTAATTGAGAAAAATCTACCTTGATGTATTTTTTGGTTTGTAAATTTGTTAATGTCTTTAATACGTTATTCTTAACACGCAAATATAAAAGTTACAATCATTGTTTTTTCTTCAATTTAAAAAAAATTAAAATCAAAAAACTTAAATTGATCATGGTAAAGGACTTTCCAAATATATATTTACCAAACAACATTTCCCCAATATTACTTTCCAAGGTATTTTTTAATTATAGTTTACAAAACGGTCTTTACATTTTACCAAACCTCTTTAGGCTAAAGGTCTTACATTACCTCAAAAGCTTTCCCAGAAAAGCCGAACCAAGTGCACCCAAAGACGATGTCCGGTATTTGATGCCCTTGATGAGCAGCTGACTGCAAAGCGTCTGGAAGAAATAACACGGCGTTGGGGCTCCGTTTCGAGAAAACCCGTCAGCAGATAACACCTCCCTCCATCGTCCCCCTCGGTTTCGAAGACCAAAAAGCCAAAAAGAGCTGGCCGCGTAAAGGCCGAAAAAAAAAAGAAAAAGGCATATCTTACACCCTCGCACAAATGGTGTCACCCTCTTGTTCTGCTACTGCATGTATATGAAGTACATGCAATCCGTGGTCATTGTATATGTTCTTGGAGCGATCGAATAATAAAATAAATAGAATACGAAAATAAATCGAATATCAGATTTACGTAATTACGTCCACAGAATGAGCAGCAGCAAATTCTATTATAGATTAAGCAATACAACGGAGGTTATACATTCGAGCCACTCAAGCACTTTCGGTATTTCTCAAGTTCCAATTACATTCAATAACGTATGCAGTGCTTAGTCTCGCAATTCTTTGCGAAATAATCTCTTAATCTCGCAAAAGTATTAAACAAATCTTAACATAAGATTTCACGACTACAAATACTAATATTTCTTGGATGTAATTCACGAAAAATAATCCACGTCAAGTACTCACTTGGAAACAGCACTTCGATATTTCAAATTAGCCAAATGACCAAAGTTTTCTTTTTAGGCTAAAAGTCGAGACATATTTTCAACAATTTCCATCTTGGCTCAACATTAGAGCCCAGTTACAATTGCTTTATTAAATCCGAACGTCAGTCTAATCTCCCATAACCCCTTATGAGCTCAACCACCATAGACATATTTCGATTCTAAGCATCGCTTAAACTTCACTATAACCGTGGACCTCATTAGAACACCAATTTTACATTCACTTTAAATTACTGCACAACAATTTTTCAACGCAACCTTCTCAACTATAGATGTAAAACCACTTTTGCATCCATATATGTTCACAGATCGATAGAGATCTTGTTGAACTCAACCGTTATAACAACCGTTGACTCTATAGATTTAACCTCATTATTAGTATTATCTTTGTCGATTAACACACTAGTACTTTCTACTTCAAGTGTTTCTAGTTGCAGCTCCACCTTTTGTACATATTCGTATAAACACCATCACAAACACTCATATTTAAAAGTATTGAAGATTTGTCAAATATACCTTTTTCTGCGGATAATAAATGACAAATTCTAATTCACAACACAGCATTGGGTCTCATCCTCCTTGCATATCTTTTGACTATTCGCGAACTCCCCAATCCAAGCCCGTCAAATTAAGTCAATCGCGGGCTTTCCTGGAAACGCATTTACCCCTGCGTGCCTCGATTTCGCTGTAACCCGAGTATGAACTCACAAAATATCTTGCATTGGTCCACAATCACCCGTCGTTTTGCATTGGGTCTCTCCTCTGCGTGAGTCTTTCGGGTCGTCCTTTCTCGGAAACCCGTTGGCAGCTTCCGTGGCCCGCAATCACGCGGTAGCCCGGCTCTCCGCTTAACCCATGCGATCGGTGGGTATTTTCTCAGACATCATTCCACAAACTCCAAGATTGTTTTTTTCGTTGCTATCACAACACAATCAGAGTTCCTCTCTTTTGTCTTGCCATTTGCATTGTGCGGCGCTATCTGTGCATCTCTTCCCATCGCTGAGGAGTCGTGACTCCTTCCGCTCCTAGGCCACCTCGAATCGCCCGAGCAATGGCCTCCGTGAGGCAAAGAAGAAATCCTTCCCACACTTCGATTTCGATCCCAGATCAACCCAGCTCATTCCGGATTGATCAGTCAGCGCTCACAAGGCTGGTCAATGAGAAGGATTTCGGCGGCCTCCAAGAAAAACACGACGGCCCATGGGGAATCGCCAAAGCCCTTAATGCTGATTTCATTCGTGGAATCAGCGGCGAACCGGATGACGTCACTCGCAGGCAAAACGCATTCGGTGTCAACACATTCAAGCGGCCCGCTAAGGGCTTCTTCCACTTTTTGCTCGAGGCTTTCAAGGACCTCACGCACCTGATTCTTCTTGTTTGCGCTGGACTTTCGCCCGGGCTTGCGATCAAGGAGAGCGGGCTCAGGGAAGGCTGGTACAGCGGCGGGAGCTCATTCTTCTCAGTTTTCCTCATGATTGTGGTGTCCGCCGTGTGCAAATACCAGCAGAACCGGCAGTTTGATAAATTGTATGGGGCTAGCGGTAATATTCTCTTCGATGTGAGAAGAAAAGGCCGGCGGCAGCAAGTGTCCAGATCCAATATCGTCGTTGGAGATGTCGTTTGTTTGTGGCCCGGCAATCAAGTCCCGGCAGACAGTCTGTACATCAGTGGGCTCGGCTTGTGGGTATGGACGAGAACTTGTACTGTTTCGATCGCATTAGTTTCGTGTATTAACTCATGTTAGTTTCCTCCAGAAATATATAGTATTAGTATTACCAAGTTCGAGCCCAGGTTGATTAATTAGTTAAGTAATTAGTTCAAAGAAATGTAAAAGCGTATGATATTTTGTTTGATACTGCATACTGTCATTTTCATAATTTTAATTCTATGACAAAAAGGAAAGTAAGGGTTTTAATTCGTAATTCCAGTCGTAGGAGAACAAACTTTGTCAAAAACTTTTACTGGAGAAAGTATACTTAAACATAATCCATTTCTTCTCGGGTTAATATTTATTCAGGTTTCGTTTTATTTGTTTCAACTTGAGACTCCGCATCCTAGAGTCACTAAATCATGTGCAACGTTTGTATTATCAATTTAGGTTGACGAATCGAGCATGACCGGGGAGAGTGATTGCGTAGAAGAGAAGAGATATGAGAATCCATTCCTGTTCTCTGGAACAAAGGTCGTTGATGGGGAAGCTCTGATACTGGTCACAGCGGTTGGGATGAACACAAAGGAGGGCAAGATGATGAGTTCAATCAACCGTGGCAGCAGCGAGGAGACCCCTTTACAGGCTTGGCTCAACAAGCTCACCTCGTCGATTAGCAAAGTCAGCTTGGTGATCAATTTTCTTGTTCTTGTGGTCCTGCAAATTCTCTACTTCACTGGAAAAAAACAGGGCGCGAACAGGAAACAGGAATTCGATCCAAGCCAAACGATGGATGACAACATCATGAACTCTGTGGGGGGAAAAATTGCAGCCACAGTGACAATCGTATCGATCATGATTCCCGAAGGATTGCCAATCGCGGTAACACTCATTCTTGCTTATTCAATGAAGAGCATGAGGGATTGGGCGATGGTGAGGAAGCTTTGGGCCTGTGAGACAATGGGGTCAGTCACCACTATTTGCATCGACAAGACTGGCACTCTCACGACGAACCAGATGAAAGTGACGAAATTCTGGGTTGGCCAAGGCTTCGCAGCAGAAAACGGGTGCTCCTCTGCCTCCAAGTTTGTCCTGGATTTGATTCGGGTCGGAGTTGCTTTGAACACAAATGGCGGCGTCGACAATCCAGAGCCATATTCAAAATCGGTGTACGGGTTATCCCGTAGTCCCACCGAGAAAGCGATTCTTTCCTGGGCAGTTTCACAATTAAGCATGGACATGCAGGAGATAAAGGAAAGCTGTCGAGTCATTGCACGCGAAGTCCTCGACAAGCAGAAGAGAAGCGGTGTCCTAATAAAGAAGAGCATGGATGACACAGTCCACGTGCACTGGAAAGGAGGGGCGGAGATGATCTTGGCGATGTGCTCGAGCTTCTACGACCAGTCGGGGATGGAGAAAGATTTGGACGAAGATGAAAGGAGGAAATTCAAGCAGATAATCCAGGGGATGGGGCCGAGCGGCCTGAGCTGCATCGCTTTTGCTCATAAACAATTTTGCGCAGAATCCTGCGCAGAAGTGATCAGAAAAGGAGAATACAATAACAAGATCCAAAAGGACAGCCTGACATTACTAGGACTCGTTGGTATTATTGAACTGTGCCGTCCTGGTGTGGATCGCGCGGTCCAAGCTTTTCGGGACGCCGGAGTGAACGTCAAGATGATTACAGGAGACAACAGCTTCGCTGCTAAGGCCATCACCAAAGAGTGCGGGATTCTCAGGCCCGAGGATGATGCCTCCGATGAAACCATCGTGACAGGGGCTGATTTCCGCAACTACTCGATTGAGAAGAGGCTTGAAGAAGTTGAGAAAATCCGGGTCATGGCGAGATCCTCCTCTTCTGATAAGCTCCTCATGGTTCAATCCCTAAAGAAGAAAGGCCATGTGGTCGCCTTTGTAGGGGACGGCATGAACGACGCATGGGCCCTCAAGGAAGCCCACATCGGGGTCTCGATGGGCATTCAAGGCATTGAGGTTGCCAAAGAGAGCTCGGACATTGTCATCCACAGCGACAACTTCGCCTCTGTGGCGGAGGTGCTGCGTTGGGGTCGATGCATCTATGATAACATCCAGAAGTTCATCCAGTTCAAGCTCACAGTAAACGTCGCGGCCCTTTTGATCAACTTTGTGGCCGCAATCTCCTCCCGTGACGTCCCTTTGACAGCCATCCAGCTCTTTTGGGTGAACCTGATTGTGGACACGCTTGGCGCCTTCGCCCTGTCCACAGACCTGTCCACAGAGCAGACCAGGGAGGTCATGAAAAAGCCCCCCGTGGGCTGGACCGAGCCACTCATAACAAACGTCATGTGGAGGAATCTGGTGGGACAAGCAATTTACCAAGTGGCTGTCCTCCTCACTCTACAATTCAAGGGCGAATCGATCTTCGGCGTGGACGAGGTGGTGAAGCGGACGCTGATATTTAACGTGCTCGTCCTGTGCCAGGTCTTCAACGAGTTCAATGCAAGGAAGCTTGCGAAGAACATATTTGAGGGCATTCACAAGAACAAGCTGTTCCTAGGGATCATCTTCATAATGGTGGCCCTCCAGGTGGGGATGGTCGAGTTCCTGAAGCGGTTCATGGTCACAAAGCGGTTGAGCTGGGGACAATGGGGTGCATGTTTCGGGATTGCGGCCGCGTCTTGGCCTATTGCTTGGGTCGTCAAGTGCATTCCGGTCCCTCGTACACCAATCTCACAGCTAATTGAGAAAATTATATAGAGAATAGTAATTAGGTTCAAGAATGCCAATTATTTTTAACTCAATTCTTCTTAATGTACTAGTGTATTGAAATTCTCTTGACGCAGCGTGATTTTTTTTTTTTTTTTTTTGCGTCCTTTGACCTAGAAAAAAAAATACGCAATGAATTGATGTAATTTTTCCAATTCAAAGAAAGCATTCATTCATAAAGTAAGAAATGAGACGAGAGACCTTAATATAGCCAAATACGTGAAGAACAAAATTGTAAGAAAAATGTGAAATCACATATAGAATGAATCGGTACGATTTAGTTCTATAAAACTATTATTAAAGTTATTATTATTTTGTTCTTTTCCCATTTAAAAAAGAAAAGAAAAAGAAAAGAGAGAGAGAGAGAGAGAGAGAGAGAGAGAGAGAGAGAGAGAGAGAGAGAATGCAAATAGGGCCGGGCCAGATCTGGGCCTCCCGGCCCCCTTTCCTTCCTTTTTTTCTTTTTCCCCGAAGCCCAGCCCACTTATCTTTTCTTTCCCATGCGGCCACCTCTTTTTCATTTTTTTTCATTCTTCTTTCTTTCCCCACGGGCCGGCCCACCTCTTTTCTTCCTCAGCCCAGCCCGTTCGCTCCCTCTTCTTTCCCCTCTCCAGCTCGCCTTGGCCGCTGCCTTCGCGGCAAACAGGGAGAAGGGACGTTGGTACAGCGTACAGAAGACAGCAGCGTGGAGAGCGTCGCGCGCGACGCTGGTGAAAGGGAATGTCGTGCGGTACGGTCTGAGCTGGCACGGTCCTGGCGAGAGGCGAAGAGAGACAGGGGCGTTTGAAAAGAGAGAGGAGCGTTCTGTTTTTCGGGGGGTTCGCTTTTGGCCGAGAGAGGGGGGAGAGATCGGAGAGCGCGGGAGAGTTTTGAGCGAGTGAGAGGGAGAGAACCGGAGAGTGAGGGAGCTCGAGAGGGTGGTCGACCGTCGCCAGAGTCCGTTCGTCAACCGCCGTCGATTGCGTTGCTTTCCCGAGGGTCTCGCTTCGAGAACACCGCGGGACGGCCAGTCATTGCTCGATCCATTTCGAGTTCACCCTCCCGTCGCCGCTGCCGAAGCCGAGTAGTGATCTCCTCATTTTAAACGCCCGTCCCCGTGAACCCCCGCTACTCCGCCCTATTTTGCTAGGATAGGACGCTGAGTTTTGTTCCTCCTGTTAGTCACACGCGTGCTGAGCTTCTGCGGGCTAATGTGGTTGATTTCGAATGCCCCTTTGATGATTGTTTTAAGTTTAGCGCTGAGTCCGAGCTCAAGAAGGGTTGATATCGTTCCTCCGGTCCATGCCCACCACATGTTCGACGATATTTCTAAGCCAGCCCAGGCGATTGCATTACCTATTTCCGTATGTTCTTGAACGCGTATAAGTAGGCTTTGCATGTTATGAACCTTTTGTTGCTTGCTAGTTGTCATTTGCATCATCGGGCCAAATCTGGGCATACATTTGCTGCGTTTTATTTGTCTCCCGTTGGTTTCCTGGGTGTGGTGGCTGTAAGTGGTGCGCGGCTCGGGGTGGCCGGCGATGGTGTCACGAGGTGATGGTGGCGGAAAGCGAGGATCTCAGCCGCTGCTTTGTTTATGGTGCTCGGCGTGAGAGAATAGGTTGGGCGTTCGGCGATGGAGGCATTGGGAGGAGGGCCTAGTTTCGGGCGTGGTAGTAAACCATCGAAGAAGGAGAAGAAGAGGGGCAGGAGAGGACGAAATAGGGAAAAGAACAAAAGCATTAATTAAAATATTAATATTAATATAAAAACGAAAAAGAAAACAGAAAAAAAGTTTTAATAGATAGATTTTGTCTATTTTAGGTTAAATTTGGGTCGTCGGATAGGGTCAATGGGCCAGATCGGGTTTACCGGTCCCAACTGGTTTTCCGAATATAATAATATTTAATATTTAATATATATTAAAAAATTTCTAAATTCAAGAGGGATCTCACCAGCAAACAAAAGTTATAAATAAAGATTACAAATAGAGTTTACAAATAGTTATTGAAAAAGAAATAACTTTCTAGTGGTTACAAGAAGTTATAACAATCCTAAAATAATGGCAAAATAACCAACCATTGATTTTCCTCTTGTCAATTGCTTGTTGTCGATATCGATGACTTCATCAATCAACTTCAAGGTTCTCATTAATAACTTCACGTTGCGTTTCATCAATCACTTCACTAGTGAATTGTTGATTCTTTTTCAGTTACCGATATTTTATTCATAAATGACTAAACTCTGCTCTAATCGACTAAGTCTATCATATGTCAATAATAACCAAAAGTTGGTCTTTTTTTTTGTGCAAAAAAATGCTTCCTTTAAAAGAACTAAATGATTCATTGATCATTCGATTCTTTTAAATTAGATAATTAAAAGTCATCACATGCCCCCTTGTCATTAGCAAATTTGATTTTTTTTCTTGCCGAATTTTGTCTTGGTCAAATTCATCATACGACTCATATTTTTCCATGGAAGGTGCATTCTTTGTAAAGACTTCACGTGGTTATCGATCTCTGTCTTTATGTAATTACTCATTCATAGGCACTTTTATTGCCAATTGAAATAAATCGATAAAATTTTTAGCCTTCAAATTTTATCACCTATTGAATTTCAATCCACTAAAAGCCAAATTTGTAAATTCTTTCTCTAAAAGTGAAATAAGGCATCCATTCCAAGCCCACTTGATCAAGCAACTCAATCTATCGATTCATTGTTCTGCTACTTAATACAAACCAAATCTGCAATAGATTTATTAGGGACTGACCTATAGAATTAGGTATCGAACTATGTTTCCATTTGTTCTAATGTATGAACAAAATTGGCCACCAAAGTAATGTACCAAGTAAAAGCAATGTTGGATAGGAACAAAGGGAGCAATCTCAACTTCCAGCAATTAACTTGAGATGCATCTCCATATTAGTACACCTTACATGGCAATATTAGTGCAACACACGTAAATGATAATCAGAACACAATCCATAATAGCCAAGCGCACTGTCAAACATGTGTGTTCCAATTATTACGACCCCTCGGGCCACGGCCAACACAAGAGTTGGCAGTCTTCCGACATGATCAGGCATCATCCTGCCCCATCGGGCAAGGCATCGTCTAGAACTCCCGTCTAGACGGCATTCCATAAAAGAGCATCGATCCGCCTCAACCACGACTCAGCATTCGGACCCCCGCCGGACATTCGATAAAAATCGGGCATTACCCCCAAACATCTGTTAGGTGACAGGTTCGATTAAATGACCACTCAAGCACATCAACAATCAAGCCAATTTTTATTGCCATTAATTAACCAAGAACAAAAGAGTTCGTTTTCAAATAATTAACTTTGGCAATTTTTCACATTTAAAAATCCCAATGAAATATTCGTACGTGGTCACATATTTGAAATCAACTCGTCAAACTTTGCATACTTCTATTTAAAACCCTATTATTTTTTTAGCATGTAAAATTTGGCGTCCAAACCTGGCACCTTATATTTTTCTATTTTCTTGCCTATAAAAGCCTTTTTGAAAATAATAAATAAAATTCACAATTGGGCAATCAATAACATAACATCACATGTGCAAACAATCGGAATTACGCACAATCTCATCCGAAAAAACGGGCATAAAATTTTACTCAATTAATTAGGCTAATTACAATTAATTAAACTAAACTTGATTAATTAGCCTAAATTTAATTAATTAAAAATTAATCGATGTTAACTAAGATAATTACAATAAATAAATTATGATTAATTAAATAAATCATGATTAATTAAACTAAACTCAATTAATTAATCCAACCATGATTAATTAATCTAATCTTAATTACTTAAACTAATCACAATTAAAATTAATCTAAATAATCCTTAATCGCAATTAAAGCTAAACTAAAATTAACTAATAGTAACCGACATCAATATTAAATTAATCTACCCCATAAACATAATTAACGCCCTAATCCACGATTAGGAGGTTAACTCACGGATTTTCGACAACGGCGAGCTTGCGGCAACGGTGGTGCGATGGCGTCGAGAATGTGACGCTTGTGGCTCGAATGGAGGCTCGACGGCGGCGGCGGCGGCTCTTGAAGCACATGGCCAAGCTTGGCTTGGGTGGTGGTGGTTTGCGGCGGTTTGTGGGATGACGCAAGGGACATGAGCGGACATGCGGTGGTCGAACGGGCGGTTCGACGGTGGCAAGGTGGCGGTGATGGTGGCTTGGGGACGGTGGCGGTGACACGGGTGGCTTGACGGACGGGCGGCTCAAGTGGCGGCGGCTTGGGGACTCGGCAATGGAGATGGTGATGCAAGTGGTGGGATGAAAATGATGGCGGTGAGGGCGTGCGATGGGGGTGGAGATGATGGGGTAGTGAAGGCCAAGAAGAAACAAAGCAAGGAAAAGATGGAAAAGAAGAAGAAGAAGAAGAAGAAGAAGAAGAAGAAGAAGAAGAAGAAGGGGAGGTTCGGCTGAGGGGGGGGGGAAGGAAAAGAAGAGAGAGGGAGAGAGGGAGAAAGAGAGAGGCGTGAGGGAGGAGAGAAAAGAGAGAGAGAGAGAGAGAGAGAGAGAGAAGGGGAGTGGGTGGGTTTGGCAGAAGGGGGGAAGGAAACGTGAGGGAGAGGAGAAAGAGGAGAGAGAAGAAGAAGACATCATGCCAGGTACCGGTCCTTTTGATAGTGCAGTTCAAGGATGAACAACATCTCGTGTCAAGTTATGCAACCTATTTAATCCAAGGAAGCTTGAAGAGATCAATGTTTTGAAGGGAATGATCGCTTAGAGAGAGAAGCTCGGAGATTCTTTGTGAAAGGAATTTGCTAGTTGATTATGTGACTAAGAAACTGAATGTATGCATATGTTGTGACTTGGGCAAATAGCCAAAAGTTCACTTTAGCATGATTGCCAAAGAAATAAGGATATTGCAAGATTGATTCACTCGGATGTTCGCAGGCAATTATGGTCTCCATTGAAGAACAGTGCTTGATTTTTGCTAACAATCGTGGATAACTACTTGAAAAAAACATGATTTGTGTTTAGACACAAGTTTGATACTATTATTAGGATTAGGCAATTAAGAGATTTGATCGAAAAGATCATTGGTAAGACAATCAATCTTGTGCAAATTGACACAAATATGAAGTCCTACTTGAAGCTATTGAATGGATTCCACATGGAAGAAGGCATAGTGAGATACTACATTAGTGTGAGTGAACCATGATAGATTGCGGAGTTGATGAGCAAAACATAACTAGAATAACTCATAAAATGCTCTCTACTGCTAGTGCATGTGCTTAGTACAATGAGCTATTTGATGAATAAATCTCCATCAATCGCGATTGGATTTCAGACTTATGAGTGGTCAAGTAACTTTTTTATTCTAGTATCACAATATTTGGTTGCTTGTAATATGTCCAAGTGAGTGATGGTAAGCTCTATGAGAGGGCAAAAAATTACATGTTCCTAGACTATGTACAATGTGAGCAAGGTTATTGAATGTGGTGCTCGGAATTAAATTCACTTATTATCAGTAGAAAATGTACATTTAACAAATCTTCAATACTTCTAGATATGAGTGTTTGTGGCAGTGTCCATACAAATTTGAACCGTATTCAATTTAAGGTGGAGTTGCAACTAGAAACAATTGAAGCCAAAAGTAACAATGTGATAATCCATAGAGATAATGCTTGTAATGAGGTAAAGCCTATAGAGTCAATGGTTGCTATAACTGTTGAGTTTAACAAGGTGTATGTTTGATCTCCAAACAAATATAGATGCAAAAGTTGTTTTACTTTATCTATAGTTGAGGAGTTTGTGTTGAAAAATCATTGTGGAGTAATTAAAAGTGCATGTACAGTTGGCGTTCTAATGAGATCCACAATTATAGTGAAGTTTAAGCTATGCTTAGAATCGAAATATGTCTATGGTGGTTTCTTTGTGAAGAGTATAAAAAAGGAGCTTGTGTTCATGAATTACACCCCGAGTGTTTAAAGCCTTAAAAAATTGTGGTAAGATTTTGTGTAATTCATTTGTAAAATTGATATTGTTTTGTGAGAAATTGTAAAGGTTAAATATTGTGTAAGTTATTGAGTATAATTGAGGACTGTGAAATACTAAAAGTATTTGAATAACTCGAGTGCGGTTGTAATTTCTATGATATCACTTAGTGAAATTGTGCACCACCCTCCCACGGACATAAGTTACACCAACCGAACCACACAAATCTAATGTACGATTTATTTCCTTTTCTGCCGTTTATTTTATTAATCCACCGTTTGCTTTCTGCAATATTATATATGTAAGGAATTAAGAAAAATTTTCGCCTTTAAGAGTTCTTATTTTTTGCATTACTATATTTGGTGAGATCATAGTAGGTTTAGGGTTTAGGGTTTAGCGGAAAACGTGTCTCCTCGGAAGCCCGCGATTGAGTTCATTTGAAGAAGCCCGCGATTGAGTTCATTTGACGGGCTCGGGACAGGGAGTCAACGAAAGGTCGAAAGATATGTGGGGAGGATGAGTCCCACCAAGGCTGCGTTAGTATGGAAGGTTTGCAACTCGTACATGGAGTATTTAATGCTCTCTACGTAAAATAAACATAGTATTGTTATTGGTGCAGCAGAATTTTTGCAACTTGTAAGCTTGTCAACAAAAATACTATTGCCATGTGTTGATTTAGGTAAAGTCAAATTGATCGTGAAGACGTTGGCTAATGATATAAATTGTTACATATTATGAGAATATGATGTTAAATATGGGTTATCACGTATCATAAAAACGCAGCATTGATATTAATAGTTTAATGCCATTTGAAAGAGTTAGGGGATAGACTGAATCAATCCTCAAATAGCCACGCTCCACACCTATCGAGTAAAGATAAAAGAAAAAGAAAAAAGAAATTATTCCTTCCAGGAAGTCATCTCAATCATATAAAGAATGAAGATCGAGAGTCCTACCGCACTTAATAATAATTATATATATATATATATATATATGTATATATATATATATATATGTATATATGTATATATATGTATATATGTATATATATATATATATACATATGTATATATATATACATATATATATATGTATACATGTATACATGTATATTTATATACATATATACATATATACATGTATACATGTATATATATGTATATATATTTTTCCTTTTTTACATAAACGAGTCGCATGGTTGAGGATCTTGCACCCAGTTTAAAGCATGTCTACATACATTTTCTTGGATGTTTCTTTCCACCCACATTTTATTCCTTTTCATACATTTTATGTCGTCTCTCCAACTCGACCGGCAGGACTTATTCAGGGTAAATGCATGCATCACTAGCTGTCGAATTTTTGTGATAAGGACGATTTGTTCGATTTTTCTTTTTTATAAATAAGAATATATTTGTTGATGTAGACTCTCATGTCAGCTCCTGACGGATGAGCAGCCGAGTTGGAATCTCTTTGAATTGAAGAAACAGAAGGGGGGACCTGCTTGCACGTTTGTCTCATGGTTTTTGGCTATATTAAGGTCACTCATCTTTTCGACCAAGAAAAAGAAAAGGTCCACTCGTCTCATTCCTTATTTTCGCAATGAATGCTTTTTTTGAATTAACAAATTACATTGCAGATTCCTTGTTTTTCTAGGAGTTACATAGAAAGTAAACAAGAGAATTGAGGAATTCTCTCTGTAATTTGGTATATTGAAAAAAGTACATGGAGAGCCTATTCATAAGCTTAGATAAAGGAAATCAAAGGAAATCAAATCAAATAAATATAATCAAAATAGATTTTAAAATAAGAAGAAATATCCCAAAATCTCTAAGAGATTTAAATATCCTAATATTGTTAACACTAGGTAAAAGGAAAATAAAAATAAAAATCAAGCCGCATCCAAAGAAATTCAATATGACATTACAATAAGAAGAACGGAGTTAAACCAATAAGCATTGCTAGACGCTATAAGCTTGGTGTATCAAGGACCGGAATGCACTTGATGACCCAACCAATAGGCCAAGACGTGGCCGCTATCCCAACACATGCGCCCCATTGTCCCCAACTCAATCGCTCCGTGACGGCAAACTTCTTTAGGAACTCAACCATCACCACCTGGAGGATCACCATCATGAAGATGATCCCCAGGAAGAGCTTATTGTTGTGAATGCCCTCGAACATGTTCTTCTTCTCAAGCTTCCTCACGTTGAACTCATTGAAGAC